>VZTH01001028.1:0-347721 GCA_013397815.1 Aleadryas rufinucha | reverse complement strand
GGGGGACTTCGTGGTTTTGGGGGTCTAGGGAAAAACCCCTCTGTCTCTCCACACTTGTCAGATAACCTGACTGGATGGAAGTTCTCTCTCTCTTTTTTTTTTTTTTCCCTAATTGCAGTTTGCTTTGCTGTGATATTCCTTTATTGAGAAGCTAGTATGTGAGAAGGTTGACCTCAGTAAATGAGCTCCAAGGGAGAGAGTTTATTATATGGATCAGCATGTGCACATTCTAGTTTATGGATTTTAATGTGACAAGGGACATAATCAGAAAATTCTGATTATGAATTGCTGCCAAAATAGAATGGCTGCAGTTTCTGAAACATCTGTAGTTCTATTTTAGCTGAATGGTTCTTTGTCTGTTTCTGCCATCAGGCAGAAATATTTAGAGGTGAAAGGCCAACTGTGCATAGAAATAGGGTATAACTCATGGTGGAGTAAATTCTAAAATAAAATAAAAGATTTGAGGTCTTTATTTTTCCTTTCTGATTTCCAAGGGATACCCTTTGGTTGTGTTTTCAAGCTTTTTCCCATGGGGGCTAGGAATGTTTTAATTATAAATGAAAGCTGTTACTTTTTGTCATCTTTTGATACCACAACTGGAGTTTTTAGAATAAAAACCCACTACATGCTACAAGATTTGTAATAAAATCTTATTGGCAACACTGAAATTTTGAGGACCTTTTTCTACCTCCTCAACATCAAACTAGTGCTTTTTCTACATCATTGTTCTCCAGTCTTTGTTAACCTGCCACACATTTTACAGCTGTCTTTTTGGCTTAGATGCTATGATGTATCAAACACCCAAACTAAACACTGTATGACTCACACAGTGTAAAAGCAAAAAACCAGTTTCTCCTCTGAACTCTTTCTTCAGGATTTAAAGAGACTTTAATTCTATTAATCTTCAATACTCCAGTTGTGGAGAATGGATCTAGAGCTTTTTTGAACTGCCTTGCAAATATTTATTAAGAGAAATCTGGGCAGAGCATGGCACCAAAGGAGCAAAGTGCATATCCCCATCTCCCTTGACTAGCAGAAGCTGTGCCTCCTCAGAAGCTGGAAAATCCAGCTCCCACAGAGCACAGACTAGGGCATTTCTACTTTGCATGTTTGTTACTGGCAGAGGAAAATGTGTTTCTGGGAATGAGATGCCAGTAGGCTGTGCTAAAAGGAAAATATATGAGAACAGGGGGTGGGAAGAAACCAAGGAGGAAAATAATAACTCCTCCATCCAAACTAAAAAGGAGCCATCAATCAGGAGTTGCTGTCCACCAATAAATATTTTAGGTTGATTGCTTTCTCCTATAGTCTGTTCACGATCTTCTGCTTTACTTCAGGTGCATTCAGTATCCCTGCCCTGTCAATTTAGAACTTGTTTAATTATATTTTGTTTAGAGTGCTATTGAAGAAAACCCCAAACATAAATGTCTGCCTGTCTTCTTGGGTGCAGCACACAAATTAAGCCCATGTGCTAATCCCTCTGGCCAGTCACTCTGCATTCCCTTGTTGACAGTAAAGCAGAGCAAGTGCATGAGCAGGCAGTGCATATGGAGGGAGTGGCAGCCTGTCCACCAATTAATAATGTGTAATGATAAGTAACTTCTGCATGTGGGAAAAAGCCAAGCAGAAGAGACACATGGGTCATTCACCTAACAAATGTAGTTTACTCTGAGGTTTGATAGTTGTATTAATAGGACTAAAGGAAGAATATTCAATAGCTAGATTTCCCTGCCTAAAGCCCTCATTCTAATCACATGCAATCTATCCAGCACATACACTTCACTGTTCTCTGTGACATGCATTGTAATAACTTGATATTCTGTTTTCTCCCTCTCCACACCAGGTACATTCCCTGAACCTACCTTGTTCTGCATTAACAATCCATATTTTTAAAGACCTAAGGCCCCATTTCCAATTACAAAGCTCTCATTCGAGGTTTCACCTTTTTGGTTTCATGCTGCAAATTATGTCTGTAATATTGTCCTTGGCAGCACATGGATTTGCATAGGGTAAAGTGGCGTAGGGAATATCTGTCTCACAGGTTCAAGCTGTAAGGTAGAATGTATTGCCCAGAGGTCAATGGCGTGATTATCCCATCGGCAGGGTGAGTGCACGGTGTTGCTCTCTGCACAGCCGGGGAAGAGGGAAATGTGTGTACAAAATTAAACCAATTTATTACATAACTGCACTAAGACTGTGTACAAATGCACCACGAGCAAAACCTGGGGACAAATACATGAACTAGAAGTTAGAAATGTAAATGAAATCAGTAATCAGTCCAATTTTGTGGGAAAAGTAGAACCTCCACTTGCTTCTTTTTTCCAGTTAATCTAGAGAATCAGGGATATTTGAACCCCTTATTTTAATCCTAGCAAGCTAAAAGAAAAAAAAAATTAGCTTGATCTGTAATGGGCCACTTCACTCTGCATCTCTCAAGTGTCTTTATTTTACTTAAATTTCAAGCTGGCTCCACTCCATGTTCTTTGCAGTAATCTCTAGCTGCATTTAGCATGGGCCAAGCAGTTCAGTTAAACAGAGGAGCATTACTCCCTCTGACTCCTCAAGGTGGATATTTTTTGTCCTTTGAGGTACTGCTAACAACAACAAGAATTTCGTCTTAATCCTTCTAAATACATACCAAAAGGTGATTGATAAGTATACAGTACAACGTGGGGACAAAATATGTCCACAGCTTTTCTGTATTCATATTTTATTTCCTGCATTTAGTCACAGTGAAATTCATAGTCCTGAAAAGAATTTGGACCTTAAGTGCAAAATCCATAGTTGCAGTAAATTTTGTCCCAAGTTCATGTCAGTAGAAGAGATGCACATTAGACATTTTCTGGTGAAAAGCCAGGCCAGTTTATTTCTCCTTTTCACTGCCTAAATACTTAAAAGGGTCTCAAGATCTAAGCTGATGGTATTCCTGCTTAGGTGTAACACAAACCCTAAGTCAGCTGCTTCTGGTGTGTGTGGTTCTGGGATTCGTTGTGGAGCTGGGACTGAACATGTGAGCAGAACGGGTTCTTGAAAACCATTAACTGCTGGCACAACTCGATGAAATCCTGAAGCCGCTTAAGTCTGTGTTTGGGGATGTAGTGGTTTTTTTCTCTCTGCTTAAGGACTGGGGGAGCTGTCAAGTAAGTGCTATTCTGACACACCAAGAGAATTTGTCTGATGGGAGCAGAGGTGGAGGTGGGATAGGAAGGGAGGTGGTACAGTGTTTGTGGTGCTGTTGACCAGAGGGTGAACCATCTGAGGACCTAGCACATGCTTACAGCTTCTGCCCTGCTGAGATGTGTGACTTGGAGCAGGACTGAAGCCCTACAGCAAAGTGAGCCATCATACTTTTTCTCTTCTAAAATTGTCCTTGGCTGACTCGATGCCACCACTCTTCTGTCATCAGCACTAAATGTCTGCCAGTTTATTCTCACAGCAACTTACTGAAATGCTCATCGCCTCTGAAAGTGACACAGGGTCTCCTGAATTTCATTAATCCGTTGCATTGTCTTCCTTAAGCACATGTTCTGCTTAATAGACAGTAATAATATTTCCTTCTGTATTCTTCAGGATATCATTATTGCAGGTGCAAAGTGACATTCTGTCACTGTTGGCTGTGCCAACCTGCTTCAGAGTCATACTGGCACCAATTTTTGACAGTATTTGGAGAGTCATGCTCATTCCCATACTACTAAGAAACGATAGTCTGAATGTTGTTACGCTGGTGTCCTAAAATCCCAAAAGAGTGCATCTCAGCTGATAAGAACTGTCTTTATAAAAAATTGGAGTGAACAGGATGGTGCTGACTTATATCAGTAAAGAAGTCTAGTTCCTATATTCTCTGATTTATGTAAACATTCCTGCTCTGAACTTACAACGTCTTTTTTTGGCTAACTAAAAAAAGATGTGGGTAGTTGGAGGAGCAGTCTTTAAATATGTTCTCCTTTCAACTCTAGCCCCCTGTTACGGGTCACAAGTAAAAAGAGTTGGGTGACCTCAGCCAAGTCTGATGTGCATGAAGGCTGAAGGGCATAAGCAGGGCAGCAAAGGGATGCTCTTCTGGGATATCAGTTTTGAGGCACCTCAGCAGATTTAGAAGAGAATGTTTGCACACTGACAGTTCTACTCGTGATTGTTTAATTCTTTCAGACATAATGATGGGAAGTGGACATTACTGGTAGATAAATGAGAAAGCTATGTGGAGATGAATAGAGTGAGTAAATACACAGGATACTGAGCAGGAAAGGCAGAATAGGAAAAGGGAGAAGTGGCAACACATCCCAAGGTAGTCAAGATGGTATATCTTGAAACCTAAGATTATTTAAAAACACCATATAGCACAGTAAATTTCTGTGAAGCTATGTAGAGGCAAGTGAACGTATCTAGAATTTTCTGCACTTTCTTGGCAGTGACATCTGACTGTAAAAAAAGCACTTGCCAAGGAAATAATGAAGTACATGGTAGCATTAAGGAGCTAACACAGCATTTAATTCAATGTAATTTTGGCCTGTCCCTTCTGCAAGGTTGGTAGTGCAGGTACCATCCCCACTTAGCTGCAGTCACCAATTACTCTACTGTCACTGCCACCACCTTTTTGTTTGTTTTGATCTGTGATGCCAGAGGTTTGTTTATGGACAAGCACTTCTAGTTTTTAAGAGTGATAAGAGGCTCCACACGCCCATTGCCATGAAGCCAAGTGGTTTTCTTTATCCTCCTAAGGAGTTTTGATCACTGTAACACCCAATCTAGTTTTCGTGTGGGGAAGGAGGACTGAGAATTATTTATAAAATTGAGAAGAGCAGTGATGAAGCTCCATTTCTGTGCTTTTTTTTTTTGCTTTGGTTTTATGCTATTGCTTTTAAAGGCTTAGTTGCCATAACAACCCAAAGCAGTCCTGTATTACCATAGAAACGTGCTGTTGTGGGTGACAGTTTTTATGAGAATCCCTTTTTTTTTCTTCTTCATGTAATGTCTTTAACACTGGCCTTTTGCAGGTAAATCACAATGCGCTACAGGGGTTTCAGAAAGTGTCAGAATGACATAATAAGCAACAAAAATGAAGCATATGCTTAAACCCAGGAAGAAAATCTGGTGTCATGGTTGACTGAGAACAGAAGAAGAGTAAAAATAAATTCCTGTTGCTTAACTTGGACGTCAGAAGGACTGAGCGTAAAGCGTGGTTGGCTAATCAGTCCACATGAGTAAATACTCAAACGAAACCACGGCAAAACAGGAGTTGGGGCTTGGATTATGTACTGGGGAATTAGTGTAAAAACAACTTGCCATGATAGTTGTAGATATCAAAAGACAGGACTTCTTTAAAGTTCTCTGCATGGGGCTGCTCCTCGAGAGTGTTCAGAGGCTGAAGCGAGAATTGCGGAATGAGGCAGCTTCTCACAGAGCTGAGAGGGACTCATGCTGAGAGCTGGCTCCAGCTGCATACTGATAGCCTGCAAGCCTCGGATGCTGGTTGGGACCTGGCAAGTCCCTAAATTGTTTGTGATCTCTCTGTATTGAGGACTTTCCCTCTTCCTGTGTGATACCTCTAACAGCTGTGCTCTTCAAAGCCTCTTGGCTTCGAAAAGAATAGTAATGGAGCTTTTCCTTCCACTCATCTGCATCTCCATCTACTCATTATGTAACTGTCTGGAGCAGTGGACCACTGGAGCATATCAGCTCTCCTAATGTCTGATAGATTACTGTGCATCTTTGTTATCAGACTTCAGATTGAAGTTAGAGACCCATTGCAGACCATTTACTCTGTCCCAGCAAACCAGAGTACACAGAGTACACTGTTACAGGTTCATAATCTTATGACAAGCCACACAACTTATTTGGAAAGAGGATAGAGAAGCATAGTCAGACGGCTGTGGAGATTGTTACTGATCAGTATTTTTATGGGGAGGAACAGGTCTATCAGTTTCCTGTAATCAGTTGCATCAATGATGAAAAAACTTTTCATTCCTGATATGCATGTTTCAAAGAACAGAAAAGCTTCCAGCTGGGATCTTGCAAGAACTCCCCTTGCCAAGGTCAAGCAGGCAGCAGGAAATGCTTTATAGTTATTCTTTATGTTTTCTGACTCCTCTGTAAGCCTAGACAAGTCTGCTATTACTTCCTCTCATTTGACCCTCAATTCTGCAGGCTTCATTGTGAATTACTCAGCCCTGGGAGTGATAATTAGTTGGAAAGAGGATATCTTTCCTGCTTTCTGAATGCCTCCCTCTAACCTGTTCAGAGAAATGACATCCTAGAATTCTCCTTATCCCTCATTTTCCTGGTATTGGAAGACCCCTCCATGATCTTGAATTTTCCAGATGAGACATCTTCCATGTAATCTAATAAAGATTTACTGGACATGATTTCCTCGTTGTTCTTCTTCAACTCCTTTTTCCAGTCAAGAATTTCAAATTAATAAATCAAAGATTAAATGTTGTAAATACTTGCTTCTCCTTTTCCTTTATCTCCTGATAACATTGATGTTGACTTCTAGTCCATGAAAAAAATGTAATCAGACTTCAGAGGGAGTTCTGTATCACTTTGAAATTAACTGTTTCAGTTAAATTACTGAATACTGACCACCATGCAATACGATTTCTACTCTTTTTTGTTTTTTCTCATTTGATTGAGATTTCTCTATGAGATAAACTCAGGTAAAGAAGCAAGATTGCAGTGTCAGGGATCATGTCAGGGGGAATCTAGATCTGGATCTGGAATGTACCTGTGCAGAAGGAGAAGTTGAGGAGATTTCCTTTTAAAGTGAAACAAAAATAAGGAAGAGCTGCAGGTAGCGGTACTCTCTTTGTGAACCCTGTAAGAGAACAGAGGTTACCCTAACCCACTGTATTCTCCTGGGAGTGTCAGGATATTGGCAGTACAGAATGTAGAATCAGCACCACCTTGCCCTCGCCAGTACTGTCAGTACCATTTAAGCATGGGCAGCAAAAATTACACTTGAGTATCTGTGTTTCAGTGACAATAGTTCTTCATGTGCTTCAGAGCTGTTTTGTCGCTGAAGATATGACACCAATGTTTGAGCTGCCTTGTTTTTCACCCTTCTTTTGGTTTACAACCTGTTTCATGTCTTCCTATCACCACGTGTTTTCTTCAGAGCACTGAAAAGATCATCAGCCTTCATCTGAGGTCCATCTGCAGTCTCTTGCTGGAACACAGTCTCTCTGAAATGGCAAGGCACACTTCCCCAGAGAGCCAGTTCTGTACTTAACCTTTCAGAAAAAGGTAGAAAATTATGAGGTGCAGACTTATTAATGAAGGTCACTGTTTAGTGATACAATAAATAAAAAACTAGAGATGGAAATGTCATAGCCACCTAGCACTGAGTGGTATCTGGTATAAAGTCACTGATTCATTTTTGTTCTAAAATACTAATGGATTAACTATTCTGAGAAGCCTTACCCTGGATCAGATACCATCTGTCTTTCCGTAGTAAGCTTAAAGTCAGCCCAAACTCCAAATCATGTGTTCTGGCTAATGCAATAGAAATGTCATCTGTGCCCACATTTGACTCTGTATCAGGTTTGCTCTGGTGGGTGATTCAGTCGTGAACAGAACCTGTGTACTAATGAACATGGAGCCATTGCTGGAGTGAGGCTTGGACTAACTTGGTTGGAATATACTGTCCTAGGGTACCTTGCTATGTAGCTCTGAAGGCAGATGGGAATGCTAATTTCTTAGGATGAAGTTTGGAAGGCAGATTCTAAAGTAGAAGAAATTTGATTTTCATTATCCCAAGCTGTGATTAGTCTTAATTTATCCCTTGGTAGAACAGGAAGATATTTAATCATTTCTCTAACAATATGTAAGGTTTCCAGGTTGTCAAAATTTAGAACTAAAGATTAGGTTAGTAATCTCTGGAAAGTGTGTTGAGACCTGGAGAGCACCTTTCATTATTTTTGTCCCCTTGTCACCAATGCTTGAAAAAGCAATAATAAACTCTGAAGGAAGTTGCAACTAGAGTTGAAAGCAGAGACAGGAGAGCTGTAATTTAAGGCTGAGGGCTTTTCAGAAAAAAAAAAAGAAGTCACGCTTACATGTCCACCTCTGCAAAAATGCACTGAGGATATGCTTAAGATATCCAAAATAGCTGGTACTTTTTGTTCTTCTCTCCAAAGACTGCCTCTGTCTGGCCTAGCTGTCAGGCAAAACATAAGCTTGTTCCAAAGAGCTTTGTAGCTCTGATGTCTTGTTCATAGTCCATTGTCAAAGGGCAAAGAGGAGGCAAACTCCTTCAGATGAGTCAGGATAAAGTACTGTCACAAGTGTTTTGTTAGCCTGAAAGGTTGAAGCACCCTCACCAATTCCAATGCCCATTTCCTGCTCTGCAAGTGGGATTAGTATCTCTTAGCAATATATTGAAATCAGCCAAATCCAGCAACTGCTATGAGTGAAATTGTAAACAATTAGTGCTAATGATCCTTAAGAAGGAAGACAGGTGTAGTTGCATCACAGTTTTCCCTCATAGGCTTAGAATATGTACAGACTGAAACAAGTTACTTAATTATGTTATGGTTGTATTTCTAGTGCTGTTGGTGAGGAGGTATCTTGAGATAGCAGAGTGTTGTAACCATTTTCCTTCAGATCTCATCAAAGTTTTACAATAACTGTGTAGAAGTGATGTACTCAAAAACACCATTTTCTCCTCCAGGGGATCTGGCAAGAATGTGGTGCATTTTTCACTAAAAAATAGTGTTACTAATGGAGATCTCAAGGGAGACATTCATGAGATTAGGCCAAGATCCTTGTCTCATTTGCCATAGACTGAATCCAGAGCAATTTCATTACTTTCATTTAAGCTATCCTTGGATTTATATTGGGGAAAATTAGGTGAGAACCCAGCTTTTAATTAGAAAACAGTGCATTTGTGAGATGTATGGTGGGGTTTTTTTTTTCCTAAGACAGGAGACTTCAGTGACCAGCAGAGGTTTCCTAGAAGTAGTCTTCCCATCTATGCTCAACATAAAACCAGGAAAACAGTTGATCCAGATTAGTTTCTTCTGAAAAATAAAAATGCGTGAAATTCTGTTAAAATTCAAGGAAAAAATGAATGAACCAAAATTTTGGAAACTGTGAAATGTGGATAAATTTGGTGATCATGGAAGAGAAGTTGAGATAGCTTTCATTTAGCTTGGAATAACTTGGGATTTATCTCCTTATGTCTGAGCTGTAGTTTAAGGGTCTCCTGTATCTGTTCCACACACTGTAGCCCATGTTATAGTGGCACAGTCCTGTTCCTGAAATGCCGTTGCATCAGTGTAGTATCAGTGGCAGGTTAATAATTACTCACTTGCAAACTGATGTGATTTCTTGTGAAGAATCACAAGGAGATTTAACAATGGAGTGCAAGAGAAGCAGCTGAATTTGTCTGACTGCACAGCTCTGTTACAAGGGCATTTTAGAAATCTGGTGCTACACAGATGTGGTGTGCCTGTCTGCTGTCAGCAAGGACCAGTACTTCTTCTTTCCCCATTACTTAAACTTCAGACAAGACTCAGCATTAGAAGCAGGAGGGTCTAACTCAAGCAGGGGCTGAGTGCCAGGCAGCCTCACAAGTGCAACAAGAACCAAGCAGTTAATGTCTTTCAGTTCCTGTGAAAAGCGCAGCAGATCATAGCTCTCTATTGTCTAATATACTGCGTTCCACCCATTTTCACCCCATTCAGTATTTCTCTCTGGGTTTCTGTTCCTCAACCTTATTAACTTGTACCTTTTTCATTATGATTTTTTTTTTTCTAATTTCCCCATCTGCACTGTTGTCCCTGTGGGTCTCTATGTAACATTTCTGATCTGGTGGTGTCTGCAATAGACCTCGATGTAATGGCATTTACACTGGTAATCAGGGTGCTTTTTACCCCATTTTCAGTACTGTTAACATTTAATTGGGCAGCCTCAGCTTTAGAGAGTAGAGGCATTTTAACAGCCTGGTGTATCTCAGGTCACGTTTTATGGACCTGGCCAGAGGTCAGAATGAGGAGCATGTATGGCATCAGCACACTTTTTGGAGCTGTGAAATAACTACAGGATTCTGTTTTTATTTAATATGCCGTTCTTCCCTTCCCTCTCTTTTTATTTTCGGGTTTAATCCTCTCTTTAAAATTTTCCAAAGTCATGGGTTATTATTTTTATAGCCAGTTCAGCCATTCCATTATGAATGCTTCTCCTTTTATGCTGAGTGTCAGTGGAAAGGATGTATCTGACCCACCTCCACTGCTCACTAAGTCAGCTCCCTTTGAAGTACATGTAATAAACTTTCTCTGATGGTGAAAAGAAAAGCCTCATTAGTTCCAGCCCATATTTGGGATGCACCTCTAATCCACACTTGTTCTGCTTCATTCTTTTTAGTGTTTAATTATTGATACACCTTACATGACTCATGCAGTCTTATACTGGTAAGATACTTTCCTGCATTTTCCCACCCCCTTTAACAATTTCACTTCCTCACTCAAAACCTGGGTCACATTTACCCAAGGGTCTGTGAAATGTCTGGCAAAAGACCATAGCAAAAGAAACCTGTGTGCATTTGGTTGTGGTGGCTGAACAGGGCAGTTAATCCCTCCTAGCAGATTCTCAGACAGAGAAAGGTGGCAGAGCTCCAGAGATGGGCAGCTGCTTGCAAGGAGTGTCCATGTAACGCTGGCAGGTCTCCTGAAGAGGTCATAGTGCAGCAAACCCCAATAAAGACAAGATGTCCAGGACACAGTAGTTCCAATGCTCACTCCCATCTAAAATGTTTAGCGTGGCTTGGACCCCTTTGTTTACCAGTCTCATTTAATCTGAACTGTGTATGCAGTTAACAGGGAGGTTCCTTGAAAGTCTGGGATAATTTTCTTCTTAGCAGCTCATATGGTGTTGGAGTTTAGATTTTGTGACCGAAACAGTCCTGACAGCACACTCATGTTGTGGCTTTTGCTGAGCTGTGGTTGCACAGCATCAAGGCCTTCCCTGCTTCTCACTCTGCCCCCACAGTGAGTGCACTGGTGGGCACTCAATAGGCTGGGAGGGGACACAACCAGGCAGGTGACTCTCACCAGCCATGGAAACAGTTATTCTGTGGCATTTAGCATCATGCTCAGCAGTAAAAGGGAAAAGAAGGGGCTTTAGGGGACTGGACATCTTTTGATTAAGAACTAGCTGGGCATCAGTTACCCACAGGAGGGATCACTTGTTTTGGTTTTTTTTTGTTCCCTTCCCTCTTCTTCTACCTCACTTATTAAACAATTGCTTGTTGTTTTTGGTTTTTTTTCAGTCTGGACCCCCAAGTTTTCTTGCTTTTATTCTTCCTTTCTTCCTCTCCAGTCCCACTGAGGGAGAAGGGAAGTGAGTGATGGACTATGGTACTTTTTTGCCCACTGGTGTTGACACACAACACAGGTGTAAGAAGTGCTTTCAGTTATCTCTCAGTATGGGACCAGTATGTCTTCATCTCTATTGTATCCTGGTGAGCTGCATGAACATTTGATGGCTACCAAAGTAATATCACTTCTGTTGCAAAACCCTGGCATTGAAAAATATGCATGTAGCTGTGCCAAAGAAAGTAAAGGTATCATCATAGCCTTCTGCACCCAGGAGAAAAAACACTTATGTAAGAAAGGATATGTGGACCTGAAATACTGACTTTGAGAGGTTAATTCCTGAAACCTGCTTTAAAGGGGATAGTCTACCATGGTAAAACCCTCAAAGATCAGGAGACCTACTTAAAAATGATGATTTTAAGAGAAAAGAAAATTATACAGTTCTTGTTTGTTGTCTGGCTCATTAATATTACACTTCCTGGCTTTTCATTGCAGTCATAAGAGCAAAAAGCTTACTCTTTAAAAAAAGCAGAAACCACCAACTTTTTCTGTTATTAGATACTTCTAGAAATGCAGTACTAATAAACACCTCCAAGGTATTTGTGGGGCTCCTGCTGCCTAACCCCATGGAGGAAGGAAGATACTGTACTGTAGAAACATAATTAATTGTCGGAAATTAATTTCTCCAAGTGCTTAGGAATATTTCCAACCCCTGCCATAAAGCACAGTCTGTTCAAGAAATTCCAAAGTAGGGACATTTTGAATCCTCTAAACCCATCTCCATTTGGCAGGGCACAAATAGGGGAAATAGGTTCTGCTGATCTTAAAATATTAGGCAACATTAAAAACAAATAACAGGAATCAGGGGTTTATTAACATATGAAAATATGTCAATAATCTGCCTTTTAATTGGAAGTGCTCCAGAATCCTACCTGAAACACATTTTCACAATAGAAGCTGTTATTTTAGTACACAGGAATTAAGTGATAACATATAAAAGACATGCTTCTGTGAACAGAACGAGCTCAAAAATAGAGTAGCGGATATCTGGCATAATCAAGCCTCTGCTGCTGTGTTTTTGAAAGCTCTTGTTCTGCATTCAACACTTCTTTCCCATTTTTTAGCATTCCGTAGTAAAACCCATCCAAAAATGTGAATAACTGATGTCTCTTCTCATCTGAAAGTCTTCTATAAGGGTAAACTGTGGAGTTCAGCATGACTACAGTGAGGTGAAACTAAGGTAAAAAACCCTGCCTCCTCACAAGAAGTTTGTTGATTCAAATTCTCTACTAGGATTAGACATGAAACCCGTTCTGTTAGGCCCCTTTAGTTGTGCTATCTTGTCTCTTCCAATTAGTCATTAGAGTCTTTTTGAGAGTGTCTTCTGTCTCTCCTGTCCAAGGAAACAACCTCTGCTGAAACCACTGTCTCCAACCTGCTTCCAGAGTCAAAAAACCCAAATACATATGCCCTACTTGGAAGTTATTTTGCAGAGGCATGTGGCATCGGGAATGTTAAATAGCTAGATGTGTTCAGCAGGTAGCTCTTGTTCACCTGGCAGTTGCCTAGGAGGTAACCTGCTGACTTTTTTTGGAAAGGGCTTAGAAAACTGTTGGAAAAAGCCAGCCATGTGCGAATAAGAAGTGGTGCAAAGGGAGCATCTCTTTTTTATAGGTTTTTCTTTAAAATTCACCTGCTATGCTTTTAGAGTGGTGAGATCAGCACTGAGGTCTGGGCCCCTAGAAGAAAACTCCTCTTTCTGATACTCTGTCAAATCCCTAAATAAAGACCCCTTGCCAGGGAGAAGGAGCCAGTTTGGCCAGTGTTTCAGAAGTGCTGTTACTAAAATTTGTGTGAGTTGTGGGTGTTTTGGCTCCTTTGAGAATCCAGGCTCTCTGAAGAGCATTCACACTCTTTTTTTTATAGCAGGTATCTTATTTTTATTCTTTATTCTCTCACTCTCTTTTCCCAGCAATGTAACCCTCACAGGTCATGTGCACCCGAGGAAGAGGAGGAAGGGCAGAAGGTTTAAGGCAACCAGCTCAGGAGCTGTTCTCCCTTTCCCAGTTACTAGAATCAGGTAGAAAGAAGCCTTCCATTACTGACCTGCCAAACCTGTAGCTCCTGGTTCAAGACTGGATTGTGCTATGATTAATGAAACATGTTTAGTAGTCTCATTTGAGCTTTTAGTGGTCTGTTATCTGCATTATGGCTTTAGCATACCCTTCATCATGATTGATAGCCTGTTTGGGAGGAGGAAGCAGGGTAGAGGGCTGCTTTGAGGTGTGCACGCTGAACAGAGAGGAGTGAAAATAGCTTGGTAGTGTTTGAAGTGCTGTGTTAATCCTTTAGGAATCCTTTAGGATAAAACTGTATGAGGGCCAACATAAGCACACGTACCTGAGCTCGTCAACTGCACTGGCAAAATGCTGTGTTGCACTGATTGTTCCTGCTGAGAAATGGCAGAACTACACAGTGGCAAAACGCTGCATTAACACAGTTGTAAGGCTTTTGCTGCTTAAACCAAGATATCTCTGCCAGACCCTGTGGTATGCCAGGTTCATCCACCTTTCCTTTTCTGTGTGTCTCATCCTTTTCTACAAGCCATAACATGCTACTGTTCTTCCTACATCAGCATTAGGGTAAACACAGCTCCCTCTTGAATCAATCAATTTCCCGTGTCTTGAGTTTAGTGGGAGGATTGCTGACATGCAGATTTGGATGTTATATAGCCACTTGTTTTGCCAGCCATGAGCCTGCAGGGATTATGTTGCAGGTGAGAGAACAACCTTCAGGAGTACCTAGCAAGCATCTACAATTTAAATTTAATGACCTTATTTAGTGAAGTACTTAATCATAGGCTGAAGTGTAAAAGCTCATGAGTAGTCTCATTGACTTCAGCAAGATTGAAAATGATGATGCACTGTGATACAGCATTGAGTTAGGGCAGATAACATCAGAGCCTGTCCTGGCTAATAGATTCACGGCCAAGTGTTGCTCTCCACCAGCATCCTGCTTTATCCCCCTCTTGAACAGTATCTGCCAAACATGGTCTTTCCAACTGCAGAGGATATGTAAAGTACTAACTTCCTCTTAGGCCTTTGATGTTGAAATTTAAGATGAGGTTCAAGATCGTTGAGTTTAGCATTGGGAAAAAGATGGAGCAGTCAGCAAAATGTCACAGTTGACCATGACGAACTGCTGCTGCACCCCACTGGCACAGGCTATGGCAGATGTTGCATGCCTGAGGCTACAGAGCTCAATGATCCCTAGGAAAAAAAGCTCTTGCCCACAACTCATAAATTCTTAACACTAAAATAGTTTTGTAACTAAACTTCAGCAGGTTAAAAGTGTCTGCAGCAAGAGAGAGGAGCTAACTGGAAACCTCCAGCTTCTGTAGAAAACTAGTTTTGGCCTCTTTTGCTCAAATTTCTGATCTCTCACATGTCAAAAACTGTTAGTATAATAATTTTGATCAATTTCTTTTGAATATTATTAATATGTCACCTCTGTGTCCATCTGAACATGCACCTGTCTGTTTGTCACTGGTCTGCCTATTGTATTATTGCATAGAAGATGTGAATTCTGTCATCCATTTCTTCATCGTCTTCATTCATGTTCATGAATTATTCTGGTCATTTAATGCATCCTAGCTCTGCATTTTGTGGATATCTGTTCTTGGTAGCAGCAAATCTGTCAGTTTAATTGCTTTCTCTTTAGCCTCAAACTTTTTCTCATTAAGTCGGTGAGTAATCATCTTATGTTATTGAGGATACTAGGGCGGAAAAGTTGTTACTGGTTCTCTTTGAATTCTTTTATTTAATAAAACGAACTATCTAAATAATAATCCCTCCCCACTGTTTCCTAAATGCTATTACTTCCTTTTAGGCACATGGGAGCTTCAGCCTGTTTGCTTTTTAATTAAAAGTAAGTTTTCAGCTGCATCTTTCATCATAAGAATTTTCTGTCACCTTGAAGTGAAGGCTCTGGCATTGTCCTTTAAATTATTGAGCACTGACTGACTTGGGGAGTTCAGTTTAGAGTATACATCAATCTTCTTAACTACTCTCGTCAACCTGACTGTCCAGCCTGCTGTGGTTTCAGTATTCCTGTTTGCTGTCCCTCCTTTGTTTGTCTACCCACCAATACATATAAAACATCAATATAATCTCTGCATGCTTGCTAATTACTGAATTCTGTATTCTTTGTGTTCTGACATGTTACAAAACATTTCCCAAGGTCGTGTCTGACATAAATAAGTTGGTGCAGAGAGCTTTTCCTTTGCCATTTTGTTAGCAGAACTTGGAGTTGAAAGCAGCTTTGCTGGGGGAGTGACTTTACTCCCTGTGGGAAAGCATTATGTGTCTTTTTTTTCCTTTCAAATTCACTGATTTGAAAAAGATCTAAAAAGTTAATCCTTTAAGCAGAGATGAACTAATTTGCAAGCTTAGCAACTATTTAGACTCTTCTGTTGAAACAAGAAAAAAGGTTCATGATTTATACACATTAACATTGTCACAGTGTATTGGTAAACTTTGTTGCTCATGAAAAGAGTTGATAAAAATCCATAGAGGGATTGAGAAAAAGAGCAGTTCCACCAAGTGGAACAGCAGGGAGATCTGAGCTCTGCTTCCCAGCTCTGCTGCAGATGTAAGTGAGCACTTTACTGCCTCTGCAGTCCTGGGTTCTGTTTGGGGGTTCCTTTCTCCATCCCGTTCTGTGTTGCCTAGGCATTACACGGTGTGTGTCTGTTACAGCCCCTAGCTCTGGATAAGCTCCCCCCGTACAAATAAATTGTTCACAGGAATAAATATTTTCCTCACTGAGCCCTTTTTACACCAGGAATTTGTAGTTCCCTGTGATTTATCTCATGTTTAGCCTCAGTGGAATAATTGCACAAGATTAACTGAGAATACGTGAAGTTGTAGCTGTCTGGTTTCATTGTGGTTTCTCAGATGCTATTTTCTGTACGCCGGAATGATAGCTGTCAGACACTTTAGAGGGCAAGTACTACCATTTTCTGTGAAATTTAACATCTAAGGCCACACATGATTCTGGTACTTTTTACTTGCCGAGTTTCTCCCCATGAAAACATCAAATTAGATGTACTCTCACAGTGATCAAACAGCAATATACACGTCCTGCTATGCCATTCTGGTAGCATTTCAAAAATAGTGGTTGGATTCCTTTTCACTTGGGAAAGTTGTTAGCTTTAATTTAGCTTGCTCTTCTAAGGAGCTAAACTTGGGCCATTCTGGATTAGAATTCATGAAGCCCAGTTTCCCAAATGGCAAAGCTTCTCCTACACAGCGTGTGCTCCATGAAGCGTGCCTTGGCCAGAGGGTGCCTTGCCAGCAGTTCTGTTCTTGGTCTGACAGCTTTCCTCACCAACTTGCCCGGAATGGGAAAGTGGGAGGTTGCTAATCAGCAGCAAAGCCAACAGCCGGTGTTTTTATGAGAAAATAAAAAAACCCCAGAAAATACATGAAAAACACTTCATTCTTCTGTAGTATAAATTTAGCAAGCCAAATTCTAACCTGCTACAAGTTGGAATGGCTCCATTTGAGATAAAAGGAGTCATACCTGCTTGCTGTGTGAATATTTACTCCTTCAAGTCAATTTGTGTAAATGGAGGGTCTTCATTCCCTGTCTCACAGGCTCACACCACTGAATCCACTTTATCAGGAGTCACAGCAGGTGCTATTGCTGACATATAAGACCATCCTGTTAACTGTAGTTTATTCAGTTGCCCTTCAAAGCCAGAAATGCTGGCAAGTTTCGAGGACTTGACAGTACTGGTGTTCACTGGAGCACCCTTGACAGATACCATCCAAGGACACACATGCCCGTGCAGCAGAACACATCAAATTTTAATCCAGACCCAGAGACATGAGATACACTTTCATTGCTCAGGTATGGTTTACAGTACAAATTGAAGCTGATAAATGGAAATAAATCTGAGAAGAGAGTAAATTCCTTGTGCAAAGGGACAGGGACCAGAGATTTTCCAGTGTCAAGTCTTGATTGAACTTAATGTTCAAAGCTACTGCAACATGGCTATAAAGTGGCATATTCTTCAGAACAGTCCACTAAAAAAATTTTAAAAATCAGTGACCTAAGTTGTGTACTGAACTAAGTCTGAAGTTATGAATCAAATTAGTTAATCTTCAGAAAGTGATTGGCGTATTCTTAAAGTCTTCATTACCCACAATAACCTTAAAAACTTTCTCACAAGCCTCTGTGGTTATCAGCACCCCAGCAAATGAACTGTACCACAGTTGTGTCTTCCTGTAGTTACTGATTAGCCTAATCAAAGCAAACATGTATAAAGGAGGGTTGGAATTTTTCTTCCCTTTCCAGTCAAATATGACCCACTTACCACTCCTATTCAGGAATATGTCTCAATCTGTCACCATGGAAATCATTCGATGTCACAAATATGAGATTGTAAAATCAGTTAATATGTCAGGCAGGTAGACCAAGACTAATCTAACACACATGCATTTATTGACAGTAAGTAATGATGGGAAAGGAAAAGAGGCAGCAGCTCATGACTGTTAAGTTGTCCAGAAGAAATACATCAAACTTCTTATGAAAGCTGCTGTAAGTATTTAAATCACTTTTGGATTATCCTGTGGAAACATTTTAATATTTGCAGTATCATACACCTTGGATCTTACTAGACACCTCTGCTCTATAATTCTTATATAGAATTCATTTCCATTAGCAGTTTCATATGCTTGTTTCCATATTTTCCCCTCCTCCCTGGTACATGTTATTGTAACAGGCATATTTATAGTGTTAGTTTCTCTCTCATTCACAGTGATTTCTAATAGAGTATGTCCAGAAATTATTAGAATTATTAAAAGAGACTCCTTTTTTGTTAACGTTTATCAGCAGCATTGATCTGGTTTCTGCTGCATGTGCACATGTGCATGTGTATAGTTGTGTGAGCAAAAACTCACTGAAATTACTGAATGTTAGGTCTTGGTTTTTATTGCACGTATATTCAAACATACTCTTCATTTAATGGCTATTCACACAGAACATTTGTTAACTGATTTTGCTCTTTTTGAGAGCAAAGAATCCATAGGCTGTTTCTCAAACAGTAGAGTTGAAAAGAAATGATAATAAAAATTTATAATATTTGTTTTATCTAACTTTCCTTCTTTTTCCCTTTGGAAAATTATTTATTTTACCATCCATGCAGTAGAGGGAATAATAAAGTTTAGCTGGAAGTAGATTTTTCATCTTAGTTGTCATTTGAAGAGATTCTGACAAGGTTTGTTAGACCTAAAAATCAATTCACAATACTTTGTTCTTTGATGCATCTGTAATGGTTTTGTACAAATGGGTGGTTTTTCTACTTTTTTTGTTATGACTTGCAATTAAAAGGAAAAAAAAAAAGGATTGATTTGCTTTCTGCGATAAGAAGTAGACATCCAGTATGAAAAATGACAACACCTTTCTCTTCTGAAGGGAGATACTAAGGATTTGCATTAATAACCAACACAGTTCTTCCCCACTGGGCTTTCTTCCAGCCAAGATACTAGTCCAAATAAAAAGAAACAGCTTGAAGTCATTCCATCCTAGTTGACAGTGGCTAGAGAATTAAGTCCAAATCCTTGCATTTTATCCATCAGTAGAATATTCCATTCAATTCTGCAGCCAAATGAAGTCAAACCAAGTTCAGATGTTCATTTTTCAAAACAGTTTATTAAAAGTGACTTTAAAAAACATTTTCATGAAAACATTAAAATTTCTCTCTGCCCCAGCTCAGCCATGGCTTCAGATGTTCTTCAGTGCAGTCCATAAGAACTCTAGGCACTTGTCTCTCAGTTCTCCTCTCCTAGACTGGCTGTGTCTCATAGTTGCTGATGCGGGCAGTGAGAGGCAGAGAATATTTTGGACCTACTGACCTTAACCGAGCAACTCTGCAATGTTGGTTCTACCTTCTGGTACTGCAGAAAATAAATCTCAGGAAGAAGAGCTATGTCTTAAATTTGGTGGGTTTTCCCCCTTGTTGGTCTCAGGGGTCAAAAAATTCCTTTGTTCTACACACTCTTATTCTTAAGTAGCAAGGTCTCCTTACTTCCCATTGCTGTTTTTGTGAAACAAAAACATGACAATCCCTTGTCTCGCTCAGAGTCCTCTAGCAGAATGCTAATGTTGAGTAAGAGCTCATTGAAGTGACTGTCAGCTTTACTTTGAGAAGAATTCCTGTGTGTAAACCTCTCATATCATGGAGGGACACTACCTTTCTGGTCTGGAAGCTGTCCTTTTTCCAGTACTGCATTTGCCTAACATTACAGTCATCTTGGCTGGAGGAGAAAAGTATGCAAGGAGATAACTTTCAAGGTAGTTCGATTTATCCTAATGCTCTTGCCAGTGAGTCACTGCTGTTTTGATCTTTTTATTTTTTTGAACTACAGACTCAATAGATTGTAAGAAGCAAACGAAGGGAAGTGTTTTTCTCTCTTGCAGCAATTTAAAAAATGATTTTCATGTTTCATCTACACAAAGATGATTTAATTAAATACTTTAATCCTGGCCACAAATAATTTATGTAGTGGTTCAGTGCAAGAAGTTCAGCATTGTCTTGTCATAGAGCGTTTACTTAATCCTGTCGTACCTGCTTGATAATTACTCCTTCAGATATGTCCTTGCATTAGCTACAAAATTAGCTTAGAGGACTTGGAAGAAAAGAGGAAGGAAAAAATCCTTCAAATTAATAATTTATGATTGCTCTTGAGTCAGCCCTCATTCAGTCTTTCTGAGGGGTGAACCTTCTCATCTGTCGTGAAATGAAATAACATTAGTACTTTTCAGTTTCTAGAGCTGATCAGAATCTGATAATGATATATGGAAGGCCTTTTCTCCACTTCCAAAACAGATAATGATCTCTTTTTAATGCCTTTGTGTCTTAAGTCACATCTCACATAAATATTTCTTTCTTTTAGTGCAGACATACTCACACAATTCACTTCCTTGTGGCATTGATCTTGTAAGCTTAAATGGGAAATTGTTTCTTTTCCTTTCATGGAAAGACAGTAGTTGAGTTGCTCTTCATGTGGTGATAAAAAATGGAACACTGTCCCAGAATCTGATCTATGCCTTGGAGTTTGTTTCCTCATGCGATTAATGGGCTGAAGCTAAGTGACAAAATAAGAGGTTCAAACTCAATCAGAAGGTCACATTTTACTCTAGAAGGACAGAAACTAGCATTTCACATATTGCAGAGGGGGTCTTGTGTTCTGCTCTTTTTTGTTGCTTTGAGTATGTAAGTACCACTGAAAATGATCCCTGCATTTCGTACTCCAGTTTACAAAGCACAACTGACCATCCATATCTTACAGCATTGAACACAGAGAGAAAATCTCACAAATTAGATAGAAAACAGTTTTGTCAAGAAGTAGTTCATTTCTGAAAACACTTAGGACGTGATAGGAAACAAGTGTAGGTCCAAGCTAAAAGTAGTGCTCATGAAGTGGGGAGTTAAGAAATGCCCCAGGGGGTCACTTAGGACATTGTAATAGAAGGTGACCGAAACTGGATGGATTAAAATAAGATAATTAGGATACATTTGTGCACAGATGATATTGCAAGAGTTCAGAACCACCTACATTATCTTTTCTTTGTGAAGAGTAAATCCTAGGCAGGTCTGTCTGGGACTATGCAATTGGATTTTATAAGTGAGTACAATGTTTGTGCTCCTCCAGGAAAGAATCATGGAGAAGGAGGATCAGTTCTGGCTTCTAAAAGGGCAGAGGTGGAAGCTAAAGTGAGATACTGAAGGGAGACTTGCACAAATCTGTCCTCAGTGCTACCAAAGGATTTACCTTTTCTGGAGATTAGAACAGATTATCTGTAAATGTCCCATTTACTGGATGCTTTTGGAGCCATAAACTGATGTCCTGACAATTTTGTTTGGAGTAATTTAAGAAATTATTGCTATCATCTCTTCAGTACTTTTCCCTGAGCTATATTAACAGGCTTTATGGGGACTTACTGTCCCTCTCACTCTCCATAGAGCCGTTGTAGAGGAGCAGTGAAGAGGGCTGCAGCTAACCCAGATGGACACCGAGATGAACTGGGTGGGCAGTAACTCCTGCCGTGGGGTGGTAATTTCTCAAATTAGTGTGCTTGCTTCTGCAGCATTTATGTGACTGAGGTCTGAATTAATTCTCACAGTGTTAAATCCAATGGAAGTAAAGATTTCATCACTGCGTTTAACTGGGTCTTACTGATCTTCCCAATATGCAGCCAAAATTGTCTTCTATATCACTCTATCATTCTTCTTTTGACTTATTGCCTTTCTAATCTGCAAATGCATATATTAACTTCTTGCTGGTTTTTAGTACTTGAAAGGCAATCCATTTTTAATTTGCTAAAGTATTAAATATGTTTCTATTGCAATTTGTATTTATTATGGTGCTTAATGGCAATGCAGCATGTCTGACAAAAGGTGACATCAGTTTCCACTACATGGAACTATGAGCCAATAAAGGGGCTGGTCTGTCATGTGATTATCTGATGAGTAAGGGACTTCTTTTTTTCCTACCCAAGGAAGACAGAGAGGGAAGCCCTTTGTTTTGTAATTAATTTCTTTTTTAACACTGAAGAGGCTTATAATACAGATAGGCTGTGAATAATTTTATTGTCCTTATCTCAGGCATTTATTCCCTTTTTCAAGAGCAGGTACAGTGTGCTAACATCTGTGGTTATGAGGGAGTGAGTTAGCCAAATCCATTTTACAGATTTCAGTTTTAATCTTGTTTTCCATCTCGTCCTTAGACAGGTGAAGAGGAAAATAAGTAAATAGAAATTTACTGATATTTGACTTGCTGTTTTTACTCTTTCGATTACAAATTTTATTGAGATGCAAGATAGATTCAGAATTCATAACAGCATTTTACTACTTCATAAAACAGACATTGCTTACACTTCATGCATTAGTAGGGATTAAGGGGATTAGCGGATACCAGAACTTCCTGCCCTTTGCATGCTTTCGTGCAGCAATTGCACACTTGGCTTCCTGCTTCTTGATGTCCTCAGAATTCTTAATACTTTCACGCCTCTCTCTCATTTTACTGTGGAAATATGAGGGTTTTTCAATATTTGAGCCGATCATTTTGATTCTTTAGTATTTTTGAATGGAAGCTTGTGTGCTAAACCCTGCTATAAAAATCACTTTTAAAAAAGCAGTAAAATTAGTCTCAAATTAATAAAGGGACACTGTTGTTTAAATTTAAATCTAGATGGAGTTCCTGTACATAACTAATAAAGCAGTTCACAAAAGCTTTTCCAAGCTGCTGATAGGCACCTTATTTTTAACCACTCGGGCATTTTAAGTTCTGCTGTTGTGCCTGCCTGCAGATGCTGTTGTTTTGCTGAAGCCCAGCAAATGCTAGCTATTTTCAGCCTAAATCCATTTTACATCTTGCCTCTCCTGTACCTAACCTTTTAGAAGGTCCACACAAGTTGACCTCATTAGAGGGGATGAGTTTGTGGGGTGCTAGTGCGACATTTTACATGCTAATGTAGGGGAAGGAGCACACAGCCAGAAAAAGGAGGGGTGGCCCTGTGAGAAATTGGAGTGATGCTTTTTCATTGATGAGGATGATATGTGAGGCAGTCTGCTGTCTGACCAGGTGCAAAGCCCTTCAGCTTCCAGGGGAAGAACCAAAAAGACTTTCCTAAACATTAGGACCGGTAGACTTCTGCCCTCTTTTTGCTTTTTATTGTATAATGTCAACGTTATCCAGTGAGCAAACTCCCAGTAATGAACTCTGGGTCTCTCCCCATCTGTCTCACTAAATGCCACTTGGAACAAGCGCCCTTCCATTTGACAATAAAATCGATGAATGAAATATTAGAGGCTTGAATGATATGATGTGCAGAATACATTATGGGACTTGTGTTTCAGTGGACAGCAAGTCTTGCCCTTTTTTCCCGTTATCATGAACAGATCTACTTAATGAAACTGGTGCTTTCTGCAAATCTTTCACCTCTTTGCCTTTGGACTTCAACTCTTTGCAACACTTTAAAGACTCTCTGACTCAGGGCTATGTGATAAAATTCTGTATTTTCTGTGTACTATTGGCCTCTCATTTTTCATCTGTTTGTCTTAATTAAAACCAGACCTTCACTAACTAAATAATTAAACAACAGAGAGGGAGAGGGAACTTAAGCTGATTTTCATAACCCTTGTTTTTATTGCTTTACTCAGTTGAAATAGCCTTCTTCCTCTTTGCTTGAAGATTGTTCAGAACAGCGGGAATCACTCAGTACTAAGCCAATAAACAGGGACAAAAGGGAAATGTCAGTGCTGGGATGGACTTGTGTTAAACAACCTAAAACCTCTGGAACTGGACTTGTGTTAAACAACCTAAAACCTGGACTTGTATTAAACAACCTAAAACCTGGAACTGTCCGCAAAGACTGATCTGCAAAAGACTGAAGAATGGGGGGTTCATTGCTTTTTCCAAACCTTACTGGATTCTGCATCAGGAATATTAACTGCTTTGTTGTCATGCTAGCAAAATGTGTCATTTGTGTAGTAAACAGCCATAGACTAAGAACGTAAACTAACTAATGCTTGCTAGCAGTCTACAAGACATCCTGTACGATTTATTCTTGGAGCTGAAGGTACTGAGCTCAACTTGAGCTCAAGGTGACTACTTAATTTTATCTTTGTGCCAATCATGACTCTGTAGAATTGGACGTGCTGGCAAAACTGAGTCAATGCAATGTGTGATTTCAAGTTGAGTTCACAAGTAGTCACATTTTCAGCAAAAGAACATCTCAGGCACTTTACTCTTTAAATCCAGATGTCTCCAGAGTACAGGTTGAAAGACAGAGAAGGATACAGAGAAAGGATGGTTGTTACCCTCTGCACATTTATTATGTATTTGCAGTGCTCCATCTCTTGCTGAGAAAATAACTTGCAAAACTTCTATTCTGTTTTCCAAGTTGTTCTTTTCTTCTTCTCCACTGCCTGAGTGCAGAATGATGCCCTATTTAGAGAGGCTGCAGCTTACTGAAGAGGTGACCCATCTGTGATTGCACAGCCGATCAACATAGGAACGAGGAACAGATGCCAAGACTCTTGAGCTCATCACTAAAGCATGAGATGTCTGATACAGCCACTGTTTTGTAGCATCAGGCAGAAGTATGTATTATTCTGTAAGCTCAAGATGCAAAACAGCAAGCTGTTGTTTGGTATCAGAGCTCTGTCCTGTTTCCGGATACAGGTTTAATTGTGCTTAATCATTAGGTGTGAACAAATATTTGCTGTGTCATCTTGCTGTATGATACTCCTGATGCATAAAAAATTCTTAGCAGTAGCGTTTGTGAGCCCTAACCTGTCTCGAAGCCCATAATTAAAAGGATAAAATGAGCTGTTTACACAAACCAATTGTCAGTGTAGTAAGTGCCCTTAATAGCATTGGCAAGAAGTGCTAGGCAGGTAGCATCATCTTCCTGCAGTCTCTGTCTACTGAAGAGACAACTCCTGAATTTTCATCTGGAAAAATTTGCAGAGGATGGTAAAGCCACATAGCCAAAGGGAAATGCGAAGCTTGTTTATTTTTTAAGGGAACTGAACCCAACAGAGGGGAAAAATAATGTCAACATAGTTGGATTTCAACACCACATACAAGAACTTGGCAACCTTTTTCACATTAAGTGGATGACTACAGCCCTTTTCTATAATTTTTTTTCTGATTTGTTCTGATTTTTTTAAATTGTCATGAGAAAACCAATCCTTTTAATTTTGTTCATCTTGGGGTTTGGGGGGGGTGTTCTGCCTCTGCTTCTACGTTCTGGGATTTCTCTGATTCTCAGGGAAAGTACTTATGATACATACACTGATTTATTTCTTACAAACATTCCTGGTGTGTCAATCAATTTAAAAGATTTGTTCCTTTTAAGTAAAAAGAAAGGGGGTTTAATATCTTGCTGTTTATACATGATAACTGCCTGAAAGGATATGAAGTAGGAAGCTGCGCAGTTTCCTTGAGCAGTCTTTGGAATATTAGGAAGCTCTTTCTCTCTCTAATTCCTTGCTAGTAAAGAAGTTTACTATTCTAACCTCAGACAACAATCACTGAAACCTGATGAAATGTAGTGATGCAGTGTTGTGGTGAAAATGAGGGACAAACAGCCAACTTCTAACCTCTATTACCTGGTGTGAATATGAGTTAAGATCATTCAGCTAACATCACGACTGAAAAATGCAGCTGTCTGAAGTCAAGAGGGAAGTGATGAGACATGCCTGGAATCCCAAGGGATGTACCCAAAGTAAATCTGTGTCAGGGCAGAACATAGCATTCAGAGATGTGGCAAGGAAAAACTCAGCCATCAGTGGAACCCAATGAGCTGACAGCTGCTCAAAGGCGAGCTGAGTGGGAATTTCTGAGTGATTAGTGGCAGTGACAGTTTTGGCACTAGGCTATCATTAGGGACAGTCTCAGTATCTAAAATCAGTGCTCTGGGTCTCACAAGTCCTGGCACCTGTTCCTATATCACCACTCACCTCCTCAGTGACCTTGGAAGTGTCACTCCATCACCATGAGCCTCAGTTTCTCCTGCTGCAAGTTCTCCTCAATGAAGTGTTACTACTGAAAGGCATTGCATCGGAGCCTTATTGATCACACACTGCATCCTGCTGCTCGGCTCCCCATGACTGAGACACGTTTTACAGATGGGCTTTGTGCCAGCAAAAATGTGCGTATCAGGACCTTATCCTCTTTATAAAATTGATGCACTTAAGATGGGCAGAGGCATAGTGCATGGATAGTTACTTTCCTGCTCTTCACAGTTTTATTGCATTATCTTTGGCAGCAAAAAAAAGAAAGCATTTTTGTTCAGTGATCACTTATTCCTTCGTAGCCCAAATTCAAGCAGTGGTTTTAATACCTTGTATGTTCCTGAAACTCTGGACCCTTTCTCTCAAATCAATGCCTGAATATTAGAAGTGGTGGATTTGAATTGACTCTGTTCACAAGGATGTTTTGCTGCTTTCAAAGAAAGAAGTTTTCAATTTTACAAGAGTGTGGGGTTTTATACTGAATACATCAAAAATTTAAAAGGATGCCATGATGAGGAAAAAGCCATTTGTGTGAATAAAAACGTAAGATGTGTAGTCAGAGCAGTGGGTACGTCTTGCTGACCTCCTGCAGCCTGAGAAGAAAAGAATATTTACCAGCTGGAAAAGGTTCATGTGAAGTCTCCTGTTGCTGTTAATTAGATGTCAGTTCTACTGCTGGGACAATTTGTACTATAAACAATGACCTAACAACTGAGGTGAGGAAGGACTGGTTCAGCAGCCCATGAAGCTAGTATGGGCTTCTCTTCTGTTCAAGCTTAAAGTTGCGCAACCTTTTCATTCTTCTCCAAACTCCATGCCAAAGCACATTTCTTGGCAGTGAGTTGGGCATATCACAGAGTGGGTCAGGTTGGAAGGGACCACAGAAAACCTCAAAAAATGAAAGGTTTTTTCTACGCTTACTCTTGTGCTCAGCTGCTGAGAATCCATTTCCCTGAAATTCTGCAGATGAAAGTGCTGCAAACATTAATGATAGATTTACTAGCTTTGCTGGGGTTTGCTGGATTTCTCACTGTCCTCTTAATTTTTCTAACAAGCTCCTTGGAGGACACTAGGAGATGTGCAGAAACCCAATATATTTTCTTCTCTTGATTGATTTCATTCTTTCATCTTTCCTTATGAAGATGAATCAGATTTAGGTCTTCACCCCAACCTTTCTCAATCCAGTTCTGTACACTTCATCCTCTCGATCACCTTTTATGCATGCCTTTTGAATCATCCCTCCTACCACATACAAAACACTTGTCATGTTTCTCTCTGTGTAGACTCTTGCCAAGTGGTCTGAGTTGCTTTAACTTCTTTTGCCCTTGTCACATCACCACCTCTGAGTACATCCAGAAGTCAGCTGATACCATTGCTTTACAGCTTTGTTTCATCATTGCCAGAGTTTTCCTTTATTCCTTTCACTTGCTCTTTTCTTTCACTGAGTCAACCTGGCTCATCTTGACTTTCTCTGCCCTTGATATATTGTATCTACCTCTGCCTCATTTATCTACCATCCATTCTTATCACTGCCTGCATCCTCTCTTCTCCTGGCACCAGTGTACTAACCACATGATGCTCCTGTGGAGCCAACCTCTCCTCTCCTGAGACAGTCCTGCTGTACCTTCAGTGAATTACTTTTTGGACTCCTTCTCATCCAGCCTGTGCCTTTACAACTGTCCATGCAGTTTCTCTCCATGAGTATTTAGTCCACTAAGAAGGAGTAATGGTTGTTGGGAAACAGCAATGTACTTAATGCAAATGAGATATCAAACAAAAAAGTTAAACTTCTGCAGGAGGCATTTTTCCCTGAAACTTAACATTTCCATATGTAATAAAGAAGTTCTTCACAGCAGAGACTATATTTGCACACATATGTGTACATATTTATGCATGTATATATGTATGTGCATGTGAATGTGTGCGTTCAAATAACATGTATCTGTTACATCTTTGCACAGCTGTGAAATAAATGCGCAGTAGAGGTCAAAGTATTCAATTCTGTTGAACATAGTGTATCCTGTGTTGTACAGGTGGATGAGACAGTGTCCGACTGTGTTTCTAGGATCTGGCACATTTGTGTTATAGAGCACACACAAGATTTCATGTATGTATTTTACATTGGATTCATGGTTAAATTTCTAAATATATTTATAGAAGAAAGTCCTGAGGGATTTTGTGCTTGAAATAAATATTCAGGGGTTAGTCAGGGCATTTGTTGCATGAGAAGACAGAGTCTCTTTCAGGAATGAGAGAGGTCATAGCGTGGAAGAGAGGAATGAGCTTGGGAGCAGGAAGAAACATGAATTGATATAGACAGAGCAAGAATTGCAAAGGGCAGCAATAGTCAGGATGAAGAGCTTGAACTTGACAGTGATCTGAAGAGGTGGATGAGAAATGTGGCAGGAGAAGTGAAAGATTTTAGAAGCCACATATTTTGTATGAACCAATATATGGTCAGGGCAGGAAGGCCGTCAGGAAAGGGTCAGTCACTCAGGCAAGAGTTAACATGAAGTGCAACACATTCAGCTGGTATCAGTCTGCTTAAGTACATTAATTTTGTTGAAATCGTGCCAATTTATACCAGCTAAGGATGTGGCCTCACACATTTCAGAAGGGAAAGGGTGTCTTATGCAGGTGTTTGAAGGCTAAAGAAAAAGAAATCAGGAGAAGCATAGAAAAGGGAAAGGGCATTAATCAAAGATTTTTACTCTGAGTCATGCAGAAAATAATCCTGCTTCATTGCAAAAGTAAAGATTCAACTAGTCCTGACAGTGTTCATCAGGCTTGGTACTGGCCAATTTAGAGTATTTCCAGCATTCAGAATATGTACATTTCCTCCTCTTCCCTTCTGTCAGTTTTTTATTCTCTATTTCTGTGTCCCATTTTGGGAACAGAATGTTGCAGTTCTGAATCCTACCAAGCTTGAGTCTTAAATTCTTGTGGAGTCCTTCTCCTCTCTTTCAGCTTACACTGAAGACATGCATTGCTCTGGCAGTATTTGGCTGCAGCTCCAGCATTCGTGTCTATATTAAATTCTTAATGATCTAAACCATGGCTGTTAATGTAGTTAGAAGTAGCAAGACAGAGTTCTGCTCTGTTCTCCTTTAATAGTCTCCACAGTATAGAAATTGCTTACTTATTATGTTTTTAAAGGCCAAAAAATACTTTGCACTTCATTTTAACTTTGAAGCCTTCTACCAAATACAACTAAACCATGCAAATCCAACAACCAGGAGAACCATGCAGAAACAGATCTTTTCTGTGATACCAGCTCACCCTTTGGCCATGGGAGATCGGAAGGTGTCACCCCAGCCCTTCCTTACCCTTTAATGCCTTTTTATCTTCCCCTTTCTGGAAACAGTCTGATGTCTTGAGAAAGTGCAACTCATATAAAGTGTTTGCAGTGGGTCCATAGCTCTTACTGTAATTGCAGTGGAGTCATGTAAAAGCCACTACAGGTTTAAAAGAAAAAAAAAGCTTCCACTAAAGAAGGTATTGAAAGTAGCTGTAATAACTATAATTTTTTACTACTATTTTTGTTGTTTGTAATAGCAAAATACGTCAAGGCAAGAGCTGAGGTTAAGGCCCTTTGTACCATAGACTGTAGGGAAGATGAAATCCTCTAAAACTGGGAAAAAATTAGGGCAGAATAGGAAAATACTGTTCACAGGCACCAAATGAAAGCAGTGGATACCAGACCCACCATAAATAAAAGCTGATACTCCTTCAGATGTGTCATGTGCCTTTAGTCACTGTATCCAGAGGACCACTATTAAGAAGTGCCACCATACAGCTGCACTGTTGTGCTCCGTGTTGCACAGCTGCTCCTCCCTGCTGCTGGAGACAGCTCTGTGCTGGATGGAGTTTCAGCCTGGCCAAATGCTGCTGCTCTTACTGTTCAGTAGAAAGCAGCATGCACTTATTAACTCTGAGAACTTATATTTGCAATATATGAGACAGGCAAAATGGAAGAGGGGTAAAGTTTGTTTCAGGGAGAATAGAGCAAGAGGCGGTTCAGTGTCAGCCAAGAAATCAGTATCACAGCTGGGAGCTGAGCTAAGATCTGGAGTCCCCTTCAATGCCTGGGTTACAGGATAATGCTTTCCCCTCCATTAGCCACCAAAAATCTGTGAAGTAAAAACAGAATTGAAGGCATTGAGTTGTCAGGTTCAGAAGTATTTGTTTTTCCATGGAAACCTCTTCCCAGCAACAGCCAAGCTTCTCATCATGCAAGAGCTGTCAGGCAGCTGTTCTGTGCAAAATGCTGTTTCTGCAGCTGCCTTCTGGAGAAGTCTCATGCCACAGCCAGGCAGCATTCAGCCCCATTCCCGGCAATCCAGCTGTAATTCTGCCTGCCCGGTAATTTTTCATTGTGGTCATGCCAGAATCATAGCCTTGTTTTCTCTTGTCTGGTTGTTAGTGGTGATGTATGAAGAAGTAAGAAAGACAGCTTAATTTTCATAAGCTAACTTGTGCCTGGAGTAACAGAGAGTGAGAGGAGTGCACTTAATCATAACTGCAGGACCAGAACTGAAAATGATAGAGCTTTTGCTGTTAGTTGTGGTATTTTATTATAATAACTCTTAGGAAGAAGAAACCGGCAGCTCAGAATGCTGAATGGTTCATATCCATTCCAGCAAGCACTGTGTTCTCATCTGCTGGAAGAATAGCTCACATAACTCTTTAATGCTTGCCTTTTCCAAAAGGCTGTGCTGAGAGGGAGCTCTAGTCTATCCTGCCCAGAAAACCTGAATTCAGACTGAGGTGTGATCAGAGGTGAAGTGAACCTGGTGATAGTTCCTGCAGAACTGTGAGCACCTTGCAGGGAAGGCACAAAGGGTGGCAGAGGGACAGGCTGGTGCATGGTTGGGGAGCTGCTCACCATGCCTGCTGGACACCACGCATCCCTTTGGCCAGTGCCTCATGTCTGCAACTTTGTGATGCACTTGAATAAGTAAATAACTAAATTAAATAGCTGGTAGTGGACAAATATTCTCACAATGATTCATTTAAAAAATTGTATAAAGCTCTGAGTGAAAGCTTTTGAGTGAATTTTTAGTTGGTTGCAATTGGAAGGACAAAACTTAGGGGGTTTTTTTGTTTGAACTTTGAGTTACATGGAATAATGTAATCTATAGGGTATATATTATGCATCTATATTATGTGTCATATTGTTTTGTATTATTTAACATGAGGATGGTTATACGTTTTTAGATGTTATTTTGATATCTTCAGATCAAAATATTTGGGGAACCTCTTCCAGAAAATATTTCTGATTTTCTTTTTTTCTATATTGATTCAGAATGGGAACATTTTTGGAAACATTAATATTTACTATGCAGCTGAAGTTCTGTTTTCTGGATAACTTCTGCCTTAAGTCATGATCACAGAGACAATGTAAAGGGAAATAAAAATATATTCTTCTTTGGCAAAGACAGCAACACTATTCCAGCCTAGAGAAAACAGAAATATAACTAGAGAAGATGGAAAGCATATCTCCATAATTTTCTCCAAGGTGGCTTGGGAGACAAGCCATCACATCTGCCTAATAGGCTTTTATGCACCAGTAAGAGTTACAACAGCCTGACAAGTTGCATAATGCTTTACCCTAGGACAGTACGTGAACAAGTGCACATTCCCAGGCCATTGCAAAGCAAACCGAAGCGTGTTAGCTCATACATTTTACTGTGTGTTTGTGACAAGCTAAAAGGACATGTGCAGGCAGTTATTCCAGCTCAGCTGATGCACAGTAAGTCACATTATCTGATCCGTGTATCTGAGCCCTAAAGCTTACATGATGTTAATTCCTGCCTTCATCCGTGTCCCATATCAAACCTCAAGGAATACTGGTGAAAGCGAGATTTGTTCTGGTGTCTTCAAAAATAAAGGGAAAATGTGGAAGGAAATTATACAGCTACAGTAAATACTTGCAGACATAATTTCCTGAACCTTTTTCAGGTTATCTTGGCATGAGAAATAATAATTGAGAAATAAGTATTTCAGGGTAAGTTATTAAAACTGAGATTTTGGACTGGTACATGGGAAAGGAAAACCATTAACAAGCATTAGGATTTTTAAGTTTTTCTTACCCATTGGTTTAAAGGCTGAAGTCTGTAGCATGTTGGGAAATTCATGAGGCTAAAATAATGAAAGCAGATTGATGCTCCATGGTAAAGAAGTTTGGTACCTGCTTCTTGCAAATGAAATTCTAACATTTCTTTTGATGGTAGCTGTACTATCCTGAAAAGGATCTGTGGACTGCTGAGTTGTGAAATGTGCTATTAGATTATGGGCAGGGTCACTCTCTTCCTACCAGCTGTGCCAACCCCTTCCAGCCCAGCTGCACCTGCATTTTCTATTGGTTTATTTTTTCTCCTCATCCTTTACTAGCCAATGTAGTTTCCTATCTTCATTTATTCTACTTCAGCTGTAAGGGAGTGGCTATAAACAGGCAGCCTTCCAGCACAGAGTCAACAAGTGTTGGTTTAAATTGTGTCCTTCAGCCTCTTTTTGCCTTAGGCTGCTTTCAGCCAGTTGAGATCCCTCTCATATTTCCTCACAGTATATGACTTGTGATGTCTCATGTGCTCTCCAATGTGTTCCATGTGTCTCACAGGTTGAGAGATGCTGTGATTTATCTGCATGAACAGAGTTGCTTAGGATATGTTTGCCTCTAGCTTGTAATTTCCTTCATTTGCTTGTGTGTTGCACCCTGTTAGTATGACCAGTTTTCAGTAGCACCAATAGGTCCTTTATATGATCCTTTTGCTCTCCCCCAGATTTTCCACTTTCTTAAAAAATGATTTATTAAATGTATTGTATAATAAATATGTAATGGAATAGGAGAGACATCATTGGAAAAGAAGGTCTGGTGAGGAGTGACATGTTGTCATTAGGATAGAGTAGGATGATGCTGGAGTGGTGTGGAGTGGACTTGGTAATCTCTCAAAGTTATTTTTAGATTGATTTCCATTCACTACTTGAAAGCTTTCATAATGTTCTGGTTTATTTTTTATATGCATTGGCCAACCACTGCTGCTCACACTCTTTGAAATAGCATTCAAGACACGTTGGGGTTACTGACATTCCACTGAATTACAGATACCACAGGAGAGTATTGCAATCACCTTTCAAGCCAATTATAAAATTGAATTAATCATATCTGTCTTTATGTCTTGTTCTCAGCCCAACCTTGTCTTGGGCCATACTGAAATTTCAGTAATACAGCTGTGGTTCTATGTAAGCAACATATAATGATCATTTCAGGCTTTCAGTGCACTGCTGTGACCATACACACAGTTTTATGAGCATAGCTGGGATTTGAAAATGAGCCTTCAAAGCGTGATGCTTAATTGCTTTCTCAAAAGGTTGCAAAATTATTTCCAGTACCAGTCTCAGTGCCCTCACTGAGCATGTCCCTCTTTCAAAGCACCATTCCTTTTCCTTTCTCTGACTAGATCCAAATGCAGTTCTCCCCTTCCCTCCATCCTCTGTTACCAGAGCATCGTTTCAATCACTTCTCTTATTTACATTTTAGGATACATAATTAAGTCCTGATCTATACAAACATTCATTTTTCGGTTGATTTTTAAGCAGTGCAAACCTCCTAGACGCATTTGATTTAAAATACATTTTACTCTAGCTGAAGCCAGCTGCTAATCAACAGAAGATAAACTAAAATAAAACTGAAGTCATAATTTCTATGCAGTGTTCTACACAGGCTTGCCTAAATGACTTTTAAATTACTCTCTTAAATTAAAATGGTGCCACTTTCTTATGTAGGTAAACTTCAAATCCAGTGTTTTTCTGAGCAAAAGAAGTTTCCTTTGTGACTGAGAAAAAAAAAAATCCCTGAAACTAGTAGGGGGAGCATGGGAAGAGAATAATTTGTTATACTGAGCCATGTTCTTCAATTATATTATCTCTGTCAGAGTATGATCAGATCTTCATATTAGATGATCATTTTACCAACACTTAATTCCCACTAGGAGGATTCTCCATCATTGTATTCCAAAATCAAGCAGCATTCAGATTTGTCTGGGTGATATACTTCTGTCAGCATGACAAAGGTTCCCACAGTGTTTAATTACTCAGACTAGCCAGGGAAGAAGGGAAGAAATGAGCCGTGCTGAATGTGCTGTGCCAGGCTTGCTGTCTGTTACATAAGCAGGCTTCTTCCGAAGGCGTGGAAGGAAGGCAGCCCCCCAACTTCTGCCTTCTCTTTCCACTGGTTGTCCCTCTCCAGATTTCTTGTGTGTTTTCCATTGATTGGCTTTTATCTCATGATCTTCTTGCAATTTGCTCATTTTCCAGGGCAGCAAGTTCTTGGCTTAGTGGAGAACCAGAGTGATTGGTATTTGGGCAACCTTTGGAAGAACCATCGGCCCTGGCCAGCGCTTGGGAGGGGCTACAACACAGGTAGGACCTGAGGGTTTTCTTTGAATTAACACTTGCACTGAGTGTGCAGTCAGTCTCCTGGTAGAGAGAGTATGAGAAGTGGTAATTTACACCCTTCCTAAGCTACAGCTGAATTTGTCTTTTAAAACAGTAAAAATGATACAATTTTTGGCATTTTGGAGTTTTCGGTCTTTTCTAAATGGTATTAGAAAAGATTGTGTGACGTCCATTGGGGAAGAACAGAGCTTTTCAGCAATCTGACCACTCCTCGGTGCATCTCCTACAAGATTTCTGTCCATGATGATTCATATTTAGGCCCAGCAAGAGGGAATGAATTGGAATTGAGGCTCATTTTCTGTAGAGAAGTAAATGGTATCACGAAATGTTAGCCAAGTAAAGATAATAACTCCTGCAGGACAGCAACAGGGTCATAATTGTCCTAATAAAATGCAAGCTACTGGCCATCAATTTCTGCTGCCATGAGAAAGGAATAAAGGCACTTGATCAGAGAATTTATTAGGTTACAAGAGACAGGTCTTCCCACTGATTTGTGTTTGGTATGTGGGAAAACATGCCAGGTGCATAAAGAACACACACGTACATTTAAATCATTTCAATGCTAGGCTTTACATGCTGGTGCAGTGAGTTAGGTCCCCTCTCTCTTTGTAATAAAAGGACAGAACAGATGGTGAAGCCTCCATTTGGAACAGATGAGTCCATTTAAATATCCCTGCACTATCAGGAAATTATTCACCATAATAGTGAATTTGCTTCACAGAAATATATTGGATTGAATTAAACAGACTAACTAGAAAAAGGATTGAACAAGTTGTGGGTGGGTCATCTGTATTTCTATATTCCTATGTACACTTGTGGGAATACCACTAATTTTTGTGAATTTGTATTTTAGCCTCTTCAGACTGTCTCTGTTCTCTGGAAATGTTCAAAGCAATAGCCTAACAGAACACAGATTGGTATGGATGTGAGATTTTGGCAGAATAGGTTTGTTCCCTGACTCTTCTTTGCCAGAATTGCAAATAGAAAGGTTAGGTCTGCCCACCCCTGTTCCCCAGCCCCACAAAAGCATGAGATAGAGATAAGTTTGATGGATTTTTCCTGAAATTTGAAAGCTTTTGTTACACACAACTCAACTTGTTGGTGTCAGTTCAGTTCACTGTTATACCAGAAAGCAATATCTTTTGTTTTACTGAGAGGTGACCACCTTCTATAGCTACCTTCTTTCTGCTGTGTTTTTGCTTTTTCCTTTCTGCCATTTTAATGCTGGCAGAGAGAAATCTGGCACGACCACGTAACATCAGAATAATGCAGTAATGTATGGTGGGTAGTATAAAATATATATATTTATATCTAAAATGCTAACGTTAAAAAAATTCTGTAAGGCTTTAATTTATGTTGTCTTAACTTACTGTTCCAAATGGTTTATAGGAACACCAAATGTCAGTATATCACATAAATCTTCCACCGAAAGCAAAAATAATCAAGTATCTGCAGTCCTTCATATGCATTGCATGTGTTAATCCTTGTATTAATACATACCTATCAAGCCATGCATAATCCCATAATCCTGCACATGATTTTATTTTCCTCACAAATTTCTTTCTTCACACAACTCACCTTGTAGTTATAAAAACTTTCTTTTAGAAAGAAAAGCAGAAGGTAGATAATGTATGGAAGATTGACAAGTGATCATAAGAAGTGGAATGTTTTTTCAAGTATGTGGAACAAGAGGTCACTGAGTGAAACAGTGCAACCTCTGAGAAGTAGGAAACGAGGTTATTGACAGAATCAGCACCCTTTAGTATAAATTTCTTGATTGAATTAATTGTTTGCCTCAGTAATCTAGCAGAGACTGGAGGTTTACATTTCTCAAGGAAGATGAAACTGGAGCTCGTTTGACGTGTTCAGTAAATTAAAATAATTGACACTGAATGCAGCAGTGTGGCCAAGGAGGATTCAGAAAACTGAAGGTGGGGGGAGCACCAAAAAGAGAGGCAGTATCTCTAAGAAAAACACTCATGAAAGGCAGTGGTCCAGGAGGGGGAAGGCATAGAAATTCAGGTGCCTAGAGCTTTACTTAGGAACAGTGAAAGGGCCCCCAAACCCCTGAAACTTTAATGAGCTAAACAGAGCTGGATCAGGAGGAGGCTCTCAGACAGACTTTGCTTTTGCTCTTGGGAGAGTGTTTACTACAGACCTAGGATACATTCCTAAGAAAAGAGATTTTTATGTGAGCCTCTTCAGCCAGACCTAACCCTGGCAGATTTGATTCAGAAGCACCCCTCAAAGTCAAAATTGTTCCATTGCTTCCTCACAGTTTCTGAAGGAAATAATTTCTCTTTCACTCTTATCTTTCTGTGTCTGAGCCTCTCTGGACAACATATAGGTTGGGAGAGTCCCAGAAGACAGATGTATTAAAGGCAAAGATGTGTTTGTTCCTTCTCCACTGGTTCTTTAAACCCAGTAAGCATTTGCACTCTCCTCTTCCTGTATGCCCAGGCCAGATCTCCTGACAGCCAATACAGATTTTCAAGGAAAGATTTTATTTAGTTGTTTTTCATTCTTCCTCATTTGCACAGGCGGATAATCCAAGTCATACTTTAGTCCATGATAATATAATTGTAGGAAAACCAGCCCAAACCCAAAGTCAGTTCAGGGACAATTTAATTAGTGTTTAAAATGTTCTTAGTTAGAACCATCCTTTATTTGTGATAACAGTCTCTTCCTCAAGCATTTTAAACACAGTTCCTTCTGTACCACAAAGATTTCCAAGTTTTTTTCTGTACTTCACTGGCAAACACTCAGTTAGCTGCTTAATCAAATGCCCTTTTTATGTATCATCCACTCCATGTTGCTTGTCTGCACTGAGTTTAACTCTTCCAGGTTCCTCATACACTAGTTCAAGCACACTTTTCTTGCTATGTAACTATATTATCTTTCACTGACTAAACTGTGCTTTTGAAAGTATTGCTACACTATGATTTTTCTTTTTACAGATGTTAAACTGACAGCTCCAGAGTTGCACTGTACGGTTTGATGTTCATTTTGGGAGAAACAGTCATCTTAGTCCTCAGAAAAGTATCTTGTAAAAGAAATTCTAAACACAAAAGCTTTTAGTACTTTGTCTTCCTTATACTTTCCATCATGGTGGAGAATAGCTTTTAAAAGCAGTCTCTGGTGCCTGTTAAGACTCCTGGCCACTTCTTCAGGGGTGTGAATCACCTCAGACTTCTCTGGCTTTAGTGCAGCAGAGCCATCTTCCATCAGCCGAGAATGGACCCCATGCCTGCCAAATGGAGCTTTAGAATGAATCTGTAATTTGGGTGCCAGGGGGTCATTTTTAAAAACTTTGGCCTAGGGGATTTCAGACTTCTAGACTACAGAAGCCCATCCTGAAGATTTGAGGCTCATCTGAAATGCACTGCCTCAGTGCAGCCACCAGAAACCGTAAGGAGGTGTCTCAACAGCTTGAGCTGAGAATTCATACTCCCACACTGGGAAATGTGACATTACCAGATTTGTGGATTGGGAACAGAAGGGAATGGCTAGCACCTAACGATTACTAGGCTACGTGTGTACTGTGCCTTATTACTCCCATGTTTGTAATGACTGGAAGAGTGCTAGAATGAGTCTGTCTCCTTTATTGTTTCCCTGAAAAAAAGGACCTATGGAAGTTGAACTGTAAATTGAAAGCATATTTTACATCATTTTTGCATAATATTTAACAAATTTGAATGATAAAAGACAAGGATAAAGCAGACTGTTTATATGAAATTAATCTGGATCACATCTTGTGCTCCTTCATGATGATACTGTGCATCTTCAGTGCAGAAAACAAATGTGGTAAGGCAGTGCAAAATGGGCTGTTGGTAGTCATGACACTGCCTGTGGTCCTGCTCCAGAAACCTGGTAACAGCTTTCAGCCAAGCTCCACAGGCTCCTGCTCATGGCATTATGGTAATTGTACTCATGTATGTTGGCTGCTTGAGAGAGGAGGATTTTGTCAGATTGTCTCAGTGAATGAAGAAGTCAGAAAACTCATGGTTTATAGAACCTGTTAAATACCCACCATCATGGCCTGACCAAGGTTAGCCATACCCCCTCTAAAAGCCATTGCAACATCCTTGTCTCACATTAGTTAAAATATTAGTCATGTTTGGTACAGGAACTGCTGTCATTAGGATTGGCTGAAAGTACAAGAGCCTTTGCAAACAGATGAAAAATTCATTTTAATGATTAAAAAACCCATGTCCAACACTGATGACAAGTCAAAAAGCAGCGCTTTCGTCATCTAGTTAGGTTCACGCTGCCAGTTTTTTGGATTAGATTACTCCTCCTTACAGACACTGTGAGTTTACTCAATAAATATTGTTATCAGTGCAAAGCATACTGATACACATGAGCTTTATACATGTAAAGGTGCATTTGAAGTACAAGTATCGTGCACGTTGTCCAGGTAGCAGTTTAGGAATTGCCAGCATATGGTTGCTTTTAGTCTCAGCAGGAAATATCAGTCTGTTTTTGTCAAAGGTGGGAAGCTAAAGTGATAATTCTGCATTTGATGACCACATCCCTATCTTTGTTGTCTGTAATCTGTAGCTTGCACTTAAAAATAAGCTATCTTAAAGCTGATTACCCTCAAAGAATAGCTTCTTTTCCAGTCTTTCTCGCGCACTTTCTAAAGCATGTGATGTACTGAGAATTTGTTTACAGCACGCTTGACATTTCTGAAATGAGGGTCAATATGTATTTGATTTTGAAAATGGTGCCTCCAGTTTGAGAGGCCTATCCATGTAGTAATGGCATTACTGTGGCTGAATTAGTCTACTGTTCATGGCATTCTCTCAGGTGCATCCTCTACTCCTTAGCAATTGAATCTCTCAGCCCCTGTAATAACTGTCTTTTTAAAAAACACTGCCAGACTTCCTTTGAAACACTGAAAATATTTATCTCTTAAGAAAGCTGTGATTAAAAAAAGTGGCATTTAGACAGTCTATACCAGATTCTAGTTGTATTTGAGTTAATAAAATGTATTTCTTTTTAGTCGATTAAATTGTCCTAGTTTTGGGGGTTTTATTGGTCTGACCTGAGTTCATAATGTAAAGTTCTTCATGTAATGTACATAAATCATGCATTGAGATGTAGCATTCCAATGTAATGGTTTAAAAAATCATTTTGGAGTGTTTTAGTTTTAGCTTGATCAAGGCAGTTCTTGATGTGAACATACATACCTTGATCAGTAATTATGTTGTCCAGCACTCCAAAATGCCCTCTTTATTGTAGAGGGACAATCATTAGCAGGTTAAATTTAGATGAAAGACTTGCACATAAAAGCTTGGTAAAGGCATTCAGGTGCCTAAACTGAGAACAAAACCTTCTATTATATGACAGGAGAACCCCAGACAAATGCATAGTAATAGTAAAACCAGTACGTTTTCATCTGAAGTGCAAGTTCACTTTCCAGTTTCTCATTGTGCTCATAAAAGTGGTTGTGTAAAGACAGTTTCTTTTTGTAGCGACAGAGACAGCGGTTTTAGCCACAGTCCCAAAGCAAAGAAAAGAGGCATCACAGCTGGACTCCATCTTTGGACACTTAATAGGTACCTTGGTGCCTGTCACAGGAAGTAGCAGAGTAACTAAGACATCTTTCTACCCCCTGTGTCAAAGTCATTCCCACTAAGAGAGTGCCAACAAAACCAGTTGGATTTGGTCATAGTCAGATCACTCTCTTAGGTGCTGTTTGCTGCAGAAATCACTATGCTTTAATCGTTTTTGTGTTAGGGCAAACTAAATTCAGGACAAACCTTTCCCCTTTAAAAAAAAAACACCAAGAGACTTTGAAAGAGAAGAATCTTCAAAACTGAGTGGACACAAATCTCAGAAGAAGCAGCTTTCTTGCCTTTCCTCATTGTCTTTTTTGTCTTTATGTTCAGCTATGTCCTGACTTTAATTGTTCCTGCTGTAGCTCCTCAGCCTTCCCTTCTGCACCTCTGTTTGTCAAAGTGAGCTCAGGGGAGGACAGGAGCACTGCAATACCCTCTACCTGCAGATCATCTCTACGCAGTTGTTCTCAAGAAAGTCACAGACATTGAAAAGAGAAGCTTTCCCAAGTAGAACTGTTGAATTATAGGTAATTTAGGTCAGGAAAGATCTCCCAACATCTTTTGGCCTTCTTCCCATTGAAAGTCAGTTCAGGTTGGTCAAGGCCTTTTCCAGCTGAGTTTTAAGTGTATTCATGGATACCTCTCAAAGCAGCTTGTTCTTGTATTCAGCTAGTATTTTTCTATTCAGTGAAAAATAAAAGTAAAAATTGGTAAAATGTAATTAGATTTTCCTTTGCTGCAGTACATGTCTGTTACTTCTCATTCTGTCTCTGTGCATCTATTAAAAGAGTGTAGCTCCATTAAGTAGTTTTAGAAAGCAACAGGAGATCCCTCAGCCTTCTCTTCCCAGGCTGAAGAAGGCCAATTCTCCCACCTTCTCCTCATGAGTCCCAGGCCTTTGACCATTTTGGTTGCTCTCTGATAGATTAATTTCAGCATGTCAGGATATTTATTTGATTGAGGAATCCAAAACAGTACTTCAGATGTGGTCTTAAAAGTGCTGAGCCAAGAGTGGTAATCATTTCCCATGACCTGAGGGCTAATACAGCCCAACACATGGTATATTGCCCCAGGGTCACACTGCTGGCTCATGTTCAACTTGCTGTCCACCAAATCCCCTAGAACTTTGCCTGGAAAGCTCCTTTCTATCCACTTGTCCTCCAGCCTGTACTCTTCATTCAGGAATAGTCTCACTCAGGACTTTCCATTGAATTTTAGGAGCTTTCTCTTACCCACTTGTCCAGTCAAGGACCTTCTGAGTAGAAGCCCATCCCCAGGGCATTTGGCCACAGCTCCCAGTTTGGTGTCATGTGTGACATTGCCAAGGACACATTCTATCCCATTTCCAGTTCATTAATCTGAATGCTACACGCAGCAATTCCCCAGTATCAGTTGCTGTGGAATACCCCTTGTAACTGACCACCATCTGAGTGTTTTGTTGCTAGGCGCAACCCTTCCAACTTGGCAGTCACACTTTGCAGGCTCCTTGTAGTCCACTTATCCAAACTGTACCCCAGTTTGGCTACATGAGCATGATAAACAGCTCCTTACGCAAATACATCCCTGTATTTCTGTTGTGAACCTAATCCTTCTCTCTGTTACTAGAAAATAAATGGTTGTGCAGGAAGGATTATGTTTCCTGGGTTTTTTTAAATGCTATAGTTAATTCCCATGCTTTTTCATTGTGTGCTGCTGCTTTCGTTCCCCTAATCCATTTCTTAGAATGTTCTATTCCTCCTGAATCTCACTCAGTCAATAAACTGCCCATTAAGGGGGGGAAGGGCAGGGGGAAGTTTTCTCCTTTTTTCTGAATGCAAAACCCCAAACCTCTTTGTCATCCAAACAGAAAGAAATACCTTTCAGGTGGTTCAGCCCTGAACCACATCTCTTTTGTCGCTAAGGTGTTGAGTGAACACCAGACCCAGAAAAGCTGTGGCGGGTTCTTGCTCACTGTGCCCATTGTTACAATTAGCCTTGTGGACTACTGTTAATATTAGAAACTGCTTTTGAAAGCTGTTCTCCACCATGATGGAAAGTGTAAGGCTGCCACTGTTAGGATTAGAAGCCAGCCAAAATAATTAGCACCTGTGCAGGGTGCATTTTTGCCTCTTCACATAGTCCCGAGTGGAAACCTTGTAAAATTGTTGACATTTTGACCCCTATTAAATATGATGCCTTTGAGAGAATCAAAACCAAAAAGCCCCACTTAATTTAAAGCAGTGGTCCCTGTTACCTTTCACTTTTTGCTGCTTTCTGTGGAAGAATAAAACATAGATAAGTATCATGGATAAGGTCCAGATCTAATATAAATGCCTGACCCCTGCATTGAAGAAACTTAAACTGATTTACAAGAGCCAAGGATCAAGAAACAGATTTTTTTTTCTTTCAGATGTGGGTGGTTCTTTGGTGAAGAGTCCAAGATAAATTACTGTTGGAAGACACACTTGCTTTCAACAGGGCAAATAGTCAGCAAATTTGAGCAAACCTCCTCAGCTTTTATCCATAAAAACAAGCTTTGTGTGATCCCTTTTTCCAAACATGCCTGCACACAGAGATCCAATGATTGGACCCCCTGCACAAGAACCCTGTACAGTCTCTATTATTCCATGATTCCTCTTCAGGACAGCTCACCCAAAGTCCAGTTCCTCTGGCTTTGTGTAGAGTTGTGACACTAACAATTCTGTGTTTTGAGGCACTGACATGTAGAATTTTATGTTCTGAAAGAATTAAGAGATGCATGGTAATCAGTCCAGGATGGATAATCAGATGATCATGAACTCCAGGTTTAATATGATTGACAAAATACTTTGTGTGATCGTTGGATGTACAACCAAAGTAATTTCAAGTATGAGTGCAGGAGATGCATTTTTTTGTATGGGATGGAGGCTTTTGACTCCTGTCGTACCTGATGTCTACAATGCCAGGTAACTCAGCTGCCCAGTTCATTCTTCGCTCTTGGCTCCCTGATTATCCACAGGGCACAGAAAATAGTTGGTACCCTGTCTTTCTTAGGAGCCAAACTGTCTTTTGTGAAAAGAAAATAATAATATTTAGTGTAATTTGTTGATAGTTCACTTCAGGAAATATTGCTGGAAGGTAGCATGGATAGGACTACACTCCATTTGGCACCTCTTTCTAATCCTTAAATGTGGCATCAGGAGATTAATGTTCCCCCATGCCCTGGTGACATTCTCCGGTGCACACAACACAGACCCTCAGTTCCTTGCTAAAAACGTTCCAGTCTAGAAGATTGTGACATGGCTCTCTCATAATGTCGTCCACACTGAGAAGTGCAAACAGAATGATTGTTATGTCTAAAAACTGAAGGAACATAAACTACACCTCAGAGACTAATGCTGTGCAGGATGAACGTGGCCAGCATGCTCAGGAAAGAGCCAGACCCTGGACAGTGCGTGTACACCCACAGTTGTACACACACAACTGGGGGTTTGTTGCTCTGGGTGCTGGGGACCACTTCATGGAGTGTTTACATTTTAAAATGTAGATTTAGCTCCTTGTCCAGGGCTAAGCTCCACAGGTCAAAGATGACCACCTAAAAATTTGTAAAATTCAGAGATAATACTGGAAAATTTCCCATAAAGTTGGAGAAAATGGCTCCAGGAGCTTATCTGGGAGCAGGTCAAGGATAATTTGATCCTAGGTTATTCGTATTTGGAGGAGAAAATAACATTTCTTAATAGAGGGCTTGCCAATTTGGCAAAGGTTCAGCAAGATCAAATGACTGAAAGTTCAAAGAGATGTTCAAATTAGAATAGGGGAAATACCCTTCATCAGGGTAATTATGCATTAGAATAACTTATCAAAGTTTGTGGTAGATTATCCATTATTGTAAATTTTTAAATAAAGACTGAATGTTTTTCTAGAAGTTATGCTCTAGTAGACCCCAAACTGATTTTGAAAAATCCTATGACCTCTGTTATGCAACAGCCAAAAAATATGCTTTCTGACTTCATCACTTAAATAAGTATTTAACCAGGACTTTGTTTTCCTGTTGAAGCCACCTAGGGACCCGGGCAAATGAAACCACAGCTAATCTTGCATGTAAGAATTTAACTGCAATTTTAGTATTGAAGAGAGGAAAAGTTCTTCAAAACTTTATAGAAATTTTCCACATTCACACCCCTCCCCCCCCATATCACTTTTCTTTTTAAATCTCACATTTCAAAATGCTTTATGATAAGATGTGTGCCTGGCCATCTTTTAGCTAGTGTCCGCTTTTGGCGTACACTAGCTAAAGTGTAGTAGATTTTCACGATGACTCTCAGACGTGAACAGAGATGCGCACGGAGTAGTGTTGGGTGATCCCTGTGCATGGTAGTGGTGCGAGACATGTCTTTGAGACAGATCTCTTCTGCTTCATGTAGTCACTGCCACTGTGCTACAGCATATAAAGGCTGAAACCTCCCTCCTCTGTCCCTTTGCAGGTCTGAAGTTAGAATGTGTTATGTGAGGTTTAAAACTCCTCAGCAAAAACTGTCCCAGTCTCTTCAATTTCGAGAGATTTTAATGATGTGCCTCTTACAGGGTTTCTTCCCTTCTTAGAAGCCATTTCCATAGTTTACCAAATGAGAAGTCCCTGGAATATTTCCATTTTGCCTCTAAAATGTTATCTCTCTACGTTATATACTCACAAGGGTCACAGAGTGCAAAGGCTATAAGAAAACAGGAGCTTTTTAAAAGCCATGTAAGGAGCTTCTTCACAAATGTTTTTTGTCTCCAACAACTCTTCTCACAGGGTTCAGGAAATACGAGGTTTTGAGAAAAGTTACTATCCTTAATGTCTTCCTTGAAGCCCAAAGCAAGTACAGCAGCTGGGAATAACCCCTACTTTCTCTTTTTTATTTTTCTACTATTTGTCTTTTTGCCAGCCATGTTGTTTTCCATGTTAGGCAAACCTTTTCAGCAATTTGGGCTGTTAAGTGTGTGAATTTGTACTGCCTGGGGCTTTATACTGCTTGAGGTCTGTGCGAGAAAAGGCAAAATTCTTCAGGTCTAGAGATGGTTTTTCTTTGCTGACCTCTGAAAGGCCTGTGGAATTGTTAGCTCTCTTCACAAGACTCTGGGAGATAAGAGGGGAGAGCATTACTTAGCAGGATGGTCTCTAAGTAGCAGAGGTTTTCCTCCATAGACCTGCTAGAAGTCTTATGGCTCATGATTGCACTCCTCCAGACCTTATAGACCTTTCCTTTCTGGAATCAAGGAAATTCTTCTGTAGCAGCTTTGGGGCTTTAAGGAAGTTGGAGAAATACCCCCAGAAGTGGAAGTTATTAAAGAGAAGATAGAAAGCATGTGTATCTTCTTCCAAATTGCTTAAGAATAGCATCTAAACAGTAAAGGAACAGAAAACTGGGACATTCTGAGCTACAGTCAGCAGCTCTGTAATAAGAAGTTAGAACTGTGCTTGAGTAAAACATTCATCTTAATTCTGCCTAAGTAAAAACAGCATACTTGGGAAGAGGAGAATAAAGAAAGTAAAAGTCTTCTATTTCATTAAATGGTCATCAGGAAGTGTAAACAAAATGTTTATAATGCTTCAGGAGGAACCAGCCTCCCAACAGAGTGACTGCACAGCATTTCAGACTGCACAGCATTTCAAACTGCACTGTATGACAACTTCACTTTTAATACATATGCAGAGAAAACAAGGGCTGTTGCATTCTGTCACCATGCCTGGAGGGACACACACTTTGTTTCAAAACAGCTTCTCAGCCCTGTTCAGTTTTCTTAGAGAAAAGTTCGAATATGGAATCATCATTTATTCTCAGTGAACACATCCCTGCAGGTTTTTATTAGTTTGGGTTTTTTAGGTTGTGAAAAGCTTTTTTTGGGAAAATAGGCTGGTGCATGTAAGTTCATTGTTAAATAATATATCAGGATGCTCCAGAAATGTGCTAGAGTGACAGTCCTTTGGTCATACCGTGTGAAAAGCTATAGACAGGTATGGCTTTATTATATTAATGATATGGCTGGTCAAATTATTAGCAACAGATAGTCTGTAAACCAAGTGAAATAAGTGTAGTGAATTTCATCCACACCATGGATGATTACTTACAGACTTACAATGAAGATTTTAAAATGTGTGCAGTGGCTTGTTTTGGAATTATAGCTTTAATTTAATTTTTTAATCCCTAACAGACATATACTTGTGTTTTTCTGTTTGCTCTTGATACTGTGGGTGGAAAACAGAGGCCACAGTCAGTGGTGTGGAGCTGTGGCTTAGTAGATTCCAAATACAGTCCTTGACAAAAATGGTCACTGAAGTCCTGATCCAGCAAAGGCATAGTCACATTCCTAGCATTACACATTGGGACCGCTTCCATTGATTTCAGATACAATAAATCAAAATTAAAAGAAGTTGCATAAGTATTTGCTAGAGTACTAAGCAGTCAGCACTATCATGGAGCTCCTCCTGGGACAGCAGAGCTGGAAGTCCCTTCCATTGCACCTAAAACTGAATTCAAGTTTTTGGTGCCAAATCTCTCTCACAAAACATGGTAGCTTACTGCCCTGAATTTCTGGGTCAGATATTTATTACAGCAAATCTCCATAATATCAGGCCTGTTTAACATTATTTCTTAGAGCATTTCAGTGGTTTGGTGTATGGTCTTTGGTGTGCTGCTTAGCTATAGCAAAATCCCACTCATTTTTTTAAAACTCACTATTGCTTTATGATATATTTTGAAGCGTGTCTTACGTGTCTGTTTTGGATATTGTAATGATATCTACTTGCTGTTTGTCTAGATGGTTCACTGTTGCAGGCTTAATTTCAAGAAGAATTTTTTAAAACCTGACAAGGATAGGCTCTGAGGTGCTACTCACATAAAATGGCATTGCCTCAAAGGCTCACAAAAGCATCCTGTTCCACCCAAAAGGAACAGGCACGATCATACAGAAAATGATTTCTTAGGAACTACATTTTCTTCCCCCACAGCACTGAGTGTTTTTTTCAGGCGCCTTAAAAGGCCCATTGTAATAAATTGATTGAGTTTGAAAGCTTGTCCAGTTTCACTATAACTTCTTCAAGTAATTCTATTCTGTCTTAAATCATTGTTCATTACTTCCAGCTCTACTATATGTTCTCTCTGAATTTTGGGAAAAGCCGTTGTCTTTGTTCCTGAAGCAAGAGGTGGGGATGCTTGGTAGCATTCCAAGGGAAATTGCTGTTCTTTCTGCAGACTTTCAATTTAATATTCAGAAAAATGAAATAAAATATTTTGTTCTGGAGCAGATTAACCCAGAAAAAAACAAACAAACAAAGCAAAAAAAAAAAACCCACACCAAACAGATTAATTTGCTGACATGCCTTGAAGCATCTATGGAAACCGTTGCTTAGTGAAAGTGTTGGAAGAACAAAAAAAGTTGTTTTAAATTGAATCAAAAAATGGGAAAAAGACAAAAAGCTCAGGTTACTCCCAAAGTTTGGTTAGACCCAGAATGAAACATTTGTTTTCTTTTTCAGATCTTGTAATAATTTTCAATAAGATTTTTCATTTGTATCAGTTTTGAGATGAAAATTATTTTACAGTAAGTTGGGTTTTAAAATGTACCAAAAAAATTTGCAGTGTTTCTGAACTGAAACATTTTAATCCATATGTGTTAATTCAGATGTATTGCCCTGTTTTATCCAATTTATTCACCAAATTACTGTTTCGGGCGAGTTTTTTGTTCTTTCGCTTTTGGAGCTGGGTTTTTCATGTGTGTCCTTAAATGACATTTTTGAGAAACTGCTTTGTTTGTTTGTTTGCTTTCTTGTTTGTTTGTCTGTTTGAGCAATTCAGAATCTGTCAAATTTTGGTAGTTCAAGCAAAATCTCATCAAGCAGCGGGAGAAAAATGCCATTCAAGTAATAACTAGATTAGGATGTGTTCCACAGATTTAGTAATAAAGCATTCTTTTTCTCCAAGATCTTTGAGATATTTACATCTCTGGATATGCCTGAACTATTTCCTCAGGACAAGGGAAACAGAGTCTTCTGTGGCTGATCATAATTTGTTTAATACTCATGAGATGTTTGGGTTCCCACTTTTTTCTTTTTGTTTGTTTGCTGCCAAGCTTTCCTTTTGTTTTTCTCAGGTAGGTTAGGGCAGGAAGATGCTGCACTTCTCAAAACATCAGAAGTCCCACTGCCTGGGGCCAGATGTTAATAAAATATTCCTTTGATTTCTTGTTTTTCCTCCAGTCTCCTCTTCCCCCAGCACAGCAGATGAGAGTGAGTCCCTTTTCCCCTTATGTTCAGCTGTATGTCATCTTGAATTTAGTCTGAGATTTCAGTCAATTTGACTCTGAGGGAAGTGGATCCTGAGGCAAATATTTTCCTTTCCTTATTTCAGACACTTTGCCTGCAAACTAATTGTGCAGATTGGAGTTAGTTATGTTTGCTTTTGGCAATGCAGCAATGTAGATGAGAACCTGAAGTTCACTGTTCTGAAAAAGAGTAATTTTTCCTCAGCATGAACTATTTAAAAGTTCCCAAAACACATGCTTTTGCTTTGCTTTTGGACTTAATAACACTAACTAGGTGAATAGTATTAAATTCTCCTCTTAGTAGAAATATCTTATTCCCACTAATACTAATGAGTAAATATTTAAACTTGCTATAAATATTCTCTAGTAGTTATTTTTATGGCAGCAGTAAATTAGAAGCCCAAATAGAAACTGTACAAAGGTGCTGAACGCAAGCCTGTAGGTGAATTAAAATAGAAATCATGTTGAAATGAGTTGTGACGGTGAAACATTAAAACCTTGTGAACATTTTCAATAGCCATGATTGCATTATAATTTAATACATCCTTTCTCACATATATTCCAGTTTTTCCACTCCATCTGCCTCTTTTACTCTCAGCTGCTACCATGATAGCCCCTCAGGACAGCATGATCTTGTTAGCTGCAATGCCATAATCTGCTGCTAGCATAAGAGTGAAAGTCAAAAAAAATCAGGGAATACTGCACATATTAAAACATTTCCCCTTTTTCTCCTCACACTGGAGGCTTAGAGAAATTAAGAAAAATTGTTTTATTGTGTATAAATTATAAAAACTATTCCATTACAGTTAACTGAATTTTACCGTTATTCTTTATTTTTCTTAATAAAGAACCTTCTCAGTTGCATTTCACTGCAAAGCTGACAGTTCTTGCCAGCTGGAAAAATCCTTTGCCAGACAGGAGATCTCCCACCCAACTTATTGCTGCAGCACAAGGAACCTGCTTCACACTGATGTAGAATTTCAGACAATGCATAATGGCTCTCCTGGAATCTTATGCACGCACACTACCTGCTCCAAATAGGCTTCCTTTATGCTGGAGAGAAGACAAACACACTGGCATAAATAAACTGTAGCATATTGTGACAATACATCCCTTTCCAGTCCAACAGCTGGAAGCAGAAAGGTTGACTGAAGATAAAAGGGGATCCCTCCAGTACAGGTTCCAGCATCCTTGGGAACCAGATGGACTGAAATGGAAAACGCAACTAAAATAGGCCACAAAATTCACTGCCAGGAGAGGTTTTCTTTTTATTCATGGCAGTGCCAGGTTTTACAAGAAAGAAACTTGCCATGTCATAGAAACTAAATACAGGAAGGAACTGGAACCACCTTTGTCCTCTCCCAACCAGTGCAGCATCGTTCCAGGTGCATTTTCTAATCCTGGTGTAGTCTGATTTGGAAAGACTCGTGAAATAAAGTATTTTATCTGGCACTTTTAGTTTATTTCATCGCAGCAGTTTTAGGAGAATTTTTCTTAAGCATTCAGACTACATTTCCTTTCTTTTTCTCATTACTTCTAGTTTTATCAACTTGGACTCCCTGAGGCAGCTTTTCCCAGTGCCTGCTTTTTGTCATTTTGTATTCTTCTGTGTAGCTGCTGTGGTTCCCTACAGTTGCCGTGATATTTTTTTGTAAGACCTCTTGTTAAATGTCATTTGCAGATGTCATTACTTTCTATTTACTTCCCCCTTCCACTAATGAAGATGTGAAACAACACAGAACCCATCATTGCTCTTAGTAGGTAGTTTCTGTCAGCCTGCAAGGCTGCTGTTTATCGGTACTCCTTCTTTGTGGTCCTTCAGTCTGCATTCATTCCCCATGACAGCGCTCTTATCTAAGTCTTTCTGAATTCATTTGTCAAGCAGATTTTTCCAAGACACTGTAGGAAAGGTTTTACTGATGTTTCAATCCAGCTTCATTGCCTCTGCTGTTTTCCCTTCTTGTACACTAGGAATTTTGGCCAGACAAAAAGCAACTGAGGAATAGCAATGCATGTTAAGGTACCTTTTCTCCAACTTAAAATTTCCGATTTGAGGATCCTGTTTTGTGAACACTTGGTGCCTGAATGGCAGCCCCTCTCAAAGTCTAGGTTGTAACCAGCATTGATAATCTGTTCTTCAGTAAAGTTTCAAGGATTGCAATCAGATGTGCCAGATAACTTCATGTCCTGTTTTAGCTGCTGAATCAGCACATTGGCATGGGATGGGCCTCGGCTGACACATGACATCATGGTTCTCTTGTTCTCTGTCCCATGTTTCCCTTCAGGAGTGATCTTGCTGCTTCTCGATAAGCTGCGGAAGATGAAGTGGGAGCAGATGTGGAGACTCACGGCAGAGCGGGAGCTTATGAGCATGCTGTCCACTTCACTGGCTGACCAGGTGAGCAGGACATTGCAGGACTCTGGGACAGCCACTAAGCCATGGATTGAGGAAGGAAAGAAAGGGAAAGGGGTTGAGATGTGGGAAAAGGCAGGGGAAAGCTGTTGTGCCTGTAGTCACCGTTTGTTGAATCATACTGGGGAAAATGCAGAAGAGAATGGAGATTTAGTCACAAGGTCCTCTTACTATACTGACATTTTTACCACCTCTGCTCAGATGATGCATAAGAGAGACAAACGGGGTTTTAAAGCTTTCATTTTCTGTCTTCCCTTCTTTAACGCAGAACTCTCCAGACACTAGAAGTCCAAATATGCTGTGTCTTTTCCCACTGGTTATTGTCTAATCAGACTTTAGTTTTAAGAGTCTCTTGACATTCCTTTACTGTTTCTGGCAGATGAGTCCCAGATGTCTTTTAATGTACTCCTTGCCACAACAGACCTGTTAAGACAAAAGTGCTGCTGTCTCCCTGCCACAGATAGGAAACTGAGGCCAGGAGAAGAAATAGTGTGCCTAAACATAGAAATACAGTTTTTCAATTTGTGCTTCTTGCCAGCTCTCAGTTTAAGCCCAGAAACCCTGTTAATGTGATACTAGACCTGAACCAATAATTCTTGCTCAACAGCTTGAGCGTGTTAACTCAATACAGCATCATATTTAGATATTTGTTCTCTCTTCTGAGCTACGTCTGGCTCATGACCAGTCGCCACAAAGGAAGCACGCTCCTTACTGTGCACTTGGAGATGTGCACTTCGTACAGCATCTTTGCAGGGTAATCCAAAAGCTCCTGAGGTTCATTAAAATGATTCCTGCAGCTTCACTGTGTTTTCAGTCAGGTCCTGAGTTGCTGTTTAATACCTGCATGGGGCAGAATTTTGCAAAGCAGAGAAAGGCTGCTTGTGTCTTCCCCTAATACCTTACCCTCAGGTTGTCCTTGTTCCTTCTCCAACGGAATGGCCGCTTAGAGACGGAACACTTCCTGTCCCTCATGGCGTAGGCTGCTCTGCATGTCTGTCCTACACGCCTTTTCCATAAAGTACCTGGAGTACTTTTTGCAACAATAAAATGCTAGCTAAAATCACACCAAGTAATTCACCTTGAAGCAGTGTAGCTGCCAGGATCACTTCCCTCCCCTTTATTAAAAAGCGGTGCAGTACTTAGTCCCAGCAGGCACTGTGTTGTTTCCTGCCTGTTACTCTCCCTGATGACTAGAAGAGGAACCACACCTCATGCCAGCAGTACAAGATAAATGTTTGAAAACCTTCCTGGAGTCCCTTAGCTCTGTGTGTCAGGAGAGCCTGTTCCTCTTGCCCAGACCTATATATTGCCCCTTAGATTAATAGCACCCTCCACAGAAACAGAATTATGGAGAAAGGTTTACAGACTTCACCTTGCATCACCATTGGAATTTCTCCCTGTGAGGGGGAGAAGGACAGTCAGCTGGGGAAGCAGTTGAGATCACCTCGCACACAACAGAAACAACATACCCAAATGTTTCTCTGGGTTTTTTTTTTCTGCTAGGATATCTTCAATGCAGTCATCAAACAAAATCCCTTCCTTGTCTACCAGCTCCCATGTTTCTGGAATGTGCAGCTTTCTGATCACACCCGTTCTGAGCAATGCTACAGAGATGTGTCTGACCTGAAGGTATGTTGCACAGGAGGCTGGGTGGGTGGTGTCCTTTGGGACAGGGAATGCAGGACTCCACTGTCAGAGAAAGATAAACAGCCTTAAGTAGGGGGGAAACTAACACATACAGTTTGTAAGGACACCCTAACAGGAGAAGGAAATGTGACTTTGGCTTTGTGCATTTTGACTGCTACTGGAAAAGTCAAATATAGATGCTGTTTTGGGGTTTGGCAAGGTGTTAAAGAAGTGCTTTGCCTCTTACCTCTTATTCTGTACCTGCCACCTGTGCCAGTGTAGCTTACTGCTGAATTCTTATTGCTGTCCCAGGACTTAGCTCTTCCTAGACAAAGAATACAAAACCTTGCCTTTTTGTACTGGACAAGTTTGAAACTCTTTACTGAACATCATTTAATAGAGTGAAATTCACAGAGAGGATTGGGCGGACCCTAGTTAGAAAAGCATTAGCAGAAATGTAAGAGACCTTGCTCACTTCGTATTTAGCCTTTGCACACACTTAACCCAGTCATGTTGCCACTCATTTTTCCAGCATTTGTCCCCCCCCAAAAAAAGAGACTGAGTAAAAACCTAATAATTTAATGAAATGAAGCTGTAGTGTCAGTTTAATAGCACATTTTTCACTATTAACAAGTAGAATATAAAAGCAGGATAAATTTTAGTAGATATGGGTAAATGAACATCAATTGTGCTGTGGCCATTTTGAAAGACTGGACTCAAAGACTCAAATGTAGCATGCAGAGAGTTCAGAATTGAAGCTTGATTGAGCTTTGTCCAGGTGTGGAATAAAACTGCGCAGCAGTAGATTCCATCAGAACATAGTAAATACTAGGTAGTTTTTGGTGATTGATTTTAAAATTCACTTAAAGTTTGGATATTTGGATTTATGTTTTGAGAATGTAAATGAGGTTTAAAAAAAAAAAGAAAGACACAAAACTATGGAAGAGGTTTCAAGGGACCTCTGGAGACCATCCAAACCCCACTTAATGCAGGACCAACACAGACCCAGTTGCTCAGCACCTGAGTGTCAAATCTCCGAACACTGAGATTCCACATGCTCCCTGGCCCCATGTTTCAGAGTGGCCACCCTCTCTGTACAACATATATCCTAAATCTATCGAAGTTTTCCCTTGTAGCAATTTGTAGAGTAACAGCAGGAGTGCTCAGTATGAACACCAGATACTGGATGAATATAGAAAATCAATCACTCTCAACTCACTGATTCCAAAAGCTGTGCTTCCAAGAGACAGAAGTTCTATGTGGGTTAACTGACCTGACAAAACTGGCCAACATTGCTTGAATTTCTTATATAAAGTATTCACAACTGACTCTTCAGGTGTGATCCATAGAAGACAGCTTTTAAAGTTAGATCACTATTCTGTCAGTACACTAATCACTAAATGGTTTATGATATCTGTTTGTAGGGCAGAATCAACACAGGCACTTTAAAAGCATCATGGTTTTATGCCTTGTAACAAAGTACTAGCAGAGATTTTAGCACTGCGTTCATGTTGAGAAACAGGTATGATAGCAACTGCAGGGCCTGAAACAAGAGGAAAGATGTATAAATAAAATGTATAAAACAGGGAAAATGTTTCCTAAAAGATGAACTTCAGAAAAATATACCTCCCACCTCTGATATATCACAGTATTTTGCTGTGAATTAGAGGCTGAGATTAATTTATATAACTGAGACAGTCAGATTGGACTCAGCACAAGGTAAAGGTGCAGTTGTTTACATGAGGAAAAGATACTGAAGCTGATAACAAGGATCAAGGGTTTGGCTCCGTTGCCTGAACACGTTTGAGTCACCATAGGGGCTCTCCGTTATCTCCATTATAGGACTGGCAGATAAAACACAGACCTACAGGAGAAGATACCCTTCTGGCAAGGCAGCTGATGGGCAGGCAGGATAACTGTAAGGTGCTTACAGTGCTGCTTTCTGGATTTAGACAGCCAAAGTGTCATCCTTTTGAGGCTGATGGAGCTCACCTCAGAGTAGACACCTGATCGTCCAACTCCAGTGACTGTTAACTAATTTACTTCAGATGTGGGACATCTAACTCATATATAACATCTACAAGTAAGCATTTGATAGAAGTATTTTAAAAACAAATTAAATCTTTTCTTTCTTGTTGATTAATAAATTTATCTTTACTCTAATTCAGGCTTGGTTGTTTATTGCTGTGTATTGTGTCACACTGTCAATTCCATTACAGCATAGGCAGTGAAGTCTAAGATGTGTAATATCCTCCACTGGTTTTCTGGTCTGAGGTATTTTAACTCAGTAAGGGGTGCAGGCACATAAGCAATTTCTTCAGCTAAACTGGACTTATTCACACTGTTAAAATTATCCCCTACATACTAAATTAGGGCTGAAATTCTTTGCCTTGAAGGAGAGGCCAGTGCCTTATCTCGTGCACATAAAACCCCATGGTTTCAAGAAAGCTTTTCCCATACTGAGCAGTTAAAGAACTGGCCCTCAGGCAGCACTGTTTAAAATTCTTCATACAATTAACCAAAAAAAAAAAAAAAGGTATAGACCAATTAAAGTTGTGAATTTGCATTATGAAAATTATCAAAATTCTAGTTCTGTAAAGAAACCAGCTGGTTTGGTATATAAGTCTCACAAAAAATTAACGAATGTCATTACCCCAAGTTAAAAATTTCACTCTTAAAACCACCAGAGTTAGTCAGTTCCATGGCATTTAATGTAAATGGTACAACACAACAGATTTGGCACATTCTGTATTTCATGGTAGGACTGGAATGAGAAACAAGGTAAAACAAACCTCCAGGGTAACAGGGAAAGAAAGACAGATTTTGAAGTTTGTACTGGAGGATAAAGAAGCATAGCACAGGAAAGAAGGAAGTGAATGGATAGATTTAAATTCAAAGGTAAAGCTGACCCAGTCAAGTATTCCTCAGCCAAATCAGAGTGCATTCCTCCTGTCAGACCAAAAAGCTGCTGACTTAATTCCATCTGGCCTCAAAGTCCATGGGAGTTGAGGATTTGTCATCTCTTCTACACAGCATTGTGTCAAGTAAACTTGGACCCCCAGGGCTGGCGGCTGTTCAGGGATCTGTGTGTGTTTGTGTGGACACTTCTTTGTTGCTTTGCTCACATTTATGCAAGGCTTAGGGAGCAGTTGAATATTTCATATTGCCTGAAGAGGATTCTAATCACCTTTTTCAGTTTTCAGTCCTCATTAAGTTGCATTTCTGTCCATTTTATTGATTTTTGTTTTGGTGGGGGACTGATCTGAAACTGATGTTCATTTATGCATTGCTTTTCCTGGGTTAGGCCCAGCTTTTGCTTGCTTCTTGGTTAGTAGTTTGTTCCTGTCTGTAAGGAAACCTCAGCTACTACGATTTGGCACAAACCTAATGGCAGGAAAAGTACTATGAAAGGAGGTAATGAATTTTGATACCTCTGACAATGAATCATGACCTCACTGAATGAGTCAGTCATGAAGTCTGGTTGTCAAGGATACAGATGCTATTTACATACAGACAGTCTGGTAATTCACAATCACAAAAATCAGACGCTGGACTCTTCAATGGAAATGTATCAAATTATTAGAATTTACACACACTCCAACATAGAAAAATGCTTTACAACCTACTGATGGCTTTTCAAACTGGTTTTGAATACAGCTGATACTAAATCAACAGATAGATAAATAATGAAACTCATGAATTCCTCATTGGGAACTTGTGTTCTGTGATGCACCGTGTCCTCCCTGGGAATGTCCTCCACACTGGGATGACTTTGTGATATTGCTTACAGAAGTTTAAGCAGCTTCTTTTCCATAACTATAATGCATCATTTCAGCTCTGCCTCAGACGTGACCTATTGCACCTCTTTGTGTTCCAGTCCCTGAGCCACCCCAGGCTGTCCAAGCACTTCAGCTCTAATCTGCAGCAGTTCTGGAATTCTGCAGCCTTGCACCTTTCAATGCCAATGAAGGAAGAGCTGCAGTGAGAGGAGTAAGGGCTCGAGAGGGTTGAACAATACCCCTCCTTTGAGTGAGCTTTGGAGTCAGGCAGGTGCTTCCTCCCTGCCAAACAGGGAGCACCATGGGTTTATAGGGATGTTTTTGCAGGCAGGAGGCCTCTCATTAAACACTGGTACAGGAGTTGAAGGAAGAGAGGTTGAAGAATCCTTCTGAGGACAAATAAAGACTTTTGAAAAGTACAAGGCAGGGACAGTCTGTCAGCTTAGTTCCATACAGCAGTAGCAGTAAGCAGGGGAGTAAAGTAATCCCTGGGACCATGGGCACCAAACCAGGCAGGGCAGGGATTTGAGTCCCATGTCCAAAAAGCACTGCCTGGATCTCAGGGTTGCTGGCTACTCCAACCTGAGTCTCTTGCCCTTATGTAGTTTAGAAATATCACATTGAAATCTCTCTGTTGACATTTTTATGAAGTATACGAACCTCTCTGAGGAAATTGGTTCTTTTATTAAACCATTCATTTCTGATAAAACAGTTTAAAAATAAAGTTTCCAGACATCTCTAATCATGGCATAAGTTACACATGTGGTGCATATTTGCAGTGTGATTTGGTGCATATTTAAACTTGTAAAAATGCCTTGAGATGGCATTAAAGTGACATATATAGGTGGCTTTACTGTGCAGATTTGCCAAATGTTTAACTCCCACTGATTTCAGTGGGAAGTGTCTGGTTACCCAAGCAAGGAGTCTAGTTTTTTTAGCAGGAAAGCTTCCTGTTTACAAAATACCACTTGTTTACCTAAACTGTGACGTGCTCTTGGGCTTAATTAAGGATATCTGTTCAGTGCCTTGCAAAATTAAACTTCTTTAAGCTTAAATTTAAGCTTAATTTCTTACCCTTCAGCCTGGAAAGCAGGTATATAATTATACAGGATATTCTGTGCTGTCTGATTCTGGAAGGGCTGAAGCAGAGTGAGAAATTATCAAGATGTGTCTTTGAGTAAAAAAAATGGAAGAGACTGTGGTTAAGGAAACATTTGGCCAAATACTTCTTTTTTAGAGAGAAAATGCTTCAGGGGAAAAAAAATGGTTAAAGGTACCTATAGAAGTAATGTTGTATTCAAGCTTATTGTTTAGTGGCTTGAACATCATGTTTGAAATATTTAATCTCCCCAGAGATTAAATGCAGATGGTAATGTAAGGAGGTTTGCTAGGATTTTTGTTTCCAGTGTATTTCCATCCAGATAATGCTTCTTAGAGCCCTCCTAGACTCCCCCAGCATATAACATCCTCTCTTCCCTTCCATCTCAGATCCCACTGCCAGTCCACGAGGCTCCCACTGCGTCATCATTTGAATGCCTTGGGTTGGAACCTGGGGAATAAATGGGAGCTGTGGGTGCAGTTAGCCTGTTTTAGGCCACAAGCATATGGAAGTGTTCCAGGAGCTGGCTGTGTATAATCAGGGAGTGGTAATGGTTGCTGATTAACTAGGATGGTATTAACAGAAATGTGGATAGTGCCAAATTGCTTAATGACGACTAACCAAGTGTTAAATAGATGTGGAATTTTCAGTTCTGATCTTTCAGTACTTAAATTGCTAAATGAAGATTAAGGAAGTGTATTTTTTCTTAGTTCTCAGGAGGCTGTGATCAAGAGTGGGAAGGATCCATAGGTCAACCTGAAGGCTAGCAGTGTTCCTGGGGTGTCTACCCAGATAATGGCACTGGAATTTTATATTTCTAGCTGCAGTTTCCTCTGTAAGCCAGCAGAGCTTTTGAATAGCTTAGAAACTAGAAGAAGAAATAAACACAGTATTATGGTGCTATTCAGCCTTGGAACGGGGATGTTGGAGTAATGAGATTTTCAGTTTCTAGATTCACTTTCTCTTTTTAATGTGGAGATAACAGTCTTCAAGCAAAGTGATTTTTTTTTTTCCCTTCTGATTTCCCTATGGTCTCTTGCCAACTGATCTTTTTTATTTCTCCAATCAATTTACTGTTGTACACAATAAAGTTTCTAATGCAGTGGCCATAGCTTTACCTGTACAGTCTTTATCAGGTACCTCACTGATGCCCATGACAGTCCATACAAGAGTGTCTTGGCCTGCACAAATTCTGCTGTAGCTGGTGGTGCCATAGACCGTGTCAAACAGCCAGAACCGAATGTGAGTTTGTGGGCTGACATAAAAAAGAATATGGTCTTTGGATGTAGTGTTGCATATCAGTGGTTGAGAGTCTTGTTGCTTTTTGTAACTTGCTGTTCTTTTTTTGTGCTTTCATATATCACATAGTATTTATCTAATTGTGTTACATTTGAAAAGCAGCCTGATTTTTTGCTAGACCTGTTTTGTGGTTTTCCTACCTCAGGTCATCCAGATAACCATAGTTATGTGTTCCTTGATGTCCTTTAGCACATCATTTTAGCACACGTTGGCATGTGCTGTCCTTCTTGATTAAAAAATCAGCTTTTTGGGGTATTCATCAGCTGCATTCAGCTTTGTGCAGTTCACTTCAGGCTCCCCTGACATCACTGTACGTGTAGCTTTCTGACGCGTTTCAAATCTGATCAGGTCTGAACCACCAGCTAAGCCCTTGACACTTACCGGCTTCTACACACGCAACAGATCCCGAAGCACGGCAGCAAAGAGCCTCTACACTGACAGCTGCAGTTGTCTGGGTTTGAAATCATCTCCCACACAACTGGGTAGAGACATCAGCAAATGCCCAGCTGTGATGTGACACCATGTGTGCTGATGGGAAATGCCTGCATTTCCGAGGAGCCTGTCCTGTGAGAGTTTCTGAGGTCATCATCATTAGCCATGTCTGTGTTCATGGTCCCCAGGTCTCTGAGTGCTCAGAGTGCTCAGCAGCACTGGGATGCTTGTGAAGATGAGGATGCTTATGAGTATCCAAAAGGAAACTCACATGAAGTGTGGGAGCAGTGTGGAGAGCACATAAAAGGTTTTTCTTAACAAGTATTTTTTGTCCCAGTTGCCAGCTTCTTCACTTTCTTTGATCCACTCTTAAATAAGTACAAGTTGCCAGCACACAGTTTCCATTCTATGCCTGCTTGTAAAACTGCATGCTGGTACCCTGTAAAACTGTTAAATAGCCCTTTAGGTTCCTTCAGCCCTGTGCTTCTGTTACATGTGCCCATTTCCCTGAGGGAGGATTCAACCATTGGAATTTTTTTCAAGCATTAATGCCTTTAACTGCAGTTAAATACAATGGATTAAATACGTCAAGTTCTTTCCAAAGAAAGGAGATTTTGAAGATCCATTTTTCAGTGGAGAAAATCTTTCATCTTAAGTTTATTCCCTTACCTGCCCAAAGCTCCTTTCATTTATGTGGTGGTCTGTATTTTCACCACATGATGCAGCAACGTGTTACTGCACAGTTATGCTACACTTCTGAACATCTGGACAAATGTAAAACCAGCAAAGAATGTAGCATTACCTGGGACAAATATCTACACCAAGTATTTTTGTCCAAATAATTTCCCAAATTTTTGCAGTGTGTAGATGCATTGTAATCTTTATTTAAGGTGCTCCTATAACCGGAAAAAGCAATTTGCCAATATCTGAAATGATCTTTTTTCCCTGCGGTTGCTTTTCTTTAACTGCATGTATGGTTTTCTGACATCCTAGTAGACCTAGCAGTGAAATCCCAGGAATGGATAAAGCTTTCCTTATCAGGAGATATTTCATGGGTGTTGGTTATGTAGAATAGAGTGCCATAGCTTTTATGGCAGTACAAATACTCAGTGGAGCAACTGTGTTGTTTGCTGAAGTTAGTCCAGGAAGAATTCAAGCTGCATCCTGCTCTTTCCTCATCCAGTCCGCTCACTGGGCAACAAATACGTGATTTCAGAGAACTCCCTGTTCCTGTGGAGCTGTGTTGCTGACACCAAGGGAACTGCGTTCATCTTCTCCAGGCTGCCCCTGCTGTACGTGCTGTGCTTCAGCTCTGTGTGTTCCCTCCCTGAGCTGGGATGTTCGGAGCAAAGCTGACCATGGACCGGCTCGGCAGCCAGTGCTGCAGCTCTGTGCTGTGTGTCGGTGACACGGTGTCTTCACACAGTTCACTTAATAGATTCAGAGAACTTCCAGAACTTCAAGCTTGGAAACAGTCCCAAGGGAGACTCTTGTTTTTAACCGCTTTAGAAGTCACAGGAACAAAACTGAATACTAAGTATTTGGTGATTTTTTTCTTATGTCTAAAATATAGCCTCTATAAAATGAAATCATTCCTGCAAGCCACTATCAACTCCCTCTTCCTTAGGGTCCCATTCCCATTCCCACTGGCAGCAGTGCAAAGTTGCATCAATGCAAATGAGGATCAGGCCCTTTATGCCAGCATTGCAGTTTAAGTCTAAGCCACTCTGAGAGTCATCTTCCATTAGCAGAGGATAAATACCTGCTAGAAATTGGAACTCAGAGGGTGAGGAGTTGTACTGCATCGCTGTGTTGTGTTAATGCAACAGAGATCAGTCTTGTTTAAATGAAGCAATGACAAAAAGGAAGTCAGATTAAACTCAGTCCTTTTTGAACTATTTAAATGGGTGTAGGAATTAATTTCAAGCTTTTTCTTCTTAATACCTAACCAGGAAAGAGACTGCCTGGCCTGAAACAGTGAATCAATTTCATTAGCAGGAGCAGTCATGTGGAAATCTGAGATTAATGTTTAATGCCTACATTGCTGTGTCCCTTGTCTTTCCATCTTCTTCAGCAGAGTCCATAAACTATCAGCTCAGTGATTAGAGTTTTGGAAGCACTTACAAGGTGCTGCTTCTCAACCTAGCATAGCACCCTCACTCAAATGTGCAGGTGATAGCATGGAAGAGTTTCCAAGCACATCACTTCCAAAGTGCGCAGTTACTTGTGGCAGGCACGGCAAAGCCTTCCCTATAAAAAGACAGAAGGAAGTTTGGGTAGTTTGTGGGTTGTTTTTCTTCTGTTTTTGAGAGGGCAGCACACTGAACACACATCAAAAGAGCAGATAAAGCAAATCTGTATTCTAACAGCAGGATGTCTTTTCTCTTTTTTCCCTCTGAGGTGATTCACTGGAACTCACCGAAGAAGCTGCGAGTGAAAAACAAGCATGTGGAGTTTTTCCGCAACCTCTACCTGACATTCCTGGAATATGATGGGAATTTGCTGAGACGGGAACTCTTTGGCTGCCCCAGTGAGGCAGATGTTAACAGTGAAAATGTAAGTGGGATGTCTAAGGCTTGATGATATAAAGGGTGGTTCATACAAGGCAGAGGATGTCTGAAGACTTGGAGCTGGTTGTGTGGGTAGTGCAGGGCAGCAGAACTCAGGAGAATTGAAGGCAATGCTCAGATTCCCAGAGTGACACTGTGCAAATCATTTAATCTCTCTGTGCCTCAGTTCCTCACCTGTAAAATGGTTGTACTAATCCCATCTTTACCCTGGGTTTTGCTGCTTTTTTTTGTCTACTTTGCCCTTTTAAAATCCCCAGCAGACATAACATCACAAGCTGAAAATGAGGATTTGGGCTTTTATTCCATTAGGCAATTTTGCAAATCTCACCCTTAAACCTTGCCCTGGTTTCAGCCGGGATAGAGTTAATTTTTTCCTTAGTAGCCAGTACGGGGCTGTGTTTTGGATTCAGTATGACAGACCTATAACTTTCCAGGAGGTCTTGTTTCTTGCTGTGTATTTGCTCTATATACAGGGATGTCAGTTTTGTCTAGGATGTCTGTGCACTACTAATGAACAAATAATGAAGAAGAAATTAAAATAATCAAGACTGCTGGATTTAGGTCTGTGAATTTTTGCTGTGCTGCAAACTACAGAATGAGCAAATGCTTCAAGGTACACATAGGCTGTGAGACTGCAGGTTTTTTCCTGTATTTCCCTTAACCAATCAAAGCAGTATTTATGTGTATCTGCATAAAATTTGCAATCAGAACCTTTCAGACTAAGCAAATCCTTTGAAAATGATTGAAATCAAGGATGTTTACCCACAGATGCATGTGTACGTGTATGCCTGTGCATTAGTGCATATAATTCCAAAGTGAAAAACTGTTAACTGAAATGTTTATGCACAGATGTATATGAACTCCTTGTGTGTAATATGGTCTCTAGAGATTCGTAGACCAAGTACCAATTTTGGCTACATAGTCTGAAAGGAAATAAAAAGGAATCTGTAACATACTATTCAGGAAAAAAAAATATTTTTAAAATATGCAACATTGTCTATATAAAAATCAATTAAGCAAAGCCAGTATCATGTGCACATTAGCAGTTAAGAGGTAATTGAGAATCAATGTCACCATTGAGGCTGGTAGTGTTTCCATACAGTCTGTGAATAAAATGACCACAGGAGATGCCATTCTCATGTTTTTAGATACAGTACTCAGAGATTGGATAGGTATATTTTAACCCAAGGCACAGCTTCCCAGACACTTATTTTACCATCTCATTGTCTTCTGAAAGGAATGGGGCTTAACTGGGAGAGACAAAGAGGTGGGAAAGAACAAGAGAGAGAATGAGAGAGAGGGAAGGTGAGTGCACCACCAGAGCAAAAGCACATGGAGGAAGAAAATCCTCTGCAAGATGCTTTTAGACAATCAGGTGAACTAAATATGACAAAAGACCACTAAGAACCTCACCCTCAGAGACATCAAGATACAAGAGACAGAGTGGAGGGTACAATAGGAGGAGAAAAGGTGACTGAGACGTTAAAAGAAAGACAACAAAACACACCTTTATCACACTTTGAGAATGCAGGTTAAAATTATACTGAATTCACAATACATTGTGTGGGTTCAAAGAGCACGAATGCAGTCACAGACTTCTTGCAATATTTTCCAGGGCTCTGTAAATCCTTAATAAACAGATTTATGCAGACGACAAGTTGCTTGGGAGCAGTGCAGAGCAAATGCAAGTCCTTGCTGTAAATGGCAGTCCTTAAAGTTTAAAACGGCACATTTTACTGAACTTGTATCTGGTTGACAGACACTGGAAATGACTAACTGTTCAAGCCTGTTTCTTATTCAAGACAAGTAGAACGCAATATGGTATATGGTATGGCTTGTGTCTGAATAAGAAATGTAACTCATGCCACCATTTATAAATTACATATATATATATATATATAAAAAGATACTGGAAAAGAATGCGCTAGACATACAAAAATACATGATTCCTAATTTGCCAAGAGACACCAAAAAGTTAACAGCCTTCTATCAAAACAATCAGATATAGGAAAAAATCCATCTTCAGAAAACTTTAGAGTAGTCACTTAGGAGAAGACATTGTTTTGTATTAGTTGCCCTTGATGTAAACTCCCCCCTAAACTTGACTATGTCCTTTTATTGCAGAATATAGCAAACAAGTTTCAGCTTTGAAGTTATGAGACCCTAAGAATAGGATTATAGTGAATAGCACTCTTTCTCTTGCTCTATCTGCTGTAGCATATACAGTGTCACAGGTGACCTATTAAATACAGCACATTCCCGTGATCTGTTGCAGGATTATCTTCAGAAGCAGAGCATCTTGTAAGGTGAGGAGGAAACCACTGTCATTCCTCCTAGTACAAGAATTAGGGGGCATGAAGTGGAAATAGCAAGTAGCAGGTTCAAAACAAAGACGTTTCACTCACGGTGTGATGAAGCTTTGAGCAGGCGGTAGTGTTTCTAAAACTGTACATATCCTCAAAAATTACTCTTCTTGGAAAGAAAATCAATCAGGAGCTTTTAAGCTTTGGTGCTGAAAGTCCTTGAACCACAAGTTGAGGTCTAGGTGAGAGTTTCGAGAAATCCTCACTGTACATTTGCCCTGCTTTTACACTCCCCTAGGCAGCAGCTCACAGCTGGAGACAGGATGAACCTTCGGTCTGACAACATGCATTCACAGGTTTCCATTAGGATTCATAAGCATATATGTTACATAAAAGGCTATAATTTCTATTAAGTCGAGTATGTATGAGGTAGGAATTGCTGTTTGAATTTTGTTTTCTTTTCCTATTATTTTCCCTTTTTTCCCTGAACTGAAGCTGGCATCCCCAAAACGCAGCAGGGCTTTCTTATGTTAGGCCTTACACCTTTTACAGGAGTAAAAGGTGCTCCTTCAGCTGCCTGTGCTTCTCTGCACTGTGGACCGGTGGACAAAATGTTAGAACAGCTCTGCTGTTAATAATTGGAGAGAGTTACTTTAGCTCTAAATGCACTGAGCCCTGCTGTGGAAGAAGCAGGGGCTTGGTGTGAGTCTCACTCACAGTCTGTCTGTATCAGAAGATACCCTTAAGGTATTGTAGCTATATACCAGCCACTGCTTTTCTACAGCTTAATATTTGTAGTGATGTTTTATTTACAATACAACCTGTAATTAAGGCATCTCATCTGTAATGCAAATATCTGTAAAACAGGAAAAGGAAGTGTGGCAGTGGGTACTGTTGGGCTGATTCTTTTTCTCTAAGGCCCCTTTACACTTCTCATCAGTACAGAGATGGCCTTAAAATGAATGTAAATTATGTATCTTCCCTTTTTAAGGACTCTTAACAGTGCCAGAGAGAGGCAAAGGGGCATTAGTTTAAAAGGTAATTGGACCTCACTTTAATCTCTCTCACCCTTCCTCTGTGTATCCGTGTAAATGCATGTATGCTTAACTATATATTATGTCTATATGCATGTGGAAGTATCAGTACTTTTCTTTTTCTAATGTTTGCTAAGAAAGTATAATACCACAGAGGGAATTTTAAGAGGTCGGAAGGCCGTCTTCAGATAATGTACTGCACAGTCCTGGTCTAATCAGATGCTGATCTTCAGCTTCACCTAACAGGACCATTACCAGGTTCCAAAGCATAGCAAATAGGAATGGATAGAAAGGCAGGGCTCAGAAACTGAAATCCTGGAGGCAAAAAAACCCAGACTGGGATAATTTGTCTGTTTATGTAAAAATGCATACGTGTATGTCTACGTGTACATGTATGCTTCATCCTTTCCTTCAAATACTCAAGCTAAAAGATCCTCTCTGTGTGGCAGGGACAGGCTGGGAGCAGGAGCCTGCCATAGAGCAGTACCCTATGTCCCCCTTATTCAATATGAGCTGAAGTGAGGTCATGCAAAGCAGACTCTTGTCTGCAAGTCACCCCTTTGTATTACAATCATCCCTTTGTCTTCTGTGCACATTCTAGGTGGAAAATTCAGAATATGAACCAAATCCTCCTATAAACACAGTCATTGACTTGAGTGGCCCTTAGAGCATGTCCTTAGTCACTCCATCCTACTTATTCCGTGCTATTTCCGCTTTCCCACTCCTTTCTTATTTTGATGCAATGCAGAAGATTTTTGGGAAATACAAGGAGGCAAGCTTATAATAGTCTCAAATTTGAACATTTTCTATGGGCTTTTAATGCTTATATCCAGCATTTTATTCGAAAGGATCTACTGTAAAGCCTAAAATATTTCAACAGGATCTTCCAGCCAACCTCTATAGTTACTCTATGAGATAGTTATGGTAAGCCTGATTTTAGACAGAGGCACACACTCAACCTTTTAGCATTCTCATAAAACTTCTTTCCTGCAGACAGCTTCTCACCAGGTACTTCTGCCAAAGCATTAAATCCGAAGGTTGAATGGAGTGTCCCCTGTTAGTGAAGCCTGTGTCCTGAGCCAAAGCCTGGAGCAAGATCAGTGGGACGTGTACCACTGGTTCCACTCAGTTAAAGAAAAGAACAGTAGATTCCCATTAGAGAAGACTTTCAGGAAACACAAGAGAAAAGAATGTCTGCAGGTTTTTATTTTCAGATTTTCAAACCAGCAATACAAAGAAACAGTGTAAAAAAATCCAGTTGTCCCTTAACACACTTGCTTAGATGTGTACTTACATACTAAGTATGTTTTTACTTAGTTACTTTTTTTGTGCAAAATCAAAGATTCTTAATAGTAGCAGAAGGCTGTGCATGCCAGCTTATAGTATCCACCAGAAAAGAGGGAGATTCTAGCAAGGTACCACACAGTACAAACACTGCTAACAAATTTAGCAACTTTTGAGTGACTAAAAATAGCATGCAAATGAAGCTTCCAAGTCAGTATCACAGCCCTGAACTTGCAGTGAGACTGATGCTTTGAGTACCCTTTGCTCCTGCTGAATTTCAAGAGTACAGCCTCATTTGTAGAACTGCAATTTCAAGTTGCTATTTTGTGATGTCATAGTCTTTCTCTAGTAATAACAGATGGTATATGGCAGTTTTGAGGTGAAATCCTGACTTCCCCAGCTGTGTTGTTTCTATTATTGTAACTGTTATTGTTATTAAATGCTGAGCTGGCAGACTATCCTGTTACTTCCCTGAAAGTTGCCATTATACTGCTTTCAATTGTCTATAATATTATTAAGTGGAGGAGCACATGGACTGGGATGTTATGCTGTTATGCCCTTTTTTCCCTTTCTCTCATTTTTTAAAGTGAAACATGGGGGAAAGCTTGGAGGTTTGCCCACACCAAAAGTTCTGACGACCTCTTCATGAAAATACTCCATACCTCAGAGAAGGAGCTGACTTTTGGGCCAGGAACATGTCTTTTGCCAACCTGGTGGAAACTTAGGCAAATTATAATGCTGAAAAATCACAGCTCACACATTGCCAGTAGCGTTTGCTTTGATTTTAAGGAAGCTCAGGTCTCTGGAGACTCTTTCTTAGGAGTGTGCATGGATACATCTGACCAGATTACACATATACCAGTGACACAGCAGGGTTGGGTATGCTGCAGGCAGGGGGCTTGGACAAAGACTGGTGTTTTCTGTGACTGTTTCCTCTAAATCCTCCATGCCAGGTTCTTATTGGACAGTAGAGCTGAGAGCAGGAACCTGTATTTAGTCTCTGTTTTGAGGGACATCCATTGCCCTTGGTGGTGTCCAGAGAGTAGGGAGGAGAAAAAAATCCAGATTCACATACGAAACATTAAATCCAGGTCAAAGGCAGCAAGGAAAGAGAGTGTTTGTACCAGGAAGAGGAAAGGACTGATGGGTGCCTGTAGGTACAGGGAGCTGGCAGAGTGCATGAATAGGGAGCATGGGACGAGACACAGGCCTAGGACTGACTTAAACCCATAGAACTTGCCACTTGTCCAGGACCAATCTGGGGAAACAAAAGCAAGGTGAACCTGTCAAGACACTGTGCGGCAAGAGGGTCTGGAAACAGCTCAGCCAAAAAGGTTTGACAAGGATCTGGGGAAATGAGATGCAGAGGACTACCAAATCTGACACCTGCAGCTAAGATCAAGGGGAGTTGTGCTTCATATGTACAGAACTGTCTGAGATATTACACATGCCTAAAAATTGGACTCTCACTTGTATTGAATATCTGCAGTCAGGATAAACCATCAGTTCCATTTAGCAGGAGTATTAGCGGTTCTCATAGGCTGCAGCAAAATTCCTCTTGCCAGGTGGGTTTGTTCAGGTACTATCCTTTTTGTCCTTAGCACAGCTTTGTTTCACAGAAGGCTCAATTTGGCCCATAGCAAATGTACAAAATTTTATGGTGTGGGAGGAATAAAAGTTTAATTGACATGGGATTAGTCTGGCTTTTATTACTGATCATTGGAGAGGCCAGAAGGACTTTATGTAGGTCACCCAAAACAAGACTCAGTGAATGCTTTTTCCTCTTTACATCATCATCTGCTTTGTTTATGCTATGCTAAAGGCAAATGTTAATTCACACACTTTGAAAGTGCTAAATGTTGCAATCCAAATTGCCTACTGGTGGGAACTGGGACAGCTACACAGGAGAAAATGAAACTGCTTCAGTTTATAACCAGATTTTAGTTACATCCTGGGCTGCTGTCAGTTTTCATTTCAGTGGCTAAGCTGAGTTGATTTTCTGCTATGAAACTTAACTGCACACACCTGGGAAAAGGAAGGGTGATCTGAAAGTTCTGCAATTTCATCTAAGCTGCTCAGTTCTTGTTGTGTTAGTGTGATATTGAGTGACTTAAGCCTAGAGTTGCCTCACCTCAACTTAAACACTTGATGAGAGAGCCTACATTAGGGGTTTTATCCCTTTCCTCAAGATCTAAATGGTCTCTAGACACATAACATTGTTTGTTGGTGGGCTTTGATTTTTTTTAATATCTAATCCCTCAGAAAATACTTCTGATCTTGGATTTTTAATCGATCTCATCTGGTACGAAGTCCTGGGTTTTGGTGGGAAGTCAATTATTTCAGTGACACAGCAGTTTAGGAAAAAAACTAAGCCAATCAGAGATTTGCTTACATTAGGAACAGCTTTAGGAAGGAAGATTTATGAGCAGAGTAACCAGTTTGCCAGTGAAAGGTACATGTTGTGTTGCCATGTATCATATGGATCTGCCATCTGTCATAGGGATAGAAAACACCTCATCTCATAGAAATGTGTTAGACAAGTAGACCTGGAAGATCAAGGCTAAGTTATTTCTCCGGCCAGCCTAGCTTCAAAGGCTACTTTTCCTGAGATGGTGCCTGACCCCCTGCCACAGCTGGTTGCCCAGAGAAATAATTTAGCCCATATTTCTTCATGTATTTGTCTCTTTGTTTGGGCATTATGCATAACATGATTGCCATTTTTGTTCCTGAACCAAGTAGCACCATGATGCTAGTGATGCCATGTGTTGTTTCCCACAACAGTATTTCCTGAGAGAACATCTACCCCACACAGTCTGAAAATAATACATTTTTCAGCTGTGAGAGTGTTTGCTAAAGGTGACATTTCCCACGTGCTCAGTGGCAAGTAGCCTTAGCATTGGAACTCCTATAGAAACACAGAATCTTTGCTAAGCAGGTACTACTTATGAGAATACGTGCTGTGTCTCTACAGCTGAGAAATCTTTGCTGTATTAGGCACATCATTATCAATATAATGGAGTCATCCATAATGGGGATGCCATCTTTTTATCAAATCAAGGTGATGTTAAGGTCCTTACTTTGACTGTGTGCTGTATTTAAGCATCTGTTTGCATCGATCTGTCAGCATTCCCATTATAAACACGTCCTTTCAAGAAGACATAATGTGGGAGAAAACTTCAAACCAAGCTAAGAGTTCTTTGTCTTTAAATAATGGATCCACGTAATATGTAGAAAAGATAATATTAGAGAAATTTCATGTGATTGTGTAACAAAAAAATAATACGAGTAATATAAATAACTCAGAGATAAATATAAGGATATATATTTTTCCATCTTAGACATTTCCTGTCATTTGAATGTTTTGCATCTTTAACATTCTTCATTTCAAACCTGTGTGTAGAATGGCCTATGACTGCCACCATAGCAGCAAGTTCAGGAGAAGTCTGACAGGACAAAAACACAGAATCATCAAGGTTGGAAGAGACCATCAGGATCATCTAGTTCAGCTGTCAACTTAGCACCACCATAATAACCCCTAAAGCATAAGCCCAGCTGTCACATCCAGACATCTTTTGGACACTTCCAGAGATGGTGGCTCCACTGGCAACTGATTCCAATGCCTGACCACTCTTTCAGTGAAAAAACTATTTGTAATATCTAATCTGAACCTCCATTGGCACAACCTAAGGCCACTTCCTCTTGTTCTTTCACTGAGACATGGCAGAAGAGACCAACCCTCACCTCACTAAAACCTCCTTTCAGGTAGCAGTGGAAAGCAATGAGGTCCCGCAGAACTTCCTTTTCTCCAGACTAAATAACCCCAGTTCCCTCAGCCACTCCTCATAAAACACGTTTTCTAGACACATCACCAGCTTTATCGCCCTTCTTTGGACAGGAAGAAGGACAGAAACAAAACCCTGACCCTACAAAATGCAGTGGAAAAAGCAAGGTTTCCTTTTCCCTGTAGCAGTAGGGATCTTTTGCTGCTCTCCTTCACCTCCATCACCGGCTTTGTGATTTGGTGAGTTTCACCATCAAAAAGGTGGGACTCCTAAGAAGCTGTGTCTCCTCCTCTTCTCCTACACAGGGCTCAGTAGTGCACAAAGCCATAATTTAGCTCCAAATGTTATTCTTGAACTCATAATTAAGTATTTATAGCCTCTTAGCTTTCAACCCAAATGCAATCTGATAATTATTCAGTGACTGCCTGATTAATAACTGCTGTGCAATTAAAGTCTTCTAGCCTGGTCATCTTTACATTCAGAAGGATAGTAAGGTACCCCTAAAATGTGCATTGCTGTTCTTTTAACCATTTAAATTTCAATCATCTCCTTAATAATTCTGTTAAGGGCACATTAATGTCCCTTTTCAAGAAAGAAACAGAAAGATACGAGACACTTTCTAGTCATTGTTGTAAATATTGAGTTTAATTCAAATATTATTTGAAAGTGATTTAGAAAATAGAGTGCAGGCTCAGCTGAATGATGATTTGTAAAGCACAAAGAATGAAACTCCAAGGATACGTAAAAGAACTCCGATTTCTATTCCATCTAAAAGAGATCTTGATATCAATAGAAGTTTTGCCTGAGTAAAGATTTATCAAGATTCAGACTCTCATCTTTCTAAAAGAAGTCCCTCTTGAGGGGTGTTTTAAGATCTGTGAAGAACAATACCAGCGAAGAATGACAGCCTGATCCAAAACTCATTGAAATCAAAGCAGGTATTTCCATTATTCAGAAGAAGATTATAGAGTGATGTACAGGAAAATATCAGGAATTATTCCATCAGCCTTCACAGGAAAACATTCAGTTGTAAGCACTGTGGATGGCAACCATTATGCTTACAGTTCCAAGAACAACAGCTCTTCTTAACACAGTATTAGAATGAAAAATACCTACATTTTCCATATTTTTTGCTTTAGGATGGTGAAACTATTACTTTAATCATTCTGAGCAGGACAAAAAGATGTCTATAATTCAATAATCTTTTTCATGAAATAGTTTTGAGGTACACTGTGAATTTTATCAAAATTTGTAAAAGTCCTATAAAATGAGTATTTTTCTCATTTGCTGATGAATATTTTATTAATAGACTATTCTTCTTATGGGATGCTTTAAAGAAATTAAATATAAAAATGATACCTTTATTAGTAACCTACATTTTAGAGCAACAGATACTGAACTCAATTTCACTTGTTAAAACCATAAAAAATGTTCATCTTCATAACATTTTGCTGCAGGTATGACTGTTTTTTCCTTTTAAATTAATGCATTTTCAATAGCCTAGCTGGATGTTTGGCTTTAAAATCATAGAATCATATAATCACAGAACAGTTTGAATTGGAAGGAACCTTTTAATGATCGTCTAGTCCAACTCCCAAAATAATTAGTTCAAGAATGGAATTGCTCATCTGCATAGACATTTGGTCAGTTTTTCACTTCTACCTTTGCCCAGAGCTAAATTTTTATTCTCGTAAAGTTCCATGTCTAAGAGACTTGGGATTGGATTGCTTTGAGATGCCCATTTTGGCTTTGAAGGGGCTTGGTTTTCAAGGGAACCAAGAAGTTATCTACCATCTTCCAGATTCCTCAGACTAGGTATCCAGAAGCACAAATCCCATTAAAAGTGTAAGCTTAATTCTGGCACCTATGCAGTGGAAAGAGCATCATTCTCAAGGGAGGGAGTAGTGACCAGTTAAAGATGTTACTTTTCCAGCTGTCTGTCCATGCTGGTAGCAGCAGTTACTGTTCTCCAGCAGAGGCAGCAGAATGGGAATCTCTCAGTGCTGAATCTGCTGCCAAGTGTTGTCTAGTGGAGTATGTCTGTGGCTAGTGTGAAACACTGCTTCTAGTAAGCATGAAATTATGCATCACAGGGGAGCATTGACTCTGAAGCTTGATGATTATTTAACCTGTGATAGTTCACTGTTTCCTGGCTAATCTGGATGTTGACAGTATGTAATACAGGTAATATATAGAATATACAGACCATAATACAATGTCCTCTCTGTGTTATGAATTCACTTGCAAGTCCTTCCTTCTAATCTCTTGTGCCGAAACAAGAGGCTCAGGAAAACCCTGCTGCTCTGAATGTTTCGCTTCCGTTCCTCACTGCATCATTCTGCAAGTTCCCAGCCTCCTGGTTCTCTCTGATTTGCTAAAATAATTACAAGGAAGTGATGTTTATGTCCACTCTTTCCTTGCAGCTCCAGAAGCAGCTGTCTGAGCTGGATGAGGATGACCTGTGCTATGAATTCCGTCGGGAGCGCTTCACCGTCCATCGCACTCATTTGTATTTTCTCCATTACGAGTACGAGCCCGCTTTGGACAACACCGATGTAACACTGGTGGCACAACTGTCCATGGACAGGTAGGGAACACCTCCTGTTCATCTGGAAGTGTGAGACAGTGTTTTATTACAGGGAAATCTAACTATGGAATGCTTTGGAGAGAGAAAAAATGCACTTTCATAGAAACTTGGATGCTATATGTTCAATGCACACACTGTACTACTCTCTACATGAGTAGAGTTCATGAGAGGGTGAATACTGGATCTGCAAGAGTTGTTGCTTGTTTGGATTGTCAGGCATTATTAGTTCATGGAGTTTTGCAGCAACTTAGGAAAAACAAGAGATGTTTGTAGTAGAATTAGGCGAGCAGTTGTAGCTGACCCAAGTTTTGCATGTGTTTTTCTGCAATAGAGGATGTTAGTTCTGCTTTCATTGGCATTTTCCTTGCAGAAAATTTCAATTAGTGATTTTTCTTACAGTAAGAATCAGAACTAAATATTCTAGTTTCAAATTAGGAAGTTGAAAACTATACTTTTTTTTTTTTTACTGTGCTAGTGTGAAATGAGAAATCTCCATCTGAGCAGAGTCATTGCATCTTTATCCAAATGTTGATTCTCAGAAGAACATTTCAGCTTCTAGTTCTGACATGAAGTGGAATTTAACTGGTATTTCGTTTGTGGAAAAAAATCCATTTTGTGACAAGTTCCACCTGTACCTTTCTGATTCCCACCATTGCAATTGGTTGTCATTTTTCAGAAGCTTGAAAGTGCAGTCTAGATCAGCCAGCTTTGTGAAATTTTGTAGTTTCACAGAGAGAATTTGTCAGTTCTCTTTTTTTCCCCTCCAGCTTCTCAGTTCAAATCTAGTCCAAACTTTGTAGTTACTGCTATCAGAGTGGGTTACAAAACAAATCAGAACTCCTGGAGTATGATCCAGAAACTGCTCATTTCCTTCAGCATAGCACATACAGAATATAAAATGGCACGTGAATAACACCACTGCAACACTAGTAGAAGGCCAGCAGTTTTCCAGGAGGGTTACAGGAACTGAGATCAACAAAACATTTACAGCCTGTTTTTAAAATAAACAGAAGTGAATGAGGGGTGTTCTGTTCCACTGGTGCCTCAGCACTGCACATTGTGTTATGATTTGCTGTGCACATCATCATCTGTTCTATTGATTTTTAATTGAGGAAACATTTTTTAATTGTTCACAAACCTTTGAGTAAAAAACTAAAGAAATAAATTAAGCCAGACCCTGAGTCAGTGCCACAGTAAATTAGTAAAGCCGGTGTGTGCACATGGTATATTTTTCCCCCCAGAATTTAATTTAAAAGAATGAGCTGGGGGTTAGCGCTGATTCACTGGCACTGATGCAAAGTCTGAGCATCTGTTTCCCTTTCTGGATCCTCACTGGGGCACATGTTTTTATTGATAGACAGCACCACACATTTTTATTCAGGAAGAACAGCCGTCCTGGTACTGTGCAGGAAAAATCTTCCCTACCTCACTGGTGTGTTGCTATAAATTATTGATTGAAGTTGGAAATACTTTCTTTCAGCTAAAATCAATAAATAATATCATACCAAAGAACTGCTTAGCTGCTTTGTTTTCTTTCACATCTTTCAGTTACTGCCTTATTTTTTTTCTATCTTCTTTAAACCACTTTTATTAAACTCCTCCTGCACAACTGTAGACATTTAAGAATAGTGTCTCAGATGTAAGATGACATGTACATAAACAATGTTCTGTACACTACATTCCTGAATTATTCTTTGAAATGATTATCAGAGATGAGGAAAAGCAAAAAAAAACAACTCCCAGCACCTCCCATAGTCCTGTTGGAGGTGAGATTAACATGACTGTCATGACAGACTTAGGTTTGCCTGTCCTATAGGCTTGAGGAATGGAAGAGAAGGATGCCATTTGGGAGCTAACATTATTGTCTTTAGATGGAAGCTTTGAGACAGACTTCATTCAGTGTTGTTCATTATTGGATGATTGTCATCTTTTGCACTGATGTGACGTTTCCTTGAGTAATGGCTTGGTTGCTTCACTGTGATTTTCATGTACGTGTTTTGGCTAGGCAGCCTTTTTAAAGGCTCAGTATTTACCTGGTGTTCAGAAATCAGAGTAAGAGTTAAAAAAAGGTGAGGTCAGAATGGGGAAAAGGAAGGATGTGATTAGCAATACACTGCTTGAAATCTGAGCGAGAACGAGTTGGAAATCCGTTGAGTATTCTGAAGAAGAAAAACAAAAATAAAGAATCTCACAGAACAATTGAATTCCAGCAAAATTCACTTAGCTGAACAGACCTTTATAAAATTTACCAACTAAATTACGATCTCATTATTATGCAGTACATCAGTACATTTATTTTCTCTAGAGTCCTTAAGAGAACACATTCCTCAAGATGGCAAAAAAACCAAAATAAGTCGGTCATGTTGTGCTCAGAAACTCATAATTCTAAGTTTTGTGGTCAAAGGGGACTTAGCAACCTACAGAGAGCAGATTATGGAGGATCACCTAGCAGTCTCTGTATCAAATGTATGGAGTAGAGCCTGTCAATGAGAACAACAGAGTAAAATGGAGTATTCTGAAGGGTACTAAGGTGTCCAGCTGGGAACTTGTACCACCAAAATCCAGTTCCCACTTCAGCATCATGAAAAGCTTTGCATCATCAGGTGTGCTGTTTAAATAAGTTATTTATGCCATTTGTCCACTGTGTGGAGTCCTTAAAAGGAATTTTTGCTGCATTTCTTACTAGGCAGGTTTTCCATTTTTAAAAGGATGCCCTAAATTTGAGTGCTGACAGATTGGACTCTCCTGATTCACAGATTTCCACTATGTTGGAAAAAGGCAAAAAAAATGTATTTTTTCCCTTTTTATTATTTGTGTAATCAAAAGTCTAGACCCTTTTTGTACCTTTTAGATATTTTTATATTGATCTGTGTTTCAAATTCAGCTGTGTGTTTCAGGCTGATAATAGCCTTTGTTTCAATAACACATAAAAAGAAAATGATGTACCAAGTGTAAACTAGTAAGGTAATATCTCTTATCTAAGAAAAATTATTATATCATCTTGGTATCATTCACAATCATTCTGAAACGAAGGAAGAAGCTGTTAATGTTAACTCGGACTGTGTGTTCACTGGTATATCATTCCTTTATTTTTCAGATCTTAGGGAGATAGTAGGAGGGGGAAATTATTTTCTCAGATTATGATAGTGCAGAAAACTTTTCTTGTGCTTTGTATAAATATTAATAGGAAAAAATCAGTAATGTGGATTTGGAACAGAGTGAAGATAATAATTTTGCATCATCTACTCTTCCCCATTTTTAATAGAATATCTGGCTAGGCTGCATAGGTCATTTCCCTTCGTATTAAATCAAGAGGCTTTGTAATTCAGTCCTTGCTGTATTTTTGGGTGGCACATCTCAATCTCTAGGCAATAAATTACCCAGAGTGCTTAAACTATTTTGACCAGGTTGGGTTTGATTTACGTTTGCATATGAAATCTTTCACTGTCATTTTCATCAATAGTATTATAACTGCTGGAATTTTTTAAAAATATACATCAATACAACCTGTTAAAAAACGTTCTAATGAAATTTGAGATAGTGCTAAAACATATACAAGTTAGTACTTTTAATGATGATTTTGTCTGAAATGTTCTTTTGCTATTCCACGGCAATGCCACATCTGTCCTTCCTCCTCTCCTTATTCCCTCCTAATAGTAAATCCCATTTCTATCGATGTTATCCTTTTGTCCTTTTCCCTGACAGTGAGCCTTCTTGTAGTTAATGCACATGTTCACCTAAGTCAGTATTCCCTTGACCTGTCTCTTTTAACAGCCTATAAGATCTGACTAGCTGCCTTGCAAAAATCTGGGGAAGGTGTTCCTAAACAGGAGGTAAAACAGTCTGTGGGTCTGTACACCTCCATTCTCCACAAGCTTGTTGAAGAGCATTGTGGTGTGTTCCTGCGTGGGAATACCTTGACCTGGAATGTGAATTGGGCTCTAGACACTGCTGAAGTTTATGAGCCCTCTGGCCTGTGCGTAGATCCACATGGACAGATCTCTGCAACTGCTCAAAGCTCCCATCAGATAAGTCCTGTTATCTCTGTGGGTTTTCCTGCAGCATCAAAGCTTTAGACAGAAAATGATGGTGCTTTAGGTATCTGAGTTGTGGATGTGTGTATTTGATCTAGGGCCATCTTAGGCTACACTGGTTTAGTGAAATAGGTATCCAGAGTGCAGTCCATCTGTCCAGGAGGAGATCTCAACTTATCATCTTAAATAAAGAATTATGCTGTAGAAACATTTACTGCTTTCCACAGCATATAAAGTGTCCCCAATCTGTCTCACTTAGAAAAAGATATCTGCATTTGATTAGGTGAACCCAGGCACAGAGCCCCAGATAGGGAAACAGCTTTTTCTTATTCTCACCCTTCCTCTTTCAGGCTCCAGATGCTTGAAGCCATCTGCAAACACTGGGAAGGTCCCATCAGCCTGGCACTCTACCTTTCCGATGCAGAAGCCCAGCAATTCCTGCGCTACGCTCAGGGCTCAGAAGTCCTGATGAGCCGCCACAATGTTGGCTACCACATCGTGTACAAGGAGGGGCAGTTCTACCCTGTGAACCTGCTCAGGAATGTGGCCATGAAGCACATCAGCACACCATACATGTTTCTGTCCGACATCGACTTCCTGCCCATGTATGGACTCTACGAGTACCTCAGGTAATGGGCAGTGAGGGGATTCCCAGTGTCACCCACAATTTCAGCCTCTCCACACCCCACCCTTCTCATATAGTCCCAAAACAAAGCAGTTTGAGCAGATCTGAAAATGGCAGCTTATAAATATTTGAGGTGTGACAATGTCCAGCAAGGCACAAGAATTCTTAGAGTAGAAGAAGGGGCTTAACTGAAAGTAAAGCAATATGGTTATGAAAGAAAAAACTGAGGTCTGAATGTGAGCCTCATTAGCCCTTAGAATAATCCCCTCAGAGCTGCAGAAGAACTAATTTGAAAATTGAACTGGGTTAAGTATTATTAAATGTCCAAGAGCATCATTTATTAGCATAGATGTGAACCAGGCAATTTCTCTAAACATCTCTGGTTCTTAATGTCAGTGACAGAAAAAACATGCAGAGCATTACTGAACTTGTTGTCCGTGTGACACACTCTTAATCCAGTTCCTTATCTTGAAAACAGGGTGATGAGTCTAACCAGCTCAAAAATATGACTACAATGCCAGTACCTGTCAAGGCAAAATAATTGTCATAAGGAAACTGGGAGGAGTAACATCAGTGTATATTGTATCATACTGCATGTGAGCAGGTTGGGCTGAGCAAACTACAGACTTCTGATCCATTAACTGAGCTTTTTTTTAATAAAGACCTTTTTCCCCTGCAGAGGCTGGTCGTCTGAGGCCAAAGCATAGAGCAAGGAGGACACCTTGTGGCCAGACAGGAGGATGTCAGTTCCTTTATCCTGACCAGTTTTGCTTTTCATCTCTGTTCTAATTTGGTAAAAGTTGATCAAAGTGTTCCAGTGAGGGCCTGCCTGTAGGTGTTCCCTGTCAGTTCATAAGCCCGGGGCTTTGGAGTGTAGAGGAAAATATGCCTTCTGATACCATAAACTTAAGGAAGGGTTTCTTTGTTCCAGGCTTAACTCAGTAAGACATGTACAGGGCCAAATTTAGTATTCAGAGGGGTGGAGTACCTCTCATATGAGGAAGGGATCAAGAGAGTTGAGGTTGTTCAGCTTGGAGAACTGAAGGCTCCAGGGAGACCTTATTACGTCCTTCCAGTACGTAAAGGGGGCTTATAAGAAAGATGGGGATGAACTTTTTTAGCAGGACCTGTTGAGATAGGACAAGGAGGAGTGGTTTTAAACTAAAAGAGGGTAGATTTAGATGAGATACAGGGAATAAATTATTTGCAATGAAGATGGCAAAACACTGCTACAGTTTGCCCAGATGGGTGGTAGGTACCCCATCCCTGCAAACATTCAAGGTCAGGCTGGAAGGGACTCTGAGCAACCTGATCTAGTTGAAGATGTCCCTGCTCACTGCAGGGAGGTTGGACTAGATGACCTTTAGAGGTTGATGCCTTCCAACCCAAACCATTCTGTGGCTTTCAAGATGCTGAATTTCAGTTGTATCATTGAAGTATTAGCACACTGTGTCAGCTTGTTTCCTTCTTATTTTGTTGAAGTCTTTTCAGCTTGGGCTGTGAGCACTCCAGAATTATTCTGTCTGTTGCCGACATTAGCTGTCTCTAGATACGTGGAGGACGAGTTGTTCTTCATTTCTCTGTTTTTCTCTGTGAGTGTTGCATACTGGTACATTTCTTCAGATCAGTGCTGGACACAGTAAGGATGGCAGCTGTTGATACTGGCATTTAGTGCTAAAAAAGGAATTTGTTCTTCCATGTTGCTTCACAGAGCACAGATGGGAGCCAGCAATGAAAGGAAGAAGAGAGGAGAGAAGACAGAATGAAGCACCACCATTTACTTGAGATACTACAACCATAGAAATAATGCTCATAGAGTGATATTGTATGCACCATGATGGTGCATTGGTGATATCTCAGAAAAAAACAGAGATGCTCTCTGAGAGCTTCTGCATCTGAGACTTTGTGTTACCCTGCCAGCCTTTTTTAAGGCCTTTACCACCTTAACTCTGACTGTGAGTCTCTCTTGCCTGGGAATATTGAAGTTGCTAATCTTCTACTACCAGCTCTTTAAAAAGATACTGGATTATTTTTTTTTTCATATGGACTAGATGCTTTTGTTGCTTTTTCAGTAATGATTTTTCTAAGCAAAGTAGCAGGGAGGTGCATTGAGATTATTTTATATATGAATACCCTGTGTCTTTTTGCATTGACTGTTCCCACTGCCTCTGCAAATAACTGATTAGTGCTATCTGTCTGAATAGCAGTAATTGTTTGTTAGAGAGACGTAAAACATTTTCATCCTCATTTCCTCAGATAGAACAACCATAAACACATAGAAATAGTGTGGTATTTCAGGCATTGCTTTCTACAGGATAAGCCAGGCAAGTCCCTCTCACTGAAAGTTTGCTGATTTACATATACTGCATATTGTGTCTCTGCAGATAACGTATTCTCAGAAAGAAAGGAATTTTGAAAAATATTTTCAACATTTTGAAGGTGTTGTACATGAAAGGTTACAACCAGTTCTGAAGGAGAAACTGATAGAGCTTGTGGTTACCTATCCCTTTATTTATCTGTTGCTTTGCACTTAGATTTGTGCTAATTGAGCTTTTTCACAGCTGCTAAGTAAAACCATTTCAATGTTTTTATCTCCATCAAACACCCTTTTAGTCCTGCCTTAGACCTCTGTGAAGTACAGAAGGAAAGAAATGTATCATTCAAAGATTTCCTGTTTACTGTAGTTACTGAGGTCATCTTGTCATTGCCCCAGAGGTAATGCTCCTTCTAGTTGCTGCAAGTAAGGTGTTTGGGTCATCCTACAGTGACTTCTCACATAAAACAGTCAGACAGGCTGCTTATCTACAGTTGTCACAGCTAGTATTGAAGTTCTTTCCTGACACATTTGTGTAAAATGTGCCCTTGGCTTCCAGTGACACCTTGAGCATGAATTGGGACCCAGCATCCCATCTCTGTCCGCAGGTTTTATACCTGTCCCCTTCAACATGAGTTGTGAAGTAGTTCTGCTTATTTTTCTGCATCTCAGCAAGGGAGATAGTTCAGATTGTGCCTATTGGGCTTTTTTTGTTGGTTGCCTTTGTAGTCTGTGAATTCATTGCTTTTGCCGAGAGGAAGAGCATTCTAATGAATTTAACAGTGGGCTGACAAATCTCCAGTTCTTATCACAAGCTCAGTGGTTGCCATATTTTTTACCCCCAACCAACTACTTACTGAGTCCTGATGGTGGAAGCAAATTTGAGTTAATGGACTCTTTTTTTTCTTTATTTTCCCTGAGTGCAGTGCTTTAGGATTAGGTTGCTAACCTTTCTGTGTCTGAGCTTCTCTCCTCCGGAAATGGGAATGATATTACTATCTACTTCCATGAAGATGAGAATTCTGTGTTAATTTTTGAAAATAACTATTCAGATGAGAAGATTGATATCAACATGCTGGAGTTCATTCAACCCGTGAGGAGACTCTTGTGATTTAAGATTCATTTCTTCAGTGCTTTGTGAAAAATATGATTGATTAGATTTAAAAGTTAACCCAACCTTCACTGTGTCAGAATGACACACATCAGATCTGAACACAAAGATACCTGGGAAGTGGTTTCCTGGACAACACTAGCACAAAGAGAGCTCTTCATAGTCATAAATCCTTGTTTTGGGGCTTGGGGGGAAAGGACAGAAAAAGAAAGTGGATACTGAATCCAAAAAACAGCCCTCATAAGGATAGTGCAGGAATTACATGGTTTACCAATAGTTTAGCTTGCAAAATAAGCAAACATATTCCCCACGTTATATTCCACATGTCTGGCAACACCAGCAGTGAAAATTTTCTTATTCCTAAAGTGTAACAGAACCAGCCAACCAACAAATAGCACTTCTACTCAAAACAGGAGAGAAAGTCACCCCACAGAAATTGAAAAGGTAGATTTGCTTCCAGTGGGAAGAAGTTAGATTTTCGGCTGGTTGTCCAAGGAGCAGACCAACAGCCAAGCTATCAGAAGAAAATGGAAGGTGTTTTTTTCTCTACCAAGTCCTCCCTGCCATTGTCACAGTTTAAATGGCCTCTGTTGTCCTTTGTCACTCAAGTTCAACATCTGGATGTCATCAGCGGTTCCTTCTTCCCTTTGCATCAGTCATTTATGTCACTGAGTCCACATCAAGGGCAGGTGATTCTACTCAGAGATCAGTGCTGCTGGGCTTGTCTGAGCGTGTCTCAACTCCCAGCTCCATTTTGGAGAGCTCCTCCACTTTGACCTTACCACCTGTACTGGTTGTGGCTGAGCTGGGGTTCCTTTCCCCATGGCATCCCTCACAGTGCTGTGCTTTGCATTGGTAGCTGGAAAGGTGTTGATAACACACCAGTGTTCTGGCTACTGCTGAGCAGTGCTGGCACAGCTTCAGCGCTGTCTCTCCGTCATTCTGCCCCCCAACTGGAGGTGAGCAAGATCTTGGGAGGGGACACAACTATACAGCTGAGCCAAATTGGACAAAGGGAGAATCCATGCCACATGATGTCAGCTCAGATAAAAAAGCTAAGAAAAGAAGGAGGAAGGCAGGGCACTGGTTATTTAGAATGTTTGCCTTCTGGAGCAGCCACTATGTGTGCTGAAGCCCTGCTTCCCTGGAAGTGGCCGGACATCACTTGATGGGAACCAGAAAATAAAGTCTTCTATTTTTCTCTTTGTTGGTGCACACTCAGCCTTTCAGTTTTGCTTTAGTAAACTGCCTTATCTCAACATACAAGTTGTTTTCCATGTTATTTTCTCCCCGCTATCTGGCTGAGAAGGAGGGCTGACAGTAGCTTGGTGGGCACTTGGTGTCCAGCCAAAGTTAACCCACCACACCAACGTGCACCTCAGATGCTCACATATCTCTTGAAAATATTTCTGCAGAGAATATCCTGCTATTTTATTTCACTCTGGAAGTATCTCCACCAGTACTCTGTGTTTGACTGCATGCACTTCAAGCATCTTGTTTCCAGATCTCTGTTTGTCTTCACTTACCTCACATTTCATGTTGACCTTTGACAGTGCAAGTGATTTCAGGTTCTTTTATCGGTTTATTCACTCTGCTTTTTGATTTCTTCATGAAGGTACTATCATTTATTCCTTCCAATAGTTGTCAGGCATTGACAACTGTATGAAATTTGCAGGTGACAAGAGCAGCAGGGAGTGTGCAGAAAGGATTGCTCACATCGACAGCATTTTTGTGGTTATATGCCGTATCTTAGAGAAGTCACATTCAACACTAATTTCAACACAGGTTGCTCTGTCTGACAGCTTTTGCTGCTACTTGTGCTTGATAGCTGTGCCTATCAGCTATCAAGCACAAGTAGCTTTGGTCAGCTTCAGCTTTGGTCAGCTTCAGACTGTAAACTTTGGTGGGCAGTATTGTTTCCTTGGACTGTGCCGAGCACAGCAAGGCCTTGAATTTTGCCTGGGCCTTTTGAGCTCTCCATAAAACAAAGTTATAGTAACAGCCATAAGTGGAAGCTGCTGTTCCTTGCAGAGCTCAAAGGATGAGCATCACTACAAATGTTACCTGCTCTTTCCTAGAACTGAATCCCCAAAGCTGTACTGCTCAAGGCTGAAAGATTGCACAGAGACCAGGAAGCCTTCAATTTTGTAAAAGAAACTATATTAGTATCCCCTGCTCTCAGAAATGTGAAAGGGAAGAAACATTTAAAAGCATCATAAAGACTGTGTACTGGCAATGCTCAACAACTCTGGCAGGTCACAAATGCTGATTGTGAAAGAGTCATCTCTTGACATGCAGATATCTTGGCCTTTAGTGATGGTGAGGGAGAAGCTAGTGAAGAAAGTACAAAACCAGTTTTGGTGACATGCTGTTAAAATCCTTCAGTTGTGAAAAGCTAACTGGAATGTGTCAGGGGCTCTTCAAACAATGCAAACTTTGCAGTAAGGAGCTGAGAACAGATTGCTTTTTGTAAAGCAGTCCTATAGGGTGGTATGAATTCCCTAAAATTCAGATTTTGTTAAGTAGTCATGCTCATCTTCTTTTTCTCTGACAGCAATATAAATGAATTCTAGGTATTCTGGGCCTAAAAAAAATGGTTTGTTTGGTCCTTCTGTTATTAGGACAGTGATCCCAATTCCTTCAACTTAAAAGGCTATAGAGAGTTTACTGCTTGTCAGCATCGTCCTTGATTGCTTGTTGCAGTAACATAAAAGCCAGGACAGTGAATCCTGTTAAGGGGAACTGACTTTGACAGGGAGAGAGAGGCATATTTCTGATGTGAAGTATGGAGATAATGAAAGGAAAATTGAGACAGAGTTATTTCTAATGACAGGCACAGAAAGATTCAGTTGGGGAATGGAAAAGTAACTTCTTTTTCTTTGAGTTTTAGTTTGTTAGGAAAGAATAGACTGAACACCTCTGGCAGGCTGGATGAGAGGTTGCTAAGCTGCTCCTCTGCTGCGACAGTCGTCCCAAGGCCCTTGCCTGGAAAAGAGCCCTGCTGTGTGAAGTGCACGTGTGCACACAACTCACACACCAAAACAATCTCTGCACTGGACCACTTGCAGCAAAAGGAAGGAAAAAGAGAGGCATCCCAGTCCATCCAGTGTACAGCTCTTCTCTGCTGCCACTGGTCTCTGTCAGGGCAGCATTGATCACTCACAAACACATAAGCCCATTTGGAATTCTGTTCTCTCCCTGCTCTTGGAGCAGCAGACCAAAAGCAGAAAAAAATACGAAGCACCTATAGGAAAAGCTATGGGCCATAGTTACATTTACAGTATCTAACTGCTCATTCTCTGCACTTTATTTTGAAAAGCCCAATGATTTGCTCAGTTGAAAACTTTCCTGCTTTTATTTGTTGTTTCTCTTTGCCAGGAAGTCTGTCATCCAGCTAGACCTAGCTAACACCAAGAAAGCTCTGATTGTACCTGCCTTTGAGACCCTACGCTACCGCCTCTCCTTCCCCAAGTCAAAAGCAGAGCTGTTATCTATGTTGGACATGGGAACCCTCTTTACATTCAGGTAATGGAAAGTACTCTTGAACCTGTGGTCATTATCTCTGGTTTTTATGTTCTTTGGAATATTTGGTTCTTCTCTCTCACTGTCAGCCGCATTAAGAAACTTATTGGCATTTTTTTCCCTTTTCATAGAGAGGCAGTGAACAGAATCATGTGGATATATTCTGTATGTAAGCTCGGCATTTTATCTCATATTACAGTCCTCTGCTGAAGGACTTCACTTGTTAAATTGAATTTGTTTTATTTTCATCATTTTTTATTGCGCTTCAAAATCAAGCATGACCATTACACTCAAGTGCATGTAATTTACTTTTTGGCTGCCAAATACTATCTGGGTAGCTGTGTCTTCTCACCTGACCAAAAGCAATGTATCTCTGCTCATTGGTTCTCTTCCTTACTGGAAAAACAAACGCAGGCTTGTCTTATGCTCTTTTAAAGTGTGAAACAGCTGCTTAAATACCTAGAGTTCCTCCGTGCAGGGGTAAGAGAGTACTCTCACTAGAGGCTAAGAAGCAAAGGGTACCTAAATTTGGAGCTCCTCTCTGAAGCAGACTCCTTTTGTGGCTGTGAACAAGTCACTTCTGTTATTTGCCAGACTCTTCAGTTTTAAAATGCAGCTACCAGGGGTTAACCATCTCTTGGGTGTGTGTGGTAAGGTCTGATTAGCAGACATTTGTAAGGCATCTCGATGATGGGAAGAGTACAATATGGCCTTGTGATATTGCACAGAGAGGGGGCTTCGGAGACCTGCATTCTCTTCTCAGCTCCACTACTGCCCTGCTGAGAGGTGCTACACGAATCACTTTGCTTTCTTACATCTCTGTTCTCCATCTCTGAAATACTGGTAACAATGTTCACCTCCCCTTTTTGCAGTATTTTGAGATCTAGAGATAAAAACCATGAAAAAGCTAGGCATTATCCATGGCTGGAGGAGCTCAATATCATACCTCTCCCATCCTTCTCTTACTTCAGAGCTTTCCTCACACTTTTCCCATTCCCTATATTACACACCTCTCTCATTGAAGCAGCCAACCTTCCCTCATATGGTTGCATGCATATATCATACCAGACAGCCTGTGTGAGTCTGGAAAACGTAATTCTGCTCAGTGTCAGAATTCTACCAGTGACTGCCTTGAAATGGAAACTTGAGGTGACTGAGAGAGGCATGCCTCTGGAAAATTAGTTAAGGATACTGATACAGCAAGTACCTTTCCCTCTTCCATCATTCTTTAACAGTCAAAAGACATGAAAATTAACAAGACTTCTGTTGATAGAAAATAGTTGTCTCTCCCACAGTTGAGAGAAAAAGTCCTTCCAGTGGAAAATAACACCCTCAGGATTTTCAGATGTTGCATTCCACCAGCAGTCAGCTGCACAGTGGTGGCCTTCCACTACAGATTTCCTCTTCAAGCTATACAGCATGTTAGTATGTTACATACACAGCTGGATTTGAAAATCCTTTCTCAAGTCTCATTCAGGCAAAAATGTCTTTAACATCACGGGTAGTTTTTCCAAAGCAAGGTTAAATAAGAATTGAAGGACGTGCAGTCTGTAGCTGTTGTACATATTAATGTAGGATACATTTTACAAATGCTTCCCCAGTTTGTTTTGGCTCATTTCATTGCTCAAATCTATCAACAGCCACAAAGCAGCTGTGATCTGGGCTGAGAATTTCCACCTCCACCTTCAAGGTGCTTTAATAACGCTGCAATTTGACGCTGAGCTGGTGGGAGTGAGCTGGGGAGGACTGCTGTGACAGTGATTGCTGAGAGTGCCTGCAGCATCCCAGTCCCTCACACCACACGGTAGATTACAATCTTTCCCTCACTGAAATTGCTTTTGTCACCTCTTTTCGAAATGGTGACCTTTTCTACCTCTGGGCAGCTAAGAAGTACGCAACGGCTCTCAATTACATCCCTCAGTCACCAGCAGAAGGAAAGAGAAGACAAGTGAGCATCTGTGGCTGGCAAGGTGTGCTGTGTGAAACCCTCCACCACAGCAGGGGCTCTGTGCCAGCTCGCTGGCTCCCTTGGCAGCTGGTGGCCGGGAGTGAGCTCCCGAGGAGGTGCCTGCTCAGGGCCTGGGTAAGAGCTGGTAAGCCACAAATGTTCTGCCCACACACGTCCAGGCGCAGGGGAAAGCGCAGCATCATATTGAGAAAACATAAAAAGCAGCAACTGATTAACTAATTAACTGATTGCATCCTCAATCCAGCAAAATGTTTAAGCATCTGAGAACAGAACTGGGAAAGTTCTTCCTTCACCAAATCATCTTTCTCATTGAAACAGAAAGCTTAGGGGGACAAGGCAGGGAGGAAGAACACTCTGAGAAGAATAACTACTTCATTTTGCTAACTTTAGCAAAGTTTACTGTAGTTTTGACATTTTATTTAAAATAAAAGCAATCAGTAACGCAAGTAAAATGGAACATTGGATCCGAAGTGGAGGAGGAGGGGGTGTGGTGTGTTCCAGTTGTTTTCCATGAACCGTGGGAAAGAAACTCATCAGGATTTTAGGGAGATCGAATTACTTGGTTTGGATTTTTCTAAATTGCCAGTGTAGTGAAAAATATTTTGTTCATAATTTTCACAGAGTTCTCCAGGGACTCAGTCAGATTGAGTGTGGCCTTAAAATTCAGTGTGTATTCAGGTCTTGAGTGAGAAGGGCCTGAGCAGAAAATTACATTTATTCATTTGTCCTGTGAGATGGAAGACCAGTTTAGACAGTGAACCTCTTCTCACAACTGTGTCATCGATAGTAAAGTTTCTTGGAAACAACTCATCCTTTAATGGGAGCTTCCACTCCACGGAGTGGTGCCTGCTTATCTTTCTTGGCAGTACAATTCGTGTAATCAGCCATTGACCAAGACCTACTTCCAGCAGATTATCTGTGTATGAACCCATATATATTGCATGTACAGATGTGTATGTAATCCGATAATCCTCTCACAGTTCTTGTTTTCAGTCTAATTACTCCTTTATCACTATTGTGTGCACACCTCATTTGAGCATCCTGTACTCATTTACCTCTTTGTCCTGACCTTAGCCATTGTTTTGCCTTTCTCTTTCCTTCCACTCACATCAATCACTCTGAAGAGGCAAGTAAATAATCTCTGTTGTTATTTGGTTTTGTGCAATCAAGTCTGCTCCTTCCTTTCTGCTTTGTTTTGTCTCTGCAACTCCAGATCCATATTTTTCCTTAATTGTCTCTTCCCAATTATTTATTTTTCCCTGCTAGTTTGCTCTCTTGACTCACTGAGGTTATACTTGCACTGCTACAGGTGCTTACACTGATATCTCCAAAAAGGGTGGAAAGAAATTGAATTCTTTTTATGGTTAGTATCCTGTTAACTCCTGTTTAAATCAGTGGGAGAGTGTTACTAGAATAACGGCACCATTTGGCTGCTTCTCTGCAGGAATCTCTCAATTAACCGAAGTTTGTATGGGGCTTTGAAGATAAAAATCACTTCATAAGTGTTTAGCAGTCATTATTATTATTATTATCATAATTAATTTCAAAATGCCAGAGGTAGGATTTTAGAAGATACAGCACCCTCCACAATCCTATATAATTTTAAACCCTTGTGACTGTTGGGGGTTTTTTTTCCAGCATAGATAGCTGCACATTAGTGACACTGGGTAGGTTAGCCACTCATCTCCAAAAGAGGCCAAGAAAAGGGATAGGTTTTTTGGAGATGATTCCAAAGGCCATTACAGATTATAAGCATCTTTGTGAATCTGGCACTGCTTTCTGATAAACTCTGGAGAATTATTTCACTGACAGTTTTTTTAATACAGAAGGGTTTTGTTCTTCCTGGTCCTCAGGCGAGATATCTGAAAGTGAAGCAGCCTGTTTACAGTTTAGAAATGCAGCATACAAAGGACCATACATTACTTGTGACCCCAATGCCATCCTAATAGTTCAGTCTTCCTGCACTGCCCTGAACAGAGAGTCAGCAAAGCTGAGCACCTCTGATTCTCCTGTTACAAGCCATACAAATATGTCCAAATGAAAACTCCTAGGCTATGATTTTATATTTGTGTTTTTAGCAATGGCTTAGAATGTTATGAGAATTTCTAGGATGGAAACATTACGTCATGTTGTAATTTTTCAATATTTAATACTCAAATCCCTTCACTTTTAGCACGTGAGTCATTCCTCTGAATTCAATGTACCTTACTTTACAAATTGGCAGGATATTTTTGTCCCTTCTGTTGCATATCTACCTCAGTGTTGTAATACTGATACCTGCTATGCCTTTGTTTCATTAATTAATCTATGAATCTGCAGAAAGAGCTTGTCTCATTGATTTTTGGAAAAGTGTTGGAATAAGTGGGCGAGAGAGTCATTGACCCTGGCACTAATGGGGTGCATTCAAGCTGTGCTAGGAAGAGACCTGCTGTGACCTAACAAGATTAACAAAATATAAAAGGATCTTTTTCTGTAAATCAAATTGATTACCTTTCTGAGGATCACAGGAGTACTCCCCACAATGTAGAACTTTGAGCAGAAAGCCTTTATGTAATATTTTACTTATTAATGTAATTATGCCTCTTGGTTCCTGCCATAGTAATAACTGTAATTAATAAAATGGAACATCTATCCAGAGCTGCAGGTGTCTCTCATGCAAATGATAAAATTGCCTATAAAACAGATCGTGAATGTCACTATGGTGGGGAAATAGCTAATTTTAGGGACCTTATGTGAGCTGCAGATTTCCACACAGATTTTAGAGCACCGACCGATGCAGCTGCTTGGTTGCTAGGAATAAGACACAGCACTTGCAGTGCAGATGAACTGACAGGATACTGTGTAATTGTTTCTCACATTAGCATGAGGTACTGTTTTCACACTATCCTTCACTAACTAGATATGTTTAAGCATTGAGCTCTGGGAGGCGTGCTGGAAATAGTCCTAGAAATTGCCTCTGACGCGTCCTGAAAATGGTGATGTGAACTGTAAGCTAATGTCCTTATTTTTGAGCATTTCATCTAACAGGTAGTATTCTGTTGCCTCGCCAAGATGCTTTCTATCTAATTGCCTCCCCACATCCCTGCCGTTTATGTCTGTTTCAGGTACCACGTCTGGACAAAAGGGCACGCGCCAACAAATTTTGCCAAGTGGCGAACAGCCACCACTCCCTACCGCGTGGAGTGGGAAGCAGACTTTGAGCCATACGTCGTCGTGAGGAAGGACTGCCCGGAGTATGACAGGCGCTTTGTTGGGTTTGGCTGGAACAAAGTAGCTCACATCATGGAATTGGATGCACAGGTGAGGAGATGACACACGAGTATCTCACCCAGGGCTCTGCCAGCAGGGTTGTTACAATGAAATCTGTGTCCTGTAGGAAGGTGTCATGCTTTGCATCAGCAAAGTGTTCACCTGGCCTTACTGAGCTCCTTAATGAGTGCTTCTTGAGTTGGGAACACTCAGTTTAATGCTTGTCAAATATTAAGTGAAGAACTGAGTCTGAGTTAATCTATTTGTCAGTACTAAGAAAGGCATTGTTTTGCAGAGGCACAACCCCTCTAGTGCTCTCCTCCTGACTGAAGCATTGCAGCAGTTGTTGCCAATCCCATCACTTATTAGGGAACATGTAGACCTAGCTGGATTTTTTTCAGTTAAATAGAGGTTTGTGAGTCCCAAATGATAATTTAGAATTCAAAAACTAATCTTCAGTTGGATTCAAGGCAAGGATCTTTAATTTCTGGCTGGGATTTACAGCACATTTCTGCAAAGCCAAAGTCTTTACATTTCCAAAGTCTGGGGCTGTGGAGCAGACTTTAAAGGATCCAGGTACTTGAGCCTTGGGCTACCTGCTTCTTGGATCTGTGACTTGGGATGAAACTGCTGGGCAGAATTTGTAAGAATAAGGATGCAGAGAAAGCTCAAGAGTCCCAGACTGGCACCAGCGCTCTCAGAATTGCAAAGGTCTCTGCTGCCAACCTAGATCTTAGAGGCTGGCAGTGCCTATGGCTTCATGGGAGCCCAGTGCTTCTGCTCACTGAAATGGCAGGATTTGCATCGTCCTGCTGTTCTTGGATGAGGAGCTACCCACTGTGCTAATCAGCAAGGTCTAGGTCATGGCATTTCTTTTTAGTTTGTGTTTGTTTTCAGTTTGGTTTCAATCCCAGTGTTTGAACTAGTAGCATTTCATTCTAACCGAAAAAAATAGGTTTTGACGTTCTGTATCCTCCTGTGATAGCTTCTGCTATGAATCTGGAATACAGCACATCCTCCTCTGCTCAAGTCTTACCAGCTTATGTGAAACACAGCAGCACAAGGCTTGGAGCAAGTTAGTGTGAGATTGTGTCTCTGGGATGTGGCCTACAGTGTATTTGTGTGCAGGCATGTATGGGAAGGATATTTCCTACTTCTGCTTATGAAACCACATGGTCACCTTGGGCTAGCAGCCACTTGCCCTCTATTTGCCAAGGGCATTCCCATCAAATTTGTACCTACTTACGTTGAGAAAAATTATTAAAGACTAGAAAAAAAATTGTTTCTTATAGTAATGTTAGTAATACTTTGCTCTGCTATAGCACTGTAATTTTCCAGTGCACTTGCCAAGCACTAATCAATTAACCATCAGTTGTGGAGAGTGCCAGGGTAATGGTTTATTATTTGTTAATATGGGTAACAAGGCTTAGGTTCCCAGTGGCAGCTCTTATGTAACATTCAGGATTTAACTCTTCTGTTCAGAGGTGTCTGCCCAGCACAGAAATTCACACATGGGAAATGGAAACATTTTTCAGAGTTGATCATAGCACAATTATTTTAAATGACCATTGGGTTGGAATTAACTCTGGGAAATTGTTTTTCTCACTCTTCCAGCCTTGAATACATTATCACATTCAAAAGAAGTTTCATTTTCCTCTGTAGCAACATGGGTATTGGCAGGTTCTCCCACAAAATGAGCCTGGAGGAGACACAGGATGGCACAGCTACTTCCCCTGTGGCATTCCTGTGCTTTGGGGTATGCACAGATCAGGTTGCTCCCAGCTGCTTGGCTGGCTTCATTACCAGCAGGCAGAGCAGCTTCTCAGTTATTTCACTGCTCCTCACAACTGCAGTGTCTGTCAAGAGGTCTGTTCCAGATCCCTTTCCAAGAGCCTGTGCCACTACCGTCCCTCAGAGCAGGACATGGCATGGAGATAATCATCACTGTTACGCTGGGAGCATGCAGGTGTCCACTGAGCTGGATGCTGTACAAATATACAGATAATGCCAGTCTCCATCTAAAGAATTGGTAATCTAGGAGATGGGGACAGAGGTTCCTGCAAGTGCATTGCCCTCTCAACTGAGGCTTCCATGTAGTAGGGAGAGGTCATTAGGAAACCTTTCCCTACTTTTCCAGGGACTGTGGAACTAGACCATGAGCATCCCATTTTCCAGGACCCTAGCCCAGCATATTTCAAAGGGGATTATTAGTAGCAGACTCACAACTTTTTGTAAGGCTTTGTGTGCCTGAAGGCCATTCAGAGGGATGGGAATGCTGCTGTGCTGAACAGTTTGCACTGCAGAGTGTAGACAGTCCCTGACCTGCAGTATTACAGACTTGAGTGCAAACAGAGAACAAAGAAAAGATTGTATGAGGGGGATGCATCTTCCTCTGCAGCTCCAGCCCATAGTTTTAAGGTCCCTTGGAGACATCTGTGGTTTGTAGTTTATCATCTCTCCTCACTCCACAGTGCCAGCCTTTGTTTTTGCATTTGGTTCCCCATTAGTCCTAAGCATCTTCCAGCTAAATAAATTCTGCCTGTGAGCATCAGATTATTTTGCTCTTGCTATACATTTTTCACTCCAAACAGAAGCTCAGGGGACCCCCTTCCCATATATGACAACATTGTAAATTGGCACAAAGATTTAGCACTGTAGCACTGTCAGGGAACAGGCATTCTCATAAGGAGGAAGGAGCTGCATCTGCACTCAGCTGTCCAGCACATGCTGCTGCTTCATGTGTGTCTCTGGGAAAGCACTTCAGCCTGAGCTATACTTTGGGCTCACCAATACCACTGCCTGAGCTGCGAAATGGATCCACATTGCCTTCTGTTCACTTTTTTTCCCATCCTAATATGGCTTAATTTTTGGCTCTATAGCTCAAATACTTGGTTTCTGGTAGCATTGTAACCCAGCAGCTTTCAGTCTTCTCTGGCTTCATCACAGGTTGTTAGATGAAAAAAGACTTGCAGGTGAAACACTCAGGTTTACCAGCACAAGTGTGTTTTTTCCCATAAATCTCTTTCCCTACTGAAATATTTAGGAGTACTCTGGCTCTCTGCTGCAGATATTCTTTGTCTCTGCACAGACTCGTAAATCTACAAGTGACTGGACATTGCAAGCCAGGGGAAGTTGGGCACCACTTCTTGTAAAGCCAGCATGCTCTGTGGCTGTTCCTTCCCTGACCAGTGTCTTACATAGAGAGGGTTAATGAGTCAATCCAGCAACAGCTCTGGATAGAAACTGTGTGAGAAAATAGGAAATTTGCCTGTGGAGGCTTCCAAGTTTCTTTGTAATTTGCATCCAGTACAACTCAGATTGCTTGAAATTCCATATGAAAAAAGGTGTTAGGGTACTTTGCTTGGCTACAGAATAATGAGGTTTACATCCCTTACCCAGTTCCTTGCAGAAGATACCTGCTTGTTGCATATCCTACACTAGTGAACTTTCAGCTTGTCTAAGAATCAGGCCTTTTCTAGCTTTGCTCTAATGATCACATATTTACCTGTAAAAATTGAAAGAATCTAACAGGAATAAATGAGACTTAAATTAACCATCATTTTTTTAACAACAAAAATTGTCAAAGAATTTGGTCAGATATAAACAGAATTAGTGAAGTAATACAGGAGAAGGAGAGTTAGCACAGTATCTCAAACTTCATCAAGGAGAACTTAATTTGCATAAAACCATCTCAAAGCATATGGAATTAGCAGGTTCTTTTTCACACATCGCCTATAAATGATAACATATTCTCCCTTTATTTCAGGTTTATAAATAGTTTTGGACAGTTTTGTCTCTGTAAGTATATTAGTATATAGGTAAACCAACATATGCCTTGCAGTTTTGCCTTTGTAAATATAGCTTATTCCAGCATCCCAGGCAAGATAAATTGCAGGGGCAAAGCCATGTTTTTGCATGGACACTTGAGACTCACGCTGCGTAGTCACAGCTGTGTTGTTGCAAGCACACTACTGCAAAATCTGTGTGGCAGCCATGGCTTCAGGTGTGCCTTTCATACCGTTTCCGCATTATTTGGCTTATATGGAGTAAAATGTTTTAAAACAGTTGGGTTTTTTTACCATGAGGATGGTAAAACACTGGGGGAGTTATCCAGAGGGGTGGTGGATGCCCCATCCCTGGAAACACGCAAGGTCAGGTTGGATGGGGTCTGGCAACCTGATCTAGTTGAAAATGTCCCTGCTCATTGCAGGTAGGTTGGTCTGGATTATCTTTAAAGGTGCCTTCCAACACAAACAATTCTATGATTTTACGAAAAGAGAAAGTAGATCTTTCACAAAACCAAGAAAAAGCTGCTTGAAAGAAAAAGGCAGCTTGTTTGAGATCCCTGATGGGTTTGTCGTTCCTGAGGCACAAACTGCGCTGTTACATGATGGAGCACGTGGCGGTGCAGGAGGGATGCCTTGCAGGAGGGCTGGGGTCCCCTCACAGCCGTGTCTTTGTCCCGCAGGAGTACGAGTTCACGGTGCTGCCCAACGCCTACATGATCCACATGCCGCACGCGCCCAGCTTCGACATCACCAAGTTCCGCTCCAACAAGCAATACCGCATCTGTCTCAAGACGCTCAAGGAGGAGTTCCAGCAGGACATGTCGCGCCACTACGGCTTCGCAGCCCTCAAATATCTCACGGCAGAGAACAACAGTTAGCACCACGGAGCCCGCACGTGGCCAACAGGGACGCCGAGGCAAGAGCCACTCAGCGATTGGGGCCCGCTCTTCGAACTTCAAACTGAGAAATACTTTCTGTTTTTATACCATACTTGGCAGTTCTAACAGTAGAAATTTGAAGTGACATGTCTTCGGACTATGCTCATTCATCCCTCCCCCGACTAGCCCAGGCCTGTCAGCTTTAGCATTCGTGAGGTGTTCACGAGTGAGCCTTGCTGGGCGCCCTCCAGGCCACCGAAGGTGGGGAGTGGGCAGGGGCTGGGATTGCAATCCGCTTTCTTGACTGCAGAGCACAGACAGACCTTCAGAATATAGGACTTCATGTTGCTATTTAATAATTTGACATGCTTTTTATCTGTAAAGGAAGATCTTCGGGTCGCTGTCCTGTGAATTTCAAATCTGCACTACTCTAAAAGGGAACTTTCACCTGTGAACTTTCACAGGGGCCCTGTTATCATGGATGACCTTGTTAATGCAGGATGAGCCAAAGGTCTGAATTAGCCTTGAAAACACAGGGGACGCTTATACAATACTGCACTCCTGAGAAGGTGTGTTACTGATTCAGTTGTATACATGATATCGGTTGGTCTTTTATTCTCAAATTAATTGTTTTATCAGGAAAATCCCCTATATCCCACCCTGCCTTTGCCCCAGTCCTAAATGCTGCTCCTTTCCTTGCCAAGGAAATATCTCCTTTGTGTTTCTTTGCCATCTTCAGTTTTGGTGGTCCAGTAAAGAAGATCAGTAGCTCTGCCAGAAAGTGAACAAAACTTGTCAGTTTAAGGTCTGTTTTCATCACAGCAACTTGTTCACATGCGTCTCATAAGATAAAGGGCCCGGCTCTAACTCTTTATCTTTTTTAGGCAAGAATTGGATTTTACCTGTAAGGCACATTGTACCAGGGGAATACTGATTTGTAGGCTCATTTCAGTGCTGCCCATCCGTGAAGGCACTGGGCCTTAGGCTTTAAGTGGAACTCTTTGCTGAACAGGGAATATAAACTAGTAAAAAGGCAACTAGTAGCCATGGTGCTCTCCTGCTGCCTGCTGCAAGGTCTCAGAACTACTTCGTTAAAGGAGTTTATAATTAAAAGGAGCAGAACTGTTAGGAATAAACTCCCCATTGGACGGGGAGTAAAGAATGTGTTGGGAATCTGAGTGAGTGTTTGCCTGAACGTGGGCTGGTCGAGTTCACCACATCGGTACACACAGGAGTTCGCTGGAGGGCGAACAGGAACCTGACAAGCAAAATACAGAAAACAAGACACTGGACTTTTTGCCATTTTCTTTATCTTCAGTATTAATGTTGTGTTTACATGGGAGGAAGAGATGAGGTGCACTACCCCTTGCAGGGCTATTTGTAATTTCTGTTGCAATGTTAATAGAGAAAGCAGAAACAACTCAGTGAGAACTGTGTCTGTCTCCCTACCCCAAACCCCAAACAACCACATGTACCAATACCACTGCCTGAGCTGGGAAATGGATCCACATTGCATTCTGTTCATGTTTTTCCATTTTGTTTTTCAGCCACTGGACCTTCTTCTTTCCTCCCCTCCTCATCCCTCTAGAGCTTGGTTTTATTTCTAACCTGACATTTTGTGAGAGCTTTCTGTTACGGTGGAAACCACGCAGTTAAACCAGACATTTAAACTACAAATATCAGTTCATCATTCTGTGTATATATAAGAAAAGCCAAAAAAGGCAATATCTTTGACAAGAAATAAAAAGGGGCGGGAGGCTGTGTGTAGTTTTCACTTTTTCCCCTGGGAGTGTTGGCTGCATAAGAATATATCACTGCGTAATTTTCCAACGAGCTTTTTTTTTCTGTTCTTAATGGCTTTATGTAAAGATTTACATAAAAAGCTGGAGAGAGCCGGGAAGAAGTGAAATTAGTGCTCAGTTCTGGCTAAGATACATTCTTTTAAAAACATCAAAGTCTTAACTCCCCAAGTTCTGTATTACCCTTAAAGGCACAGGTCGTTGTGCTGATTGAGAATGAGAAGAACCCTGCAGCACAGAGACTGTTGATTAGCTAATGTGCAGAAAGATTCCAAAAGCTGACCTAAGAGAGGCTGACACTCATTGTACCTACATAAAATCTCCAGTCAGAGTTTCACTGTGGCCACCATTATGTTCCATATGTATTAAAGATTTTCATTTCCAGATGTACATTTCTTCATTGCCCAGGGATGGACTGGATTGCCCTAAAGCAGCATAACCTGTACATTATTTGGTTGTACCATTATCAGCATTCTTCTCATTATTTTCTTCTCAGTGGTCATGTGATGAGGATGGGGGAGCAGGGAGGTGATAATCTGCTACTTGCCTGACTGTACAGTGAGTCATGGGACCTCCTGGGTAGGCTTAGGTGTGCTGGCTGGTGTAACCAGCTCAGAGATTGGTAGTAGGTACAAAGAGTCCCTTTTTTTGTCCTTATAGACACTGTACTGACTTGTATCTGTCATGTCATGTTTGTCTCTGTGCTTCGTAATTTGAGAGGTGTGGGGCTTGGGGGTTTTTAGCACATTTCAAACAATTTACCTGATAGCAAGTTAGGATTCCATATCTGTCTGTAACTGTCAGGGCTCCTCCAACAGCGTGAAAAAATCCACCACCGACAACAAAAAAAATCCCCGACTCAGTTATAACACTGACTGTCTTCCAGTTCTCTGCTGTAGCAAGTATTTGCTAGGAACTTCGTTACTTAATTCTCATTTTTCTCCTGAAATCTTCCAGAAATAGCAGATAAACCTGGTGACTTAATGCCTTTGATTTATTGGTTTGTTCCACCAACTTCTCTCTTGAGTCTTCAATCTATGACCTCTCCTTATCTTTGATATTTGGAAAGTGTGAGTCTCTCATTTATATACCACTCCAGCACCCTCTCAGAGAAGACTGATGCAAATAAATCATTTAGATTCTTGGCAATGTCCTTATTGTCTTTAATTGTTTCTTCTACTTGTTTGGGGTGGCCTGCCGGTTATCTCCGCTTTCTGCTTTTGGTGTACTGAGCAAATGTTCATTTTCAGTTTTAACTTCCTACTGTTTGCTCTTCAGGTTCCCTCTTAGCTTCCTCAAACTCTGTCTTAACTATTGCATACCTTCTTTTCAGCTTTACACAGTTTTATATGCATTCTCTGAAGGTTTCCTATTTGGCCTGAATAACTTCTAAAATTTCCCATTTAGTCATATCAGCATTTCCTTGTCTTTGTCTTCCATTCATCCAAGGGGTACCGTACTCCATGGCTATGAATCAGCCCATTCTATTTTAAGCTGGGGATTTCAGTTTTTCTATTGCTTTTATTTAGAGCTACTGCTTCTTTAAAAAGAAAAAATAAGGTTTTGTTTTTAAATTTACATTGAATATCACCCTACTAGGTTTTGAGGGTATTCTCCTCTTTAACCTTCCTAAATGCTCACCTTTTCCTAATCAGGGGATTAGAAATAAAATATTACAAAAATTGGGCTCTTATCTTGACACATTTTGTTCTGTGTCTCCCTTTTCCCTCTCCACTACAAAACATTGACATTTAGGAGTCATTGCACACTTTTCAAGTCCCAAAGCCTGAACTGTGTATTTTCCAGCACCTTCTGACATCCCATCATATTTCAGACATAGTTATTATTCCAAATAATAACCTGCTGCCTGGAACCTCATCCTCCTATTTTTGTGTTCATCCTTCTCCCTGTGATGTAACAGGCTCTGCAAGTTCAAGTTTTGGGCAAAACACTTATTTAATACCTTATCATAACCTTCTGATATGTTTCCATGATTTTTCTCTGTTTTCACAATAAAGAGATAAATACATACACACACACACATATATATATATACACACACGTTCAAAAGCTTGGCTGTATTTTCCATCCTATCATTTTCTAGCTAAGCATCATCTACCATTTGCCTATCTGGCAGACCTAGAAAATGTCTTCATTTATCCTGGATAGTCCTTAGTATCTGTCAGGTTTTTTTTCCAAGCCCTAGTTGTAGTAATTCCTTCCAGCCTTGCTAGTTTCCTATGTGCACAATCTGGTCCCACTTCACGATTTGCTGTTGTTTTTCTATTTGTAATCATCATCTTGGACTCCATGGCATAAAGGAATTAGCAGCTGTACCTGCAGTTCCATCCCCTTAGTTAGACTGAATATTACATATGCTCCCATTACTCCTAAGTACTGACTTTTTACCTGGTTGGCTTTGTGGGGTTTGTTGATAAATCGTAAGCTGCATTTTCCTTTTACTGCAACAAGCAGAGGCACTTTGTAGTGTTATTTGCAGTAGCTGTTGCAGCAGAGTAAGCCCTGTGTTAGAGGGAGAAGCACAAAAACCTCGCCAGAATCGTAGCTGCTGTTTCTCTCCACAGGGGGAAATAAGGCCCTAGCACAGCTGAGCAGTTTTATAAATGCCCTGCACAAAGCACATTGCACATTATTTTCAGGTAGGTATAATCATACATCGTCCAATTAAATATGAAAAATACATTTTTAATGTTCTCATTTTTATGTGCAGTTCTACCCAGAAGATAATGCATTTCCTTCTCTGTCTTGCCAGTTTCCCCCATTACTCCAGCCTGCCTAATAGCCCCATCTGTTTTCAGCTGAGAAAGATTAATGACCAGAAGCACTGGGAGTCCTGGCAAATCAGCAGAGATATTACTCTTAGGCATTGCTCAGGACATTCCTTCCTACTCTGCCAGATACTGAATGGGTGTTCCTCAGGTTTCAGGGCAGCAGCAGCAGAACATAGCAAGCTCAGCAAGTGGGGTGAGTGTCATTACTTATGAACTTCAGCCAGGTCTAACACATTTAGTGGTGGGAGTGCTATAAAGAGAATGTATCATTGTTAGCTCAAAACATATTTCAGTGTTAGGGAAAAAAAACAGCTGAGTTTCTGCAATTCCACTAAGTGAGACTGGAATAAATAAGTCACTAGTGGACAATGTCAGCCAATAATCAGGTATTTCCACTGCAGTATTGAAAATGCAGAAACATTGATAGCTCAATGAAGTCATTTTTACAGTAGTAATTAAAAATGTATATTTAGATGGTGTGTTTACATCCAAACACTTAGGTGTATTGGGGATTATTTGAAGATTGTTACTTTGTTTCACAATATGAAATTGCTTGGAAAAGCTGCTGGCTGTGCACAGCAAATTATGGCTCAGGAAATGCTTACAAACCTGGATTTAGAAAAACCTTGCTTTTATAGGAGTTCAATTTTATCAGTAGTTACACATTCCCAAAACAGAACACAAAGTCCTTGAGAATTTCAGAAGGAGCTGTGTATGCATCAGATGGCTGGAACATTTTCCTCTTACCCCTACTTGGGATTTGGGGTTTGTTTACAGAGTAGAATTATGGTGATGAGTTGAAAAAAAGTAATCTAGGAATTAGAAAGCCAGCCAAATGTTTATTTATGTGGTCAGTCATATGAACATATTTGTTCAGACGTGTTAGTGTGGAAAGTGTGAAACACTTCCTCCAGTGGAAGTGTTAGCTCATTGAGGGTGTCAGGATGCAAACAATCTGAAGCCCAGGCTAAGAGTTTAGTATCTGTTCAGCCATTCTGTGTAGTTTCCCCTCATATGGTGAGAACAGCTTCCTCGCTCCCAGCAAATTACTATTTCTGTAGGGTTAAAATGTCTTAAACCTCTGCATCATGAATTTGTGGAAGTCACTGCACAGGTAGCAAAGGCTGCATTTGAGAGCTCCATGGTCCATTGCCACAAGACACAAGATTCCATTCATATGAAACAGTTCTGACCTGAGGGTAATTCTCTGACCAGGGATTTAGACACCCTACCCTCACCAGATATGTTCAAGAAGAGGTCCTCAAATATGTTAGGTCAAGTAATTCAAGCCAAGCTTAGCCTATTTCTGAGTGTTACGGCAATATAATTGTGAGTCGATGGATGTGCGAATTTTCAGCATTAACCATTAGATCACAAGGCTTGTGATAAGGCTGCAGAATCAATCATGTGGAAGTTAAAGGATCTGAAATTTCAAGTTGCAGGTGGAGTTGGTGATTTGCTCATACAACGTCTTTCTGTCCCCTCACACATACGTAGTAGGATGTAGTCTGTACACAATTCTTTGTTCAAGTTTTTTGGGGGGAATTATCTTTCATTCTAAGCACAGAGTGGATGATGTGTGGGTGAATGAAGCAGCTGGGTGATACTTATTTTTACTTCTTCTTTCATTGAGGTTTTCGTAATATAGCAGCCTTGAGCTATGAGCAGACAGACTTTTTTTCCCCCCAAAGGATAGGTACAAACTGTGATTTAGGAAAATCAATTATCCCCAATGCTCTCAGGCTTTCTGAGCAGAACACCTGCAGTTCTGTTCTACAGGCTTTTCTCACATGGAGGGGATCCTCTGAAGCTGATGGAAATTACACATTCAGAGGCCTTGTAGCCCTCACCCCCAGCCTACAAATGCTAACAGCTGAACTTGCAAGACTGATGAATCCCAGCTCTGTCCAAGCATGTCTGCTCCATCACTGGGAGCACTCTAAAGACTATCAGCAGTCTGTCAGGTAAGCAAAGAAAAATTGAGTAAATAGTTGGAAGTGGGGCTATGATGGGTTTGGTTTAAGTAGCCAAATTTCCAGAGGCATAAGGAAAACATAAGCATTTTGAAGTCCCTCAGAAGATCTGTTCATAGGATATGCTGGACTAAGCTCATTCTGGATTTGTGGCATTTCTTGTCCACCACTGGCCAGTGTGGCCCACCTGCAGTAAATTCTATGGATTGTAAAATTCTTGAAAGTCAGCACTGAGATTAAACCATTCTCAGCTCAAAGATGTTTAATTTGTTTCAATTCTTTGGATTCCCACACTGATCCTTTGGTGCTCTTCAGAAAAAGGAAAGAAAGAAAAAAGATAATAGCAGCTTGGTAACAGTAGGAGTCTGACTATCCAGCCTTTCTTAAATTATCAGCACCAAGGTCAATGGTTGGGGCAAAGCTAGAGTTAGTGAGGTTCATAGAATTTCTTCTTTTGATCTGCCTGTGGAACTCTTGTTCCAGCGGTGCTGTCCAGTGATGCTATAAGGGAAGGAAGAGCTGTCCAACGCAGATTGATCCATGAACTCTTCATCCAGTCAGACCTAACCACCAGCAGCAGGAAAGAAGTAGCACCACCACTTTTGCCTTTTTTTAGATGGCAATAGTGAGTTCAGTATGAAATCTGTTATTCTGATGATAGACTTTGCTGAGCTTTTCTGCATTTTAGATGTACGCTTGCTGTGAGTGACAGAGGCTCCTTAGGGTTAGGAAAAGATGGGACTCAGCTGTTTGCTGGTCCAGAATGAGAACAAGAGATGTGGGTATTTTCCCTTGACACCTTGCCCAGTGTTCACTAATTATATTAGCACCAATTAATCCAGCTGAACTGAGACTCAGTGTTCAGGCCAGGCAGTAAGCTTCTGCTGTCTGTGTTGATAAGAGAATAGACAGATAAGCAAAATTATGTTTTCTGTCCATAACATCAGTGAATATTTCCATATTGGTTCAAATGGCTCATGGAGAGTTTACATCTTGTATTTCTCACTGTTAAAGCTTATTCAAAGAACAGCAAAGGCAATTAAAAAAAAAAAAGCTACCGAGTACTGTAAGGACCCACAAGGATTAACGTTCACAGAGTCATCAGTATAGAATATCCACCAGGTTAACCTGCCAGCTTTTGTCATGAACGCAGAGAATACAGGCACTATCATCATCTTTCTGTTTACACTTCATAGAGCAAAACAAATGCATGTACTAAAAACAGCTCTCTGAATCAGATCACCCAAGACACAAATACTTTCTAAATTTTACTGCTTTCATTTCCATTTTCATAAGTGAAATTAAAAGTTTGCAAAATATTTTTTTATTCATATTGTTGAATTTAGATATTTATATTCACAGTTGAACATAAGTTAGCAGTGCTCTGGCAGCCAGGAGGGCCAATCCTGTCCTGGGGGGGCATCAGGCACAGCATCACCAGCCGGGCAAAGGAGGGGATTGTCCCCTCTGCTCTGCACTGGGGCAGCCTCACCTCCAGTGCTGGGGGCAGTTTTGGGTGCCACAATGTAATAAGAAGGATCTACGGCTGTTAGATACCATCCAGAAAGATGTTGAAGGGTTTAGAGGGGAAGCCATGGGAGGCGTGGCTGAGATCATTTGGCTTCTTCAGCCTGGAGAAGAAGAAACTTGAGGGGAGACCTCACTGCAGTCTACAGCTTCCTCATGAGGGGAAGAGGAGGGGCAGACACTGATCTCTTCTCTGTGGTGATCAGTGACAGGACCCCAGGGAATCGCCTAAAGTTGTGTCAGGGGAGGTTTACATTGGATATCAGGAAAAGTTCTTCACCCAGAGTGTGGTTGGGCACTGGCACAGGCTCCCCAAGGAAGTGGTCACAGCACTGAGCCTGACAAGAGTTCAAGAAGCGTTTGGACAACGCTCCCAGGTACATGGTGTGACTCTTGGGGGTGTCCTGTGTGGGGCAAGGAGTTGGACTCTGTGATCCTTGTGTCCTTTCCAACTCAGCACATTCTGTGATTCTATTCTATTTATTTTGAAATGTTGCAGCTTTCTTCTGCATCTGTCAGACTTGAAAACATTACAGCATTGTCTGTGGAGGAGAACAGAACTGAGTCTGGTCATTGAGTTGTCCTCCATGTTACTGCAGAGAAAGTCTTTCCTGTAGCCTGGGGGATTTTTTTATTCCTTTGTGCTATCACAGGCTTTATTTCTTTCTTAGCAGTGTCTCTTCCAGTAAGTATGAAAGTCTACTGGCTTATACTAGACCACTGCATGAGTTCATTACTGGAGCAATGTTTCTCACAGGGCACCTGAGCCTCCACACAAATTTATTCTGCAGGGGTTTTTTTCAATTTTAGTCTTCAAGCTTACACCTGAGAAAAAAATCATCATTTTGAAGCTGTAAAAACAGGTTCACTATGTTTTGTTTTATTTTTAACGTACTCAGTTTGTTCAAACTTTCCTGTGTACTACACCCATAGACGTTCCAGGAAAATATTGGTTTGAGAGGAAGAGTCATTGTAAATAGTCCAGTGAGGCTGGAATCAGCAGCTTTTATGAAGGTTAGCAATCTACTCAAGCCAGAAACTTTAGCACAGGTTTCTAATATTTACAAATTTCCCCCTATTTCTGCAGGGTTCAATTTCAAGATCCTTCTTCAGCCAGCCCATTCTTGGGTTTTCCACTTTTTCTCCATGTTCCCATCTGCTGCAGCCCTATATCCAGGTTTATATCAGCTTTAGGTTGGTGTTGACAGGTATTTTAAAGACAATATAGACAACTTCCACACTGCTGTGATCTGGTTATAATTATTACATAGAGAAAAGACATCTCTCCATTCCTGGCTCCCTTAAATTATCAAAAAACATGTTAAATTTAAAAAAAAAAAATCCTTGGGCTGCTGGAGGAGAGGGGAGGAGAAGACTTAGGCCTCTAATGCCATTAATGCCAAAACAAGACTTAATCCACTTCTCCTCCCTAGGGTATGCAAAACCTGATGAAGGGTAGCACCAAAGTGGTCTGAATACCACATGAATCTCACAGTGCCAGAATCCTTAGTTCTTAGCTGCCCAGCTGGAACCATTCAGGCCCTAATTCAGCCCATGCAACTTGGCAGCTGTCTGAGATCCATGGTGTGGGAGCTGGTCATAGAGTCATGGAATCATGTAGGTTGGAAGAGACTACAATAATCAAGTCCAAACATAAACCTAACACTGCCAAGTCCACCATAAACCATGTCCCTAAGTGCCACATCTATGCATCTTTTAAATACCTCTGGGGATGGTGACACTTCCCTGGGCAGCCTGTTCTGGTGACTGACATGCCTTTCAGGCCCCTTCATTTCCTTTGAGAGTCAGTGGAGTGAGCAGGACTTCAGAAGAGGGTGTTTCAGTTCACCTCAGCACCACATCACCCTTTGCTCTGTGAATAGCAGAACAGGTTACAGTGCTGGTGGTGCTTCAGGTGTATACACGTAACATGGGACAAATCTGGGCCAGTGAGCATCAGTTTTAGAGCTACCAGCTACTCATTTAAGATTGCAGGTGTCAAAATCCCCTGGAAACTAAGCAGTAAGTGCTACAAGGCCTTATACTCAATATTAGCTGACAAACTTGAGAACAATCCATATGAAGGAAAAAGTGTGGGCGGATCAGCCACTGGAGGGGGGTGATTTGTGGGCTCCAGAGACTGTGCTGTATGTTGTGACAGACAGCTTGTGCTAACAGCCAGGAAAGCACTCGTTTTCAGCACAAAACCGTGGGCTTCATAATGGTGGTTAAAATATTACCCCAGGCATTGCTGGTCAGGTTGTGCCAGGTTTGTTGCAATGTGTCAGCCAGCACATTTCCAAGAGTGCAGGTAAGAAACTGTGAGAAGGAAGGAGAAAAAAACCCCAAAAATGGCTTTTCATGTGTGTTTCTTCTTAAAACTCAAACCTCATTCTTTTTCTCTCATGACCAAGGTGATTCTACATTCTCCAGGGAAAAACGGGAATGCCGTGACCTTTAGGGTGAGCTATGCATGAAACAAGGCTTGTTATTTTCTTGCAAGGCTTGTGGCACCGAAGGTTTTGAATGTCCAACTCACCACCTTGAATTTCCCAATCTGTTACCTGACTGGCTGTCCTTCTGCTTCAGCTAATACTGAAACTCTTCTGTTTCTCTCCCCAGCTTGGGGAAAGATTTTTAAGTAGTGTTTCAGGAAAGAGAAAAGAAAAATGTGTCTTCTTATGCTGCCCCATCTCCCAAGCGCCTCCCCCTCCAGACTGAGGCAATTTGCATTTAACACAAACCACTTAATTTACACATATACTTCAGTCCGTGTGTAAGTTTTCTAGGTGACAATTTTATCGGGGAAAATGCTGTTTAGATTGTGTGTGCAAAGTAAATGGCTTGTAAATATTAAAATAAAAAAAAGTTAATTTTCAATTGTGCAATAAAATTGTGAAATAATCCTCTCAATTCCCTTCCAGTGTCTGACTTCACACATGCTGGTTTTAAGAGCATACTGTTGTTTCTTCAGATGGGAACAAAAAGACAGAGGTCACGAGCTGTTTTGCTTTCAACTTTAAGCTTTTTATTACTTTTTAATTTTGTATTGTCATTCCCTTTAAGTTAGTTTATTCCTCCAGCCCTGGTTCAATCAGACACATTAGTACAAGGCTGTTCCCACTGAAGACAGGTGAGTCATCATCTGCTCAGAGTTAAACATGTTTATCTGCTTTACTTGACCTTCACCTTCTTCCTGCTGTTGTCTTTCTGTAACCAAAGGCAAAACTTTGGCAGGTGGGGGCAGTTTATTCAGTTCCTATGTAAGTATGACATTTAGCAGGTGGATGCTCTACGATGGATGACAGCTCACCACCACCACGGCAGCAAATCCATCTAACAGGTTAGTATTGCAAGGGCTTTATCTGCTGTGTGGCAGCATGGGCTTTACATTATATAGGACTCCTTCTCTTGGTAATAGAAAAAAAACTAACCAAAAACCAGAAGCCTTCACTTTTCTCTTATTTAACCCTTGCTGATGGGTTTTTCAGGTGCTCAGAGCTGCAACTGCCCCTCCCCTAATATAACTTGCAGCTGGTGTATCCTTCAGCAGTAATAAGCAGAACCATGGAGCTGTAGCTCTCTCCCTTCCTGCTTCCTTTCTACTTGGTGGCCTGCAGCTTCTCTGCAGAACTTCATTATCAAGAAAGGAGATGGGGGCAAGAATGGGAAGAAAGGTCAGCTGCATAATCCTTTGTGGTTTGTTCTGGTCTTCTTTTAAACCAAAATTCAAAGTAGATTCTACTATAAAAGTGTGTTTGCTGAGGATGACAACACAGAATTTACATTCATAGGGACTTCATAAAAAATTGGATGTCCCTGGATGTAGGATGTGCAGCCTCTCTCAAAGACTGAATAGAACATGAAGAAAAACTAGTGTAAGTGGGGAAGGTAGCTGAAATTTTTGGGTGTTTTTGGACAATTACAGAATCAAATAGATTTTTTTTGTGGTGCATGAATAGGTTGAGAATCCAACAGGAGTTACAAAAAGAGGGCTTTGGGTTCATTATCAGAAACATAAATACTTGGAAAAGTATATATACATATAAATAGTTGGAAAAAGAATTCACAGAGGAGGAAGATGAAGGACTGGAAATGTACAAGTGGGAGTTTTATAAGTTGAACTCTGTAATCATTGCAGAGAAAAAGAAAACCTGCAGGTGTAACTCCCTTAAATTCCCTGACTTTGCAGCAAGGCAAAGCTGGCTTGCACTGGGAAATGAATGATTGAGCAGGTGCAGGAAGTGAATGGCATTAACTGTGTAAATAGCAGCTGCTTTTCAATAATCAGGCTCCCAGAAGGGATCCTCTGCCTATGCCATTTCCATATTACCCACAACCCTCCCAATCCATCCACCTCTGACAAATCAGAAATAAAGAACAGTGCTTCCTTTAGGATTTATGTTAAATATTAATACTCCAGGACAGGTGCAGTAGGGCAGATTACAGTGTGTTTAGCCTGGGCTCAAAAGTTACGTTTCATCAGAAGCGGGGAGTGGAGTTCCCAAGACTGAAGTAGTGGTGGGGCATTCTGTGCCAGCTCTCCTCCAGGCTGTCTCTCTCTGTGTGGTTTCTGGTGATCTTTGTGTAACCATATTCATCTTCAAGCTGTTTTAAAAGAGGAGTTAGCTGGTGACTGGAAGGGACAGACAGATGTGGGGTGTGTGTGTGCTTGCTGCCTTGCAGTATGTTACGCTGCTCAAAAGCCAGGTGTGATGTTGGAGACATTGATGAGAACTCTACCACACATTTAGCCATTAAAGTGACAGAAAAGTGGGTTATGTATCTCCCTAATTTACCAACTGAGTTTTCATCTCAGGTTTCCACAGACCACCACAGACTACAGTTCCTCCATTTTCCTGCCACACAACAGCACAGTCTGATTTCCCTCCTTTCTCCCCCTGCCCAAATTATATCTCGAGAATAACTTGCATGATGGTGGTACGAGTCACATGCTCTACCTTGACCTGTAGGGTAAGGTACCCATTGCCTGTGTGGAAAATGAAAATCAAAACCTCATTCACATGTCAAAATTTGGATTTCATAACCCAGATGCTGGCATGTCCTGAAAACTTGAGCCTTGGTAATTTTGTGTTTGAGCATAAATAAAAGCATAGCTTATTCACAGCAAAGCCAAAAAGGGGGTGTCAGTTGTACAAACCCAAATACTGCCTGTGGTGAAACCACAGCTATCAGCTGGTCACTGAGTAGCCTTTGTACACCAGGAGAGAAACAGCATTTTGCTGACATTCACCCCCCAGTCTGGCTCCAGAGCTGGCAATTTCAGGTGGTAAATGGCAACAACCCCTCTGAGTTCTTTTTTCAAGCTTTTGCTGATACAGCACCTTCAGTTATGCTGGTTTCTGATTTTGAAGGTTAATTTTGCAATTATAACTGCTGTACACATTTTGTTAAACAAAAGCCACTGTTTTGAAGTGGCCACCAGAGAGAAGACTGAACAACTCTAATGGGTTCAATTCATCCTCTGCTTCAGGGCATAACAACATTTCTTAGAAGCAATTGTTCCTCTTTCCTGAACTGCATAGGCAAGTGTGAGAATCCATATACAGTTGCCTCTCCTTTATCATGCCCTTGGATTTTTCTTGCACTGGAGGAATCCCATGTATTTCTTGCTGAGAAGAGCCCTTTCGTGTTGTTTTCAGGGAGCAGCCCACCTGTTAAGACCCTGTTAGTCTCATCACTGCTCCTAGAGAGACCCAAGTCCTTGTCCTTTCTTCACATTGACTCTTTCTCATTTCTGGGGGAGCATGTGTGCACGCCCACACATCTGCTCATTACCTTCTCAGCTGGGGCAATGTTTCCCATAAGTGGGAAACCTTCAGTTAGGTTTGTGGTGAAGAAACTGGGGGATCCGTGCTACTGCTATATCTTACTGATGTGCTGTTTTGTAGTAACCCAGAGGAAGTTTGTCAAGTTGAGTTCGTCTGTCAGGATTGCCTGGACAAACCATCAGGGAATCTTAAAGGAACAAAGCAACATTGAGGCACTCACAGGCAAACCACTGATTCAGACTGCAGGCTTGTCACGGGTATGTGTCTGTCAGTCCTCAAAGGATCAGGTAAAAAAAACAGATGAGACACTCCCCTAGCACAAATCAGTCAGCTCAGTTCCAAAATAACTAAACAGTCGTAATATTGTATGAGCATCGCACTCAGAGGGCTGCCACAGTGCTCCATCAAACAGCAGAGACAGCTTTCAAGGACCAGAATGTCACTTTGTGGTGACAGCATTTATTTATTCATCTATTAAAGGGTTTTTTTGAACCTAACACTGCCTATTCTCAAGCCTTAAGTAACATTCTTCCTTGGAGCTCATTTCTTGTTTTAGTGACACTGTCTTCAGCCTTTCTTCACTTCTCTTTGTATTTTCCCATTATGCAGTGCTCATCAAGTAGTGAGGCTGTGTGCTCTCATATGGGTAAGCTGGAAGCCTACAAACCACAGCACATTTCAAGCTGGGGAGAACTGCCACAGCAAATTCCTCCTTGCTCTCTGTGTGCTACTGCACTCACAGAGGTGGTTTTTGCACAATGTCCCTCTGAGGTGCTCCAGGCTGGCAGAGAGTGTGGGAAATACTGGGTTATTTCAGTGAGGCTCCGTGGTTTCCTTAGGATTACTCAGAAGGGAGAGAGCAGAGGCACAAACCTGTGTCCCCACATAGTGAACCCATTAACACAGCAGCATCGTGCTTTTCTCTCCAGCACAGGTGGGGGGTTTGGTACCATTCATTGAAGCAGTTTGTGGATCAGAACTTCCTTCTCTGTCTGGGAATTGCCTTGCTGTAGGAATGTCTGCCTATACGTGGTCTGGCTTAATTTCATTGTATTCCCCCTGCAGAGAGGGCAAGTTTCTTCTGAGCAATAGAAACAATCCACCAGCTCTGTTCATTGCAGCTGAGTGTGAGGCATAGGACCTTAACTTCGAATGTCCTTTAAAATAACAAGGTGCTTAATTTTCAGCTGGAGCCTTTGAAAGTCCTTCTGCTGCAGTGCTACAGCTGCTTCCCTCAGCTACAACACAACACAGCAGAGACCCAGCAGTTTATCTGCCTTTCCCCAGCACACTGAGGAGCAGTCACAGCCCTGACCCTGAGCTGGGTGACTGCTTTTTTCACATCTCTGGCTGTCAGAAAAGGCAGGAACCAGGAGCTGGAGGCCCCTTTCAGCTCAGTGTCTTGAGTTTTGTGGTTATTTATCATACCTGGATCTTTGTGAAATGTCTGTTTCATGAGAAACAGATTTAAATTGGATGGTTCATTGATTTGATTAAGAAAAGTGATTAGTATGGCAGTGAAACCATGTTAGTCAAAGATTTTTAACCCAGCTGTTCCGTGGAAAAAAAATGGAATGGGATTCTACTGCAGATTCCAGCAGAGTCAGTGCAGTTTGCTTTACAAGCTGTTGCAAAGCTGAAGGCACAGGAACATTTGGTTATTGACAGGGAAAATATTTCAGTCTGTGTCACATCTCTGCCTGACTTTAACTAGAAGAGAGAGGTGCAGGGCTGTATATGTTCATGTGTTGTGACAAGATGAGAAATGCATGACTGGATCTCTGCTTTTGGGGCAGAGATGCCATGCAAAATTTTTCAGGATGCAGTGGTCTGCTGGCTACCAAGATGGGAGTATTGTGGAGTATAGTACTTTGTAGGTACTTTCATTCCTGTACCTATCCCAACTGCAGAGTTCAGGAGATGGGATCAAGATGAGAAGAAGCAAATACTAAAACCCTATGCTAAATGCTGTAATATTTGGTATCCTCTGAACATTCATCCTTGATGTGGGAAAGAGGGCTTAGCCCATTTTAGAGCTGAGTTGTCTGAAACAAGTTGAGACTGTGGCTTGTAAATGTGTCAGTGACTAGAAAAAAAAAAGTCTAACTAGCTGTGCCTCAGTTATACTAAAAATCCATATTTGACATGGGTGAAGTGTTCCTAAATGTTATCTCCAGGCTGTTCTAGATTCTAGAAAAAGCAGTCTTTGTCAATGGGATACTGAGTTTCTTCAGCCTGGTTGCTTTCTCTTCACCCTCCAGAAAAGATTGGCGAGAAGGGGAAGGAAATGGGAGGAAGGAAATGGGTAAGGGGCTTGCCCAGCAGCCTCACCAGACACCTGAGGGTATGAAGTCCCTGTTCTTGTGGGCCAGCCCCGGCTGAGAGGTTGGTGCAATGAAGTGGTTAATGGATCGTATTTCACCTGGAGGCCTCAGACAAGTGGAGTAGTGCAGGGGTCTTTCCTGACACTGTGCTGTTTGACAGCTTTATCAGTGACTTGGAGGAGGTGACAAGGTGCATGTTCATCCTAATTACAGCCCCCCTTGTGTGTAGGAGAAGCTTTTAAAGGAGCCAAGCTCTTCCCAGTAGTGCATAGCCTCTATCAAGGCTATGAAGCTGTGAGGGTGGTGAGACACGGGAACAGGCTGCACAGAGAAGTTGTGGATGCCTCATCACTGGAACTGTTCAGGGCCAGGCTGGATGGGGCTTTGAGCAACCTGGTCTAGTGGAAGGTGTCCCAAGCCATGGCAGGGGGGTTTGAACTAGAACTGAACACCTTTTAAGCTCCTTTCCAACCCAATTATTTGATTCATTTAAGCTCATCCAACCCACAGAGAAATTCCTGCAGCCGTCACCCATCACAGCCCTGCTCTGCCCAAGCACCTGCCTGAACTTCTTCCCTGTTGGCATCTCAATCCCAACTCCTTCTGGGAGTCCAGCAAGCCCAGGCACTCCCCTGCTCTTTCAAGTGCTCTCCCTGCACACCAGCACTCCTGTCTCTGTCTCTCTTAGCTGTGCTCTGTTCCTATCACTACATAAAGCAGTCCATATTGCCATGGCCTGAAGTTTCTCGTCATACACAGGCAGTATTTTATTATGTAATGCCTGAAAACCCTTGCAACAGTACAAAACTCGACTGCTTTGCTTTGGGGGACAACTGACAGGAGAGGCAATAGCCTGAAAGAATGACCATGGCTGGAGCTCTGAGGTGAGTGAGTTCACACCCACCTCTCTTCTGTGCCCTCTTAGTTGGGAATGCAGTTCTGCTTGGCACCTTTCTGGAAGGCATTAAGGATGTCAACCTGCACAGCCCAGTGTCAAGGGCTCAACCAGGCATACTTTAAAGTACAGAGAACCCACGCAGCACAAAACTGCTTATCATTTACCTGCCTCACAGCTGAAAGGCAGCAGATAATAGCTCAGACTGTTGTGCATAGCAAGTGATTCAGGAAAGCCAATTGCACAGCTGTGAGGCTGATGAAAAATAAAAAGGTTTTGTATTGAATGGGCCAGGCAGGTCCTTCCAGGTCCCCGTTTCCCTGTGCCATAGCACACAGAGCTGTTCAGGGCTGCATCAGGAAAAGAGCAAGCACAATCAGTGCTAGAGTGCCCCAGGTCTGCAAAGGGGAAATATCCTATTTCATTCACAGTTTTCAGACAGTGTTGGGACACCGGCTGGCAGACAGGGCCACCCTGTTTGCTTTTGGAGTAGTGTGTGCGTGGGCTGGCATTGCCCTCTGCTGGCTGCTGCCCCGAGTGGGTGATGATGGGCATACGGGGAGCCTTTGCCAGCTTTCTTGTCCTGCTCTTCAGTCTCTCCTTCCCTCTTTATGACACGTAGCCTAACTGCAACTGTGCTTTCCCACTCCTCTGGTGGCAGCTGGGCAGGGTGCAATTCACCCCTTTGTATGTGACACCTTCTCCCACTTATTTTTCTCCTATGAGAGTAGTAGTGGCGTTGGCTTCCTCTTCTCTCTCTCAGTACAAAAGTTATTGCCCCTATGTGTAAGGAACATCATTGGCACTGTGCTAGAAACTGTGTGGAAATGTTAGCTAGTGTTTTTAACCAGTCATCTAGCAAATTTTAACCATTGCAGTGCAAAATGGTGGATGACCAGGGCGGGAGCCCTTTGGAGGGAAATAATCAGGAAGCTGAAAGTTTTTTCCATTTTACTTACAGTGTACTGATTAATGACTTTTTCTGCTCTTGCCTGAGTTCCTGGGACATTGTTCCCTGATGGGCACAGGCCCACTGCCCTTAGAGGCATCACATTAAATTAAGAACAGAGCTCACATCCCCAGCAACCCTAAGAAGAGTCTTTAGTGCTCTTTCCATATTGCATTTCACACATTGCATTTTGCAGTTTCTGCACTGCTTTCAGCTTAGCTTCCCTTCCTTGGTTGTCTGTGTGAAGGGATGCCTGGAGAATCAGATGGGAGATCCCTCTCATGCTGATCAGGAATGAGCAGTGTTATTTTGCACTTGCAAAGATGCTTGGCAACAACAACAAAAATATAGATGGTAAATCATGTAGAACTTGAGAAGCTGCTGCCCCGAAACTTTACTCTGAAGGATCATCAGTAGAGTGATGCCAACCTAGTCTGAAAACAGCTGCTCCTTGGGGAACAGAAAATAATACTGTTGGGGAAATCATGAGCATGATGATTTTTTTGGTTTTATCTGAAACTTTATTTGCCTGTTTTACATTTGGGGTTGGTTTTTATTTTCAGCAAAGACAACAGTTTCATCTGGAGTCACACTTCAGTGCACACTTATGGTATGTGTTGCTGCATGCACTCTGAGAGCGAGGGGGAGAAGGAGGGAAAACAAGTTATGGTTAATTATAGCCACTGTTCTGCCACTAGAGACTCCTGGAAAGTATCAGTCACCTTCCTGAGTACCTCATAGCAGTTACAACTGGTTTAACAACTCAAACAAGGTGAAAGTCTGTATCAGGTAGCGAAATCTCTGAGGAGACATTGGAAACACTTGGAGGAGGGTCAGTAATATGTCAGGCTGGCATTATGCTTGGAGATAAGGTTAACCGAGAGACATCCTTAGCAAAGGACCCAAGGACTGAACATCTGTTCCTCTGGGAGTGTGGGCCTGCTTTCTCTCAAATAACTGGTAAGTTGGGAAGCCCAGCCTGGAGCATGGCAGTGGTGAAGTGAACTTCAGAGCTTTTGTGCTTGTGCCCGACAGTTCACGGAGCATAATGATTCCTTCACTTCCCATTTGCTCAGGCCAGAGGACAGAAGTTGTGATGTTAAGGCCTTTGAGAGTTGTACCCAGCAGGGGGTGGCAGTCCCATACCTGTCACCTTTGGAGAGTTCCATGCCAGGATGTGGAGGATGTGTCTGGGAGGAGGTAACCAGGGGAGTTTGTGCTGCTGCTTCTTGTGGTGGAAGCAAAGGAGAAGACTAAATTTTGCCAGCCAAGTCCTTTGAGAATGAGTAGCCTGGAGCCTTTTTTTGTGGGCATAAGGAAATACTTAGAAATGGGGTTCAAGATGTGCTGACCAGGGAAGTCTTTGCAGAGCCTTGTCTCAGTTTCTTCTCTCTGAAAAAGAAAAGGGGATCAGGTTCAGTCCCTCTGCCTATCAGTCTGCCTGACCTGCATTGTGGCCCAGGGACAGCACACCTCTCTAGATCAGGGTGTCCCCAGGTCTTTACACCATTTACAGCTCCGTTGATTGGATTATCTGCAGACACCATAAAGCTGCAGGCACTTTAAGCAGTGATTGCAACATCTTTTACACAGGTTATTGTGGAAATGCTCTGGGGGAAACTGAGCCAATTGGGATTTTCAATGAGCCAAATGAACTAATTCCTATCTCCACAGCCAGGCCAAATAAAACTGTATGTAGCACGGCTGGGTTAGGTTGTAGAATTGACAGAAACTTTGCTCATGATTGAAAGACAAGAGTTCTGCAATAGGCTTGGCTGAAGGGCATATAAGACTGGGAATGTAAATATGCTTTTCGATGCTCTCTAGTGACTTGCATGCCTAGAGTAAGTAAGGGGAGGTAAGACAGGCTGTGAATCTAAATTTCAGTTGTTGTTCCTGGATAATTCTGCAGGTGGCCCAGTGTAATCAATGTTTTATCTCAGACCCAGTTTGATTCCTCTGCCTGCACAAAAGTCAGTACTCTTCTAAAAAAAAGAATGTTTAATTCTATGTGAAACAATCTGATGTTTTTAACTGAGGTTTCCACTTCATTTATCATAGTGGGCTCTCTATCCCTCTGTCCTAGGAGTGCACATCATTTCAGGAAGACAAAGAAAAAGTTGTCTTAGGAAAGCATGTCCTTTTGCTCTAAATGCTATAGTTAAATGTCACCTCTGGAAACATTGTAATTCAAGTTAGTGGACTATATGGGAATATTTGTGAGAATTTGATTTGCTTAAATCTGTCTTTGAGCCCATAATCTCAGATCCTAGCATTGCCCTTTCAAAATGCCAAATGCAACAGCTTGGATCATTAGCACACTTTGAATCCTGTTACTTGGGTTGTGCAAATGGGACTCCTGTCCTTTAGACAGACACTTTCATGCTGTAGGGAGAACGGGGCAGGGAAGAGGGGATAATATTTAAAATACCATAGGACAATTCTGATCTCATGTACAGTGTTGTAACTCCAATGGAACCTAATAGACCTATCCCAAGCTTAATTGACATGAAAAATTTGCTTGGGTGTGAGAGGTTTATCACTAACCCATTTCTCGCTTTGAAATTTCATTTCCCCTGCAATATTTCTTATCAAATTTTTTCACTACATGCTCGACTTTGAGTTGTATTTCTTCTCCAGGAGCCTAATTTTCCTCTGGGTAATTCCATACAGAAATCTTATTGAGGAGGAAGAAGAGGCAGAGCTCTGGGCAGCCTCCTTGTAGTTTGCACAGGCTGCCACACAGCCATTCAGACTGCATGACTGCCATGGCTGCAGGTAGATGCTTCATTGAGCTCCGTGGTAATCACAAACCCTCTTGGCCTCTGCTATCTGTTGTTTCTTCCTCTCTTAGTTTGGATCTTCTCTCAGTTTCATAGTGCAGTCTGTAATCAAAGTTATGCTGATCTGTTGCCTCAGTTCTTGCCAGTTAAATTGGTTTTTAACTGAAGGTATTGGGCTGTGGAAGTGGAAGGGCATTCATGAGGCTCTTGCAGAGATGACAGGAAAATAACAGAGTAAAGATTAAATGCATGGGAGGAAAAGAGAGGAGAAAGTTTTTTGGAGGAAAAACTGGAAGTGTGTATGAGGAAAAAGCAAAGAGAAAAAGGAGGAAGGACAACCAGAAGGGATGAAAGGAGAGGAGTAGAAGAAGAAATATGGAAATCAAAAGCAGCAATATGGGATGCCACAAATGTGGCAAAAGAAGTGATCCAGTAGAAGGAAAAGCAACATCAGGATGAGTTAGTAAAAAACAAATTCCAACAAAGTTGAATGCCAAAGTGCTACCAGTCACTGTATCTAACACTACTGAATGATGTGTTGTTTTCTGTAGGTGTAACAAATCCAGGGTGGATACTGCCAACATCATTTTTAATCATGCACCCTTAAATACTTAATTCTTTGTCTGCAGAAAAGTTTGGGGGTTGTGCCTATTTAGGCTTTTGGCCAGCTCTGCTCACATCCCCATGAGTGTGTCCCCTTTGTATGTACATGATGCCTTGTGTGTGTGTGTGTGTTGGCAGAGGGAGAGCATTTCCTCTGCTGCTGCCATGTGCTGCCCTGAAATGACTTGTCATGTTTGCAACGTACCTTGTAACACACTGCTCAAGCCCAGAGAGTTGTGGTGAATGGACTTAAATCCAGTGACAAGGGTTGTTCCCCAGGGCTCAGTTTTGGGACTAGTCCAGTTTAACACCTTCATCGATGAACTGGACAAGGGGATCAAGTGTACCCTCAGTCAGATTGAAGATGACATTAGGTTGGGTGGGAGTGTTGACCTGCTGGAGGATAGGAAGGTGTTGCATAGGGATCTGGACAGGTTGGATTGATGGGGTGAGGCCAGTTGTATGAAGTTCAGCAATGTGAAGTGCCAGATCCTGCACCTGGGTCACAACAATCCCGTGCACTGCTACAATCCGGGGGCAGAGTGGCTGGGAAGCTGCCTAGCAGGAAAGGACCTGGGGGTGCTGGTTGACAGCAGCTGAACATGAACCAGGTGGCCAAGAAGGCCAATGGCATCCTGGCCTGTATCAGCAATGGTGTGACCAGCAGGACCAGGGCAGGGATTGTTCCCCTGTACTCAGCATTGGTGAGGCCACACCTCAAGTGCTGTGCTCAGTTCTGAGCCCCTCACTGTGAGAAGGACATTGAGGTGCTGGAGTGTGTCCAGAGAAGGGCAACAGAGCTGGTGAAGAGTCTGGAGCACAAGTCCAGTGAGGAGTAGCTGAGAGAGCTGGGGATGTTAAGTCTGAAGAAAAGGAGGCTCAGGGGAGGCCTGATCACTCTCCACAACTCCCTGAAAGGAGGCTGTAGCCAGCTAGGGATCAGACTCTTCTCCCAGGCAGCCAGTGAGAAAAGTTCTGCACTGAAAGAGTGGTTAAACATTGGAACAGCTCCTCAGGGAAGTGGTAAGGTCACCATCCCTGGAAGTGCTCAAAAAACGAGTAGACATGGCACTTCACAGTTTGGTTTAGTTGGCATGGTGGTGTTCAGTCAAAGGTTGAACTTCATGAGTTTGGAGGTTTTTTCCAGCCTTAATGATTCTGTGCTTGTACTTGCAAATAGAGAAGTCAAACTAAGATTTTAGCTATACACTTAGTTTTGAAAATCTCCAGCTTTCAAATGCTTGAATTTGCAACCTTGATATTAACAGTCTTTTCTCTGTGATTGTAAACAATACTTTGCATTTCTCTGATGTATTATGCTCAAGACTTTGATTGTGTTCTATAAACATTTTTTGTGATTAGTCATGATGGTGGCCTTTTGAATTAAGTAACTATTACAATTATTTCAGCTTTTGAAATGAATACATGCGGAGATCATACTTTACTGAGCATCAAACAGAATGTTGGTAGATCAGAACTGAGAGTCTCTTAACTTAATCCTGATCTTTGTTTTGACCTTCATCCACACTTCTTTTTCAGCTGAAAAAAATCCTTTATAAGATCACAGAATTGCTTTTGTGACTGCCTAGGGACATCTCTCATCCACAGTAAGTCTGAACAGGATGTTCATTAACCAGTAGCATCTCCAGTCAGCCTGGAGTTCACTGCAAAGGGCCAGATGAATAGTTTATTAATAATAAAATGGTTTAGAAAAGTTTGGATGATGCAAGTGATGTCTTTTGTAAGAGCTATCTGAATTACTAATGACAGCATCATTAAATTCTTGTTAGCCGAGTTTAAATTTCATCTCGTTGAAATAGTTTCTTGTGTGTCCATCAGTAAAGGTCTTCTGTGCATCATGTTGCCTTTTGATTGAGCAGTCTCTGCCTGTTGGTAAGCTAATTACTTACGTTTTCATTCTGCCTGGTAAACAGATCTCCCCTTGTTCTTATCGCAGTTCACGCCTCGCTTGTTTTCTGGTAGAGTGCTTTATTTCTGCTGTCAAGCTATAAAAGCCTCTTGCTACAAAGGCAAGAAATAATAAGCGTTAAAAACAAGTGCAGACTGAAACTTTATAGTCCTTTGGCTCTGTGCAGACAAAATACTTCATTAATTCAGAGCAAACAAATCTTCATTCTGCCTGCACTCAACTCACCTTTTCACTCTGTTCCTCTCACTATGGCCTCACATCTTACTTTTACTGGTTCCAATTTCCTAAGAGGTATCTATAGTTTTTCCATCTCTAAATGCCTTCACAGAGCTTTTTCAGACCACTTTCCTTGGCTGTCTCTCAGCACAGATCTTTCTCCTCTCTAGACCCAGCCAGCTTGTTTGGGCACCATCCCTGGAACACAGGGCGGGGTTTGAAGCCCCTTTGAGGAGCCAGTGGTGGTAGCAGCAGCAGCAAAAGGGACTGGGCTTCATGTCCTGTGTTTTTAGCTAGCACGAATAATTGGAGCGTGTGTCACCTCAGCCCCCAACCAACAGCAGCCCTGCACCACAGTTACAAACTGCTTTGTCCAAATTACTCCTCCCTCACACCTCCTCAGAAACAGACCTTTCCTGACATCCTGTCTCTTTCCTCCTCTTTGCATCCTCTATCATGTGAACTGGCCTGATGGATAGGTTGAGGGTGTAAAGAGGCCTTTGCTGAAATAAGAGGTAGATCGAGGTGTAAGACCTGGAGTCAGGATCATATTTCTACCTATGTGCTTTGGAGCTTCTGTCTTTTCTCTGCTCGGTGATGAATGGCAGGAGGAGGCAATAAGAGGTGTGGGAAGCCCTGCTGCTTTCATTAGGGGGAGAATGCTTAGTGTGCAGTAAATTTCTCATATTTCCAACTCATTCTGGAGCACGTTTGCCAAGATTTAAGAGTTATAGGCCCGTAAGTCAAATACCTTGCGAAATAGGTGTTATTATTCTCCCATTTTTCACCAGAGCTTGTAAGTAGGCCCCCATATATCTTTGGGCCACTGCGCAGCACAGATTTCTTCCATGTTCTGTTCCTTATGTCAATTAAATTCCAGCAGGGAGGTGATGTATGAATGTGATTCATCAAAATAATCACACCCAGAGCCTGGTGACGGTGCTTCCACAGAAGTTGTGTCACAGATAAAGCCTGCCAGGTGGTGTCATCAGAACTTACTCTGGCTGTGCCCAGCGGCTCCTACAGGCAGCCCTACAGCTGCTTCATCGCAGCAGAGATCAGCATCTGTCATGTGAGACACATGGCCCACACCCTGCCACTGCACTAGATGAGTGTTGTAGGTCCCTTCCAAAGGAAGCTCTACTCTGCTCTTGTGTTGTGAGCGTGGTTGGCCACTGGAGCAGATTGCCCAGAGAGGCTGTAGAGTCTCTAGCCTTTGAGATGCTCAAAACCCCATCAAGCATGGCCCTGAGAAACTTTTCTGCTCTGGTCTGAGCAGGAAGGCTGAACAAAACCATCTGCAGAGGCACCTTCCAAACTCAGCAGCTCTGTCATTCTGTGCCTCTACGATTCATGCAGAGCTCTTGAGCTGGGGTCTGGCTGTAGATTTCTTCCATCAAGTGTGGAGCAACTTTAAAACTGCTTTGATTCTCTTAGAAATGGGAGAGAGCAGTGTTGTCCTTCAACACAGACTTTGCTTGCTTTAGGTACTTCTGGGTTTTTAATGCTAGATGAAAGCTTATGGCCCAGTACAGGCCCAGATCTACTGATTTTTAGTGAAGGTGCTGAGGGGGTTTTCTGTACCGTTATGGCTGGTGTGAAAATATCCATCGTCACTGGCATGGTGTGCTTCTCTGAACTTTGTACCTGACACTAGGTCATGTAAAGTGGGAAAATGCTTCTATGTGCTCACTGGCTTTTTAGCAGGTTGTGAGCTGAATATCAAGTTAGTTCCTGCTGTCCTCTCTGCTATGACCCCAAAACAGCACCACAGTTTTTTCTAGGTGCAGTGACTTTTTCAGATGCCTTTTAGCATTTTTCTACTGCACCAGCTCTCTGAGAGACCCAAGACAGGTAAAATGGCTTTGTGACGCAGACACTTGAAGAAGTGCTTGCATTACCATAGCACTGTATCACTTTGTCTCGTCTGATAGCCTTCAGCCAACAAATAGTACCACTTGACAGCTCATTAAATTCTCTTTCAAGCCTGCACTACGCAAAATGAGTTGTTAAAAAGACAGAAGAAGGAATGAGAGACAGCCTGATGCCTGCTGCCTTGGTGGGGGTAGGGTGGGTTTCCTCCCAGCCTGGCCACCACCCGCTTTCCCAAGCAGTGGCCTGTGAGTGTTGATGCCATTTTGCTCTCACTGACTTGGTAATACGATGTTACTTCTTGTATGGACTGCCCAAGGCACTTCCAGGCCAGCATCCCAGCTGAGGATAGGCAGGAACAAGCATGTTCCAGCCACATTCTCCCTTTGCTCTCATCTGCAAATGCAGTGCCAAGGGCAGTGTGGGGTGTGCACAGGAGCAACCCTTGCCCACGCACACCTTTTGGGTCTTCCCTGTTGAAGGGTTAAAGAGCAGGACTGAAAATGTGTCCTGAAAGACAGGCTGTGTTTCTTGACATCCAAGAAGGGCCATAGTCATGCCTTAGACATAAGAATCTGAGCCGCACTTTCCTAGGGCATGATATCCAAAAATGGCTGTCTAAAGACAAGCTTCTCAGGGTGTGCTTAGGCATCAAAAAAGGGCCTTTTTAAAAAAAACAAATGTAGAATACTCAATTTGATGTCTTCCCAAGCCAGGCACCAGAGTGAAAAATAAGTGTTGAAATAACACCATAGTTTGTAAAGCTCTTTTACAGGCTGAGGTGAAAAAATAAATTGAGGTTAACAAGAGAAGGCAGCAAAGGGGGGAGGCAGGAAATTAAACCTTACCATTCTCAGCACTTATTTAGAGAAAAAAATTAATAGCATTTTGGTTTTGAAGCAAACATATTTCACAATGGTTCCTATCAACTATCAGCCACAGATATATTGCTTTGTCAGAAAGCTGGCAAGCATCAACACAAAGAGCCCAGATGGGAATGCAGAGATGGAAAAATAAGCAAAATGCATTCTGGCTTGGATCTTAAGTATGTATAAGGTACTACTCTGGTACCTAATTATGGGCTGTGCAGGAGGTAACAGCTATGCTCAGGGTTTCTTGACATTCTTATCTGCAGGTCTTCTATTGCTTTCAGCATCAATAAATTGTTTAAGCTGCTGTTTTCCATGGTGGATACCTGCTTCTGGCTCAATATACTCCTGACAGAATCAGCCCAACTATTTTAATTCCTTTACAGAAGAATAAGGGAGGCAATCCTGGACCTGTACTTTGCCATCCTATAGAAATATCTGCAGGATTTGGGGTTTTTTTCAGTTTTTGGGTTTGGAGTTCTTTCAATCTGAATTTAAAGATATAGCCCTGTAAAACTGTTTATTATTTTTGATATCCACAGTTACTGACGCAGTCCTGCTTTCGACCACAGTTGAATACCAAAAGAGGGCTCCCAGCATAACCATGGTCCAGACACTTGATCCCTGCTAGTGTGGAGATGAAAGCCACACTAGTGCCTGTCAAGAAGCCAAAGATGGAGTCATAAGCTCCCATTCTATCATGTGTCTTCCTCCTATCTTGAGTATGGAGCCAGCCACTGGGCTCAGCTCTCACACTGGCACCATCCAGAATCTCTGTGCTCCTCCCAGTCTAACTGTGCTGTGATCCTGCTCTTGCTGATCACGATGGCTGACACTGAAGGGCTCCTTGCAAGCTCTAGCAGGGAGGCCAGTCTGACCCAAGACAGGTCAAAGTGTAGATGTAGTGTTACCTGATAATTCATTAATTTTTGAAGGTTTCTTGAAAAAAACCTGATGAACCTGGGAGAGTGCTTCTAGTGCAGAATCTGCAGAGGACACTGAAAAGAAATGAAAAATTTATACTCATTGTTACAGGTGAGGAAATGCCGTTTAATTTTATATTCCTTAAATAAATACGTCTACAGGATGAAAATGTCTTTGGAGAGACAACATAAGGAGTAAAGGAGCTGCTTTCTTCTTTGTATGGAGAGTAAGGGCCAGAGTAACAGTGCTGGTAGCTGACTCTACAAAATGTCAGTGCCAGAAAAGGGTAAACCACTGAGAGGAGAAAGGTGACGGAGAACTCAGAGATGTGTACACACAAAACCAGCTCAGCTCTGCACTGAGACACAAAGTGAGGCAGATGCCTGCAAGAAAACTCTTCACTTTTCTTGGCTCAGGCTTTATTGAAAGAAGCTGGGCATTATTGTCCTTGGATGATATGAGAACACCATATGTAAACAACTAAGTGTGAAAACTTTGTTTCCAGTACTGGGCAGGGTCATGTAATTATAGAGCGGTATGTTTTCTTCAGCTCAAGAAGGCTCGTGTGTGAAATACTCATGGCTATAAAAGGCAAATGCAATGGGGACTCAAAAGCCTGTTGGGTGGAGTGCTTTGGATGCAATAAAAAGGTAACTTTTTTGAGTGCCTGTCACTAAATATAACTGCAAATACTAAGTATTAGGTGAGGTGCAGTTTCTTACTTTATACCAGCACCTGCTTTTTTGGCTTTCCTGAAGAGGGATACAATGAGGAATACAAGTAGCTGTTAAAGAGGAAAGCTGTTAAAGGGGAAAACTATAGGAGTCATACAGTCTTCATACTGAATTTGCATTAAATGGTCACATTATCAAATGGAGTTGCTCCTTTTGACAAAACTACCTGGGTTTTGGTCAGGATCTGGTACGAGAATCCCAGTTATTTGCAAGCCCCTCTCTTGACAAGGGAGATCTTGGGTCTAGGAGCACCATTTATGGCTCTGGAAGCCAGGGCAGGGTCCAGGAGTAACATTCTGGTCCTGATTTCCCTCAACTGAGCCCCTAGTTGAGTCTTTTTATGCAGCTTTTTATGCAGCTTAGTTTAGTCTAGAGCCTGTCTGTGACTCTGGTGAGTAATTGCTTGTCAAACCTCATTCTACAGGGCTTCCTGTCTATCCTGTGTTAGGTTTCCTTCCCTGTCTGGAAGGAACTGGAGGATGCACATGTAGCAGATGACACCAACAGTTTTCTGTAGGTCTCAGAAGCTGTAACTAAATGAAAGCCTGGGTTTCCTGGACACCACTAGATGGTGCCTCCGGATCGCTAATCCTGGGAAAACAGTGATGCTAATCCGGGAAAATAAAGAGCTGCGTGGCCAGCAGGTTGAGGGAGGCGATTCTGCCCCTCTATTCTGCTCTGGTGAGACTCCACCTGGAGCGCTGCATCCAGCTCTGGGGCCCCCAACACAAGAAGGACATGGTCCCTTGTCCTTGCGACAAGGACCCCACCTCCATGGTGGGAGCAAGTCCAGAGGAGAGCAGTGGGGATAATCAGAGGGCTGGGGCACCTCTTCTATGAGGAAAGGCTGAGAGCTGGGATTGTTCAGACTGCAGAAGGGACTATCTGGGAGATATTATAGCAGCCTTTCAACACTGACAGGGGACTGGCAAAAAAGATGGGGACAAACATTTTGGGAGGAACTGTTGCAATAGGACAAGGGACAATAGTTTTAAATTAAAAGAGGGTAAATTTATAAAAGGAATACTTTTGTTACACTGCAAATGTAACACTGCAATGGGTTGCTCAAAGAGGTGGATGGATGCCCCATCCCTGAAAACATTCAAGGCAATTTGGATGGAGCTCTGGGAATCCAAGGTTGTTGAAGATGTCCCTGTTCGTTGCAGGGCAGGGCTGAACCAGGTTACTTTTGAAGGTCCCTTCCAAGCCAAACTGTTCTGTGATTCCATGGAGGTGGGTGGAGTAAATTGCACAGCTGATGGCAGGAGCAAAGGGCTTGGCCCTGCCCAGGCTGCACGGGCAGGCAGGGAGTGTGCACCTGGACAGGCAGAGCTGTCCCTCAGGAAGGCCAGTGGAAATTGCTTTGTTTTCTTCTCTGAAAGATGCTGAGGCATTAACCTCTGTTATGTGAGCTCCCCCGAAGAAGAAAAGATGCTTTAGAGAGAAGAGAGAACTTCTGATTCTGCGTAAACTGTGGTTTTTTTCCTTTCAGAATAGAAGGAAATTCAGGAGCTCATACTTGCAAGAAGACTGTGCAATTAGGTGAATCACAGGGGCAGAAGTGATCCCTGAATCCTGTGGCTAGTTAGTGATCTGAAGGACTTAAATTATTCCATTTATAAGCCAGGTGTAGGGAGAAGCATACACAAAAGAGCTGGGATACAGATATGTTTGTAGTAACAATATTAGCTAAAAAAAAGAAAGCAAAAGAATTAGGAAATCACCTCCATCAGGAAAAAAAATTACTTCTGAGCATCTTAAACATCAGCCTACACATTTTTTAATTTTAAAATTATATTTTTATTTCCTGCACCCGTAATCTTCTGTCATAATATCCATTTTATCCTTAAAAAATTCAAGGCCTAGAATCTTTCTTTGTTAAATAATAAAATTGAGGACATAGTAGCCCAGACTTGTATCTTGGATGCCTATTACACATCTAACCTTCTGGCTGTGGGGCCATAATGAATTTACTTTTCTACAGTCGCTGTCCCCTTCTCCTCTGTGGCAGCGTTGCCAGCTCGTGTTGCCTTCGGTAGTGGAGGAAGCAGGGATGTGGAAGTGGATGAGGGCCCAGGAGGCGAAGAGCTGCACTGCCCTCTGCTTTGCTGTTCACATCAGGTCTGTGCCTGTCTGAGGACTGGTGTGCTGTCAGAAAGACCTCTTAAATGCTCAAGGACAGATGCTGGCTTGTGCGAGCCTGGGGTTACTTACATGAGTATATGCAAAGATTAGGAATAAAGCCAGACTGGGACCTGTCACTTGTCTGAATGACAAATACATCTGTAAAACAGATACGTATTTGACCATGTTCTCACTGCACCAGGGCTCAGCTCTGTTCTGGGTCTTGACTTCTTTTTTCCTTCTCCTTTTCCTCTTTCTCTGTTGCTTACTCTCCTGCTATTGCAATCGTGCTGCTAGAACAAGTGTGCGTTCTGCTGGGGGACGAAAGCCTCTGTTCCAGACACGTCATGCTCTGCCACTGTGTTTCAGTGCTGTGGTTTATGCCAAGGCTGGTGGGGAGGAGAAGCCAGGTCTAGAAGCCCTTGAGGGAAGGGTGTGCTCTTTCCTGCAATACACATGCAAAGACAGGATGTTGCTGTGTTTAGCTTGGGTTCCTCTTGGCAATAAAACATTTTCCATAAAATATCTTACGCAAACGTCAGGTGGAATGTTGAAAACCCATCTGCAATACTGTGATTCCAATAAAAACATAGTGGAAGATCAATCTGCTTTGCAGCATGCTGGGAACATATGTGAAAATGCATAAAGCTCTGAAAATCAGTTGGTTTGGGTAGTGAGAGGCAATCTGCAATTAACAAGTCAGTAAAATGATAACCTGTAAAACAGTAATGCTATCATCTCTTTTGAAGTCCCTGAATGCTTTTATTTCATCAGTCTATGTTGCCTACATTTCAGAAGGGGTAATTGGTGGTGGAGGAGGTCTGGAAAGGTTCAGAAAATGTTTGAGGTTAATTCAGGAAAATGTATGTAGCAAAATCCATGCTTAGTATGCTTATATGAAAAAGGATTCATGTGCTATTGGAGTCTGCAAAGTGACGAGTCCACTGCTAGATGGCTCTCCAACCCAAGAGAAAATTATGATGCACAGTGGTTGGCACCTGAAGTGAGACAAAGTCTGGCTAAAAATCGAGTTCCAGCTCCCAGCAGTGAGGATAATTGGTTAATGGGGTGACTAATTGCAGGGAGGGCATGAGGTCTGTGACTTAAATCTTGATTAAAATCCTGGCTCTCACTCTCAAAGTGCTTTGCATCCCAAAGACTGGGCTTGGGCTGGATGCAAAAATTTCCACAGACGTTTTAGGTCTGCTCTGCAGAGGGCGAACTTCAGCCTCTGAAATAAGGCAATTCTAGAAGAGCAACCTCAGAGTTGGTGAGAAGTGTGGTTGTGTAGACCACTGAGTAGGAATAAGGGATGATGTGACAATGGATGAGGCTGAGATGGGATAAATGAGCTTTGCACTGTGACACCAGTCACTAAAAGTGTGTGCACGGGGTTGTTCCCTGGAGCTGAGTAATGCAGAGGAGGCAGTGCAAGGTTTCTGCTGTGCCCTGTTGGTTGTGCACTGGCATCCACTGGCTGCAGGTGGTCAGCTTAAGATCCCCGCTCTGGATTACAGGCCTGCACCATCTCTAGTTCTGATCTTTCCTAGAACATGAAGTACCAAAGGGAGCTGCTGTCATCTGTGTTCTGATGTGTCATTACAGGTTGGCACTATTCTCTCTCCATTGCAGTACCAAGTAAGATTTTGTGAGCTCACTGGTTTGGATACCTATTTATGATAGGACACTTACATTCCTCCATGCACCTTGAGGGTTGTGTTGATGCCCAGTCCTACATGACTGTAGTCAGTGATCTGTTTTCATCCACATCTCCTTCCTTTCTGGAGTTCAGAGCGCCTTGCTTGCCTCAGATACATATCTGTAGCTGAGTTTGCACACCTGTGGTTATAAATAAATGTAATGGCATATCCCAGAGAAGCTGTATTGGCTTGCAAAGAGTGGTGGGATCTACTGATCAGGCTTTGTTACACAGCTGCTTTCCTCAGACTAGAAATGGAGGCAGGGTTTCTCATGCAGAGTTGTGGTGGTGTTTGGAAAAAATCAGGTGGAATGAAAGGAAGCCATTGCAGTCTATGTCACTGTGAGGGATATCATCTGAGGTTCCCTGGAAAACTGTCCTCTCAGCTCTGCTGATAGCACTTCAGAGCATCTGCCTGCAGAACAGGGCTCAGTCTGGCTTGCTCAGAGTCCTACTGTGTTTCTGCAGCCCATTCTCTGTTACGCTCTGTGGCTAAACAAGGCAATTTCTGTAGGGAACTTTGAGGTCTAATGGATGCATCCACGTAGGATGTTACTCTGAAGAACATCAGGTTCAGAGAGGAATGGAGGGGATGGCTTTATAGGTGCAGGTCCTGCTTTGGGTGATGGAGTGATGAAGCACTCAGGATTGAGTGGTGCTCCCATCGAACAGGACACTAATTCTTGCAGGAGAGCTCTGCACCACAGTCATGAGCAAGTGACGCGATACTTCCAGACTTCTTTAAAATTCCTACTCGCAAAATAACCTCTGAAGAATTTCCTTTGCAGGTGTACTACCTTGACTGCCCCTCCATGTGATTTTCAGAGACCTGAGCAGTTTCTCCAGCTGTTGACAGCTAGAGGAGCTCAGCTGTTAAAATTCCTTGAGAGACATAGCAAAGACTTGCAGCTGTCTGCTGAAGCTGCTCTGAAGGCTAGCTGGGGTCTTTAGAGACCCCCTGGCCCTTCTGTTAAGCATAAGTGACCACAAAAGACCTGTTGTGATGCAATAACCACTACATGAAATGGATTTTGCTCTGGTGTGTCCTGCAGAAATAACAGATACAATGACCAAACACCTGAGATGGGAACTGCATTGCTCCATCCTGATGAAACTTGCCAATAATATCCTGGGCTGCATCAAAAGAAGTGGAGCTGGCAGGTTGAGGGAGGGGATTCTGCCCCTCTGCTTTGCTCTGGTGACACCCTAGAGTGCTGCATCCAACTTTGGAAGGACATGGACCTGCTCAAATGAGCCCAGAGAAAGGCCATGAAGATGATCAGAGGGATGGAACACCTCTCCTATGAGGAAAGGCTGAGAGAATTGCAGTTGTTAGCCTGGAGAAGAGAAGGCTCTAGGGAGAGCTGATAGCACCTTCCAGTACCTAAAGCGGACTACAAGAGAGCTGAAGGGGAACCTTTTAGAAGGGAATGTGGTGATAGGACAAGGGGAAATGTGTTTAAACTGAAAGAGGGTTGTTTTAGATTAGATAATAGGAAGAAATTCTTTACTGTGAGGGTGAGGCACTGGAACAGGTTGTCCAGAGAAGTTGTGGATGCCCCATCCCTGAAGTACTGGACTGGGCTTTGAGCAATCTGGTCTAGTGGAAGGTGCCTGCTCATGGCAGGGAGGTTGGAACTAGATCAGCTTTAAGGTCTCTTCCAACCCCAACCATTCCATGACCGTTTGAAATTTGCCTCAATAATGTTTCTAAGCCTCTCTAGCTTCCAGATGATGTAAGCCTTATCTATTTGCTCACAGGAGTAGTCAATGGATTTTATTTATATTTAAATATCACACACACACTCTCTCCATTGAGTTTATGAACAAGCCCAGCTTCTGAACCATTTGTAGGCTTCATCCATCTGCAAAAACACCTCATTGCAGAGACTCTGCTCTCTCCATGGTATGAATAATGCAGAAGAATTGCTCTGTTGAAGCTGGCTTCATTGCTAGTTTAAGCTGAACATGAATAATTGAACACATTTTCTTTTCAGGGACAAGAACAGCTGCCATCTAAGCTGTTTAACCCTATTTGCCTTCTCACATTTCTCCTTAAACTTGCTAAAGCCCCTCTGCTTAGCCATGCCATATAGGAATGCATCAAATTCATTTGGGGCTTTTTACTCGCTTGAGGTTGTGCCACAAATGATCTGCTATGCTCGTTAAGCAGGCCTAAACGAGGGCTAGTTACAATTATTGTGTGTGTACACCCCTCATCTCCAGCTTTAACCCTTTGTTTGCTGGCTTCCCACAGGACTTCTACAGCAAGGCGCTGGGCAGCTAGCAAGTGCCTTCAGAAAGCTGAACCTTCAGCAGTCAGCAATATCATTAAGAAGTGTCAACAGATTAAATATTTAAGCAGCTGGTGTGGAAAATATGGAATTGATAGCCTGTCAGTTGAGCCTTCAAAGCTATAACAGACTTCCCCATGGAGCATAGGCACCATGGTCCCGTTAGGTGAAGGAAGGAAACCCCTGATGTCTCTTCCTGTGTATTTTTTTTAAATGGAACTTGTCCATTTGAAATCATGGGAGCTGATCTGTCAAACTGAACTCATCTGTTCATTGAGAAATTTGGTGTTTGTAATTATCTATTCTTAAACAAAATTGTTTATGCAGGGAGAGCATGATATTCTAATTCGATGGGGCAACCTGAAGGGAGGAGGGATTTTTTTCTGAAGCCTGAGCATTAGGAAGTCAAAAAGGACCTGTAAAATGTTCATTCTAAGAACAGTGCAGGAGCATTCAGAGTGTCATAAAACTTCAGTTTTTCAAAACATTTCATAATTGCCCAGTTATATTCCCTTTGATATAGTAATTTCATCTAGATGCTTGCAAATGCTGTATTTTACAAGTGTCTATAACCTTGGGAGTGTGTTATGTATTATAATAAGCATAAATTAAGACATGTTCATATTTCTTAACTTTTTCCTCAGAAATCTTTTTTCTTCTTGTTTAGTAAATCCCTCTTAACACGTTTATGAAACATTTATTTCAGTGCTAATTTCCTCTTCATTTTTTTAAAAAGTCAGCACAGAATTTTTTTCTGCTTCCAACATATTTCACTCCATCATAGAGGCTTTGTCCAGCAAGAAATGCACTATGGTATGAATGGGTAATTAAATTCATAAAACTGTGATTTGCATATTAAAGTTTTACCTAGTGTTAGTGAGGGAGCTGTTCTGCATGTTACGTGTGCTGACTAAATTATACCCTGTTTTTCATATACTTAAAGCAATGGAGTTTGATAAGAAAGTAGTTAATTACAGATATTTAAGCTGTCTCTGAAATAATTTTCCTGAAGGAAGCCAGGGAAGGTGGGTGTGGGTGGGTCTTCATCCTTAGAGAAATATACTTCTAGGGAGAAAATGTTTTATATTTTAGGTACCATAGGTTGTATGGATTCCATGGAACTGCTGGCATATCTCATGGCAGGAGGCAGGCTGCTGTGTGGTGCTACAGGAAGCAGAAAGAGCTCTGTGCAACTGGCTGTGCAGTGGTTGTTGGAGCAAAGCTGTAATGTCCCTCAACGTGCCTGTTCCTGGTGTCTTACAGTGCTCTTCAAAACTGCAGAGTCTCTTGGCAAATGTTCCTTTCTCTGCAGCTGTGAAGTTGGCTCTCACCTTCCAGCTTCCAGATTGGATGTGTTTTAGTGGTGTCATGGTTCTGACCCTGTGAAATTATTAGTACAGCATGAGATTTCTGCTTTTAAAAAAATCCGAATTGCTGAACAAATGTGCTTCAGGATAAGAACTAGGAGACAAGAACAGGGGATCTGGGATGATCTGGGACCCAGTACCTGTTACTGCACCAAAATATCTCGGAATTCAACCTTCTGCATTTGACCCGTGCCTTGCTGGTGGCCTGGCCATGGTGCATGGGGTACTGCTGACATACCCTGAGATACCAAGGCTGACTACAACCACACAGGAGAGATCCTGCCTGTGATGTTCACTTTATGCTGAACAGGGCTCTGGTGAGAAGAGCCAAACTCACAGCTTCCTTTCCAGGAGGTTCCAAAGGACTGTGGCTCCTGTCTAAAACATTTTTGAAAGGGGTCTAGAAAAGGCTCATTTTCCCACTGAAAGATTTTTGTTTTCCCCCAGTGCGGAAGCATCACAAAACCCTTCAAAACTGATGGAACCATTAATTTAATATACTGGTTTAAAGCTTTTAAAAAAGATGTCTGCCCAAAGCCCTTTCTGTGCAGATGCCTTAGCCTTATCCTGACTTTAAAGTTCCAGCTAGTTTCAAGTAGCTCATTTACTGAGACCAGTAAACTAGCTGAGCAAAGGCACTTAGGAATTTAGTGAGAAAGATAAAACTTAAATATGAGCACTTTGGTCCTAACTTCTGAATAGTAAACAGCCCCAGTGAGACCAGGGCAATTTGCCTCTTCAGTGCTGTGTCAGTGAGGCAGAGAGATAAGTGTAATTCAGCTGGGCATGTTGCAGGTCCAAAAGTGATTTGCAGCCCACACTGGCTGAGCTGTCTCTCCAACTCTTGCTGAAAGGTCCCTCTTATTTATTTTCTTCCTTTTTTAAGCAGTAGTAGGCAATGCAAAAATGTGTTTTTGCTGATCTTCAGAAAGTGCTCGAGTTGCTACTTGCTAGTCAGTAAATTGGTGGGAAGTGAATGAAACAGCAGAAGTCATCTCACGTAATATAAAAAGATGGGCTCCCAAAGCACTAGAGAGGCAGTAATTGCTACCAGACAGGATATGAGTAAAGTTCTTCCCATGGCTGTTTCTTTGCTCTTTCTTTAAATGTGAGTTTATGCTTTTATGAGGTATAGTGCCTGTTTCTGCTCTTTTGCTTCCATTTGTATCTAACAGGCTCGGTTCAGTTCAGCTGGGGGGAAGCCACCTGAAGGCATTGCTGTTGCTGCAGGTTGGATAGGGTAGGGTGCCCTTCACAGTTCATCTCTTTTCTACTAGATGGGAAAAGTCTCAGAAGGCCTGGTCTGATAAAAGGATCAGAGGTAACAGCTGGGCTGTTCAGTGAGAGAAATTTTTGAGTTTTGGATGTGGTCTTTCAGACAAAATAGTAGTAAAAATGGCACATTGATTTTCCACAGCCTGCATGTGGCTCAGCGTTTGGTTGCCTGTCCTTGGCTGTACAGCAGATCTGGTATGACCAGTGCTAATACATGGTAGCTACATTGCAAGAAGGAGATACTATAAATTGAAAGGATAAATCTCCAGATATTCTGAAGGTGTTCAAGACCTCTCTAATCTTTCTGACTGGATGAGAACAATGTTTAACAGCAAGAAAATCTTAGCATTTCTTATGACAAACCTTCTAGGCTGAGCTGTGCTCTAGCAGGGAAGCAGCAGTATGCAGTGAGACACACTAATGCTGTGTTTGTAGGCCAAGTGAAAACATCTGTTTGCAGCTGAGTTGACTTCTTCAGAAGAAAGTCCTGCAGAGACTCATGAATGCAGTGCCAGAGTATCTCACTTCATAGGCCTCTCAGATACGTAGGGGGGGCTCTCAGTGGCAGTGCAGAAAGCAAACTGGACACTTTCATGGGATATGACACGAACAGGCTTTCTATCTCCAGAACTGCTCCTTAAAGCTCTCTGTGGTGTACTCTGATATGGATGGAAGGGGATACAAAGTGAACAGCAGGGCCTCCATGTCTGCTGCACTGAGAGCTGCACCGAACTGCTTTGTACCAGCTGCAGAGCTCTGACAGACTGATCTGACACTGCTCTCCCATGGCAGGCTTGATCTCAGGAGTGAATGATGATGATAATCAGCCCCTCACCCTCATACTGCTTGGACCACCATTTGAAGTGTAGGCATTTCTCCAGGAAGAGTGTGATAAGAGCTCAGCTTAAACTCCTAAGGCCAGCAATAATCTTTGCATCACTTAGTCTGAAATCCTTTTCCTTACAGGCTGTCCAGCTTCACTTCTCTAAGCTCAGACAGTACACTGAATAGAAACTGGTGAAAATAGTTTTTATCTGCTACTTTGAGCTACTTGGCCTCATAAACAATGGGTTTTACACTTGGGTTTGGAAACAGGATTACCAGGGAACTGCTTTGCCTTATCCTTGCTCTCAGTAGCTGTTCGTGAGGCTGGGAAAGGCTGGCCTCCAAAGATGAGCATAATTTTAAAGTGTATGCCTCCAACATTTAATTTCTTTCCTTCCACCATGCTCTATAAAATCAGTGAAATAAAGTTTACAATGAATTTAAATATGTGCCTTAATGCAAAGTGCATGAATGCTCTGGCAAGAGACAGGCTTTGCTAATGAAGCTTTTCACACTGACCCAAGTCTGAGTCAAAGAATTTTCCTTGTGCCCGATTTGTCTCAGAGTTGATAGAAGTCATCTAGAACCAGCAGAAGCAGACCAGGCTGTTGAAACCAAAATTAGAACATTATCTCTTTCTGAGTCATTAGGGGAGGGAGGCATGGAAATTACTTACCTGTGTGTCTGCTCATTACAGCTAAATATCTATGTTTTCATGACATTCAGCAGCTCATTCCTCACGGCAGCAGCAAGCTCTGACTCTCACGGTGTTAGAAAGGAGGCAGCTCTGTGAAGTCTGCTCAGTGCTAATTTAATGAGGTGCAGCTCAGTTGTGCAGTACAGGCCCTCAATCATAGTGAAAGGCGAGGAATCCCCTGCAGGCAAGCTGGGGGAGTTTGGCTCTGGCAGTGGCATACTTCCAGCTAGGAGGTTAATTTTCTCTGATGGGTTCCATGAAGACAAATGAACCAAAATGAGTAAATATGTATTGCCTGTTTGGCAACACATTTATCAATAGTTGTGATTTCCATTGCAAACCCAATGAGAGAAAGACTAGAATCTGTCTTCCACACTGCTCCCCTTTTCCCATCAGTGGTGCCAAAGTGTTTCATCCTGGATGGGGGGAGAGAGGAGTTATCAATTTCATTCTTGTCATTCTTTTGAAAAGTCAGGCACAGGCAGACCTTGAAAGTGATACTTAAACAGTTACTTGAAGTATGTAGGCTGTCCATTTTCAGCTGCTCTGTCTGGGTGCATGTGTAGAACACTAATCTCTTCCATTCTCTCAGCTCTTGTAGCATCCCTGGATGTAGGCATGCTCTCTTCTTCCCCTTCCCAGCAAGAGCTAGCCCTCCACACACCCTGCTCCTCCTGTCTACCTTGACTCTGGTGTACACGAGATAGGCAGCAGCTCTGTTCTGCTAATCCTGTCCTGTTTGCTGGGCTCTCCCATCCTGGCTTATCCCTCCAGTGCTCAGCAAAATACACCCTAACTGCAAATAGTGTCTGAAAATGTGGGATTGTGTGACATGTGATATTAATCCCTGTCATCCACAGTTTATATTTGTATTCCCATAGTACTAAATTACCACCCAGACTGGGAAATATGCAGTCAATGTAACAGGGCAGCACAAGCTGGGAAGAAGAGCTGATGCACCTCTGGCCTCCGAGGGTGAAGCTTTAGGTGGCTGTAGAAATCAATTGCCCAAAGCCAAAATGTATCCCACGTGCTGTGTGCTGTAGCAAACTGGAATTCTCTCCTCAGGCACTCGGCTCTGTGTCCTGCTGTCTTGCTTTGCTGAAAGGGTTTCACTGCCTGGACACGTGTACTCCAGGTGAGCCTGCTGGTGTTTGACTTCTCCAGGGACTCAGTGGGGGAACTGATGAAGAAGGAAAGGGATGGACATTGTACCCTGCAAAAAGGAGTAAGATTCTCAGAAGCATAGAGTGACTTAGAAGCATCAGTACAGAATGAGTCTAACGAAAGTGAAGGTGAAGTTCAGAATTTAGTTAATGTATCTAATTTGGCATCCATGAAAATGTGACTTAGTGTCTAATACTTGGAGAGTGAGTGAGATTGTTAAGCAACTTTCAAAAATCTGATAAATATATTTTCTTTTTTTTTTAACCTGTTCTGTTTATCTGATTTTCACATGTCTTTCAAGGAACTTAATCTGAAGATGTGTAATAAGTATCTAAAGCTCAGAGCAGGGGAGGTACCTGGCACTGAAATACTCAATAGCTCCCTCTGAAAAGGGTGTTTCTAAACAACATCTTCTAGGGGAGCTTCAATTTAAGGAAAAGGTGCAGCATATTATTTTGATTTGTAAAAGCAGCAATAGGGAAAAAAGGTCATCACAGTCTGAAAGCCTTCTACTGTCCTCAAAAACTTTCTGCTTTGTTTTGTTACAGCAAATTCTGCACTCACATTAAATAGGCTGGGTATAGCTCACACCTAGCTGTTGTATCTTAAATCAAGTCCAACTGACCTGGGTTATCTAGCTGACGTGACTGATCTAGAGTTTCAGTAACTCATATGAAGATCACTTTGGTTCAATATCTTTTAGTCCTTGCTGTAGATTTTCGAGTTTCGATTAATATATAGTTTCAGAGAGAGCATGCCTTAGGTAATGTTTTTTCACCTAGCTATGGGAGTTGAGTATAGAGGTCTCAGTCTGTTGCACAACTTTGCATACCCTCTCTAGCATGAGAGAGTAATTAAATTCCTTGAAGTAATTTAATTAGGCCAGGATTCAGTCTTTTAATCAAATGATACCCTAACCATGCCCATCAAGTACATCAGAATGTAGTATTTTCTTAGTTTCTTCATCATTAATAACAATATCAAACATATGCTGAAGCATTTCTGCCCTCTGTCATCTTTCAGAACAATAAAAGAAGTTTAGAAAATATTGCATAAAAACATAGAAAATTTTCCAGTCTAGAGTTTGTGAGAATAATTGTCTAGTCTGTGGAATTTATTTTTCTACTTAAAATTGGAATGCAGCCAATTTTCTTTAGGCCTTTTGCAATTTAAATTTCTATGTGTGTGTAGCCCCACATAAGCTCTATTTTTCTGTCTTCTGGGCAGCTTACTAATGATGCTTCTGCAAAGATAACATTAGTCTCTGTGCATATAGCTCTGAAATGGAACACCAACACATTGTGCTGCAACAGCAGCTTTGTTTCCCCTCTTGGGGGAGGTAAAAAATGCACTTGCCTGAATTCAAAATTCAGAGTATATTTTATTAGATCTCCTTCTGATACAAAGTTCCTCTGGGTTTTGTATGTGACTGTTGTTAATCTTCTGTGAAAGTCTTGCAAATAAACAGATATGGAATTTTTTTTTTCAAGCTCCCTGATTGTGGCGTAACACTGTTGGGCAAGTGCTGCTCTAAGACTAGACCAAAAAAAAAAGAAGAAGAAATTAGTCTGAGCCTTCTTAAAAGACAGTCACATCAGCAGCATGAAGTGATTTCCTGAAGGACAAAAATGCCTTCACTGCTGGTGGTCCCTGCAGTACACGTAGCTCTTGTCAAGTACAACGAGGTTTTTCTGGAAATGCCCTGACTGGCTGTGCTGATGAGACTCAAACCTGCACTCCAGGTACTGGCTAACTCTATATTTCTTGCTAAGTGAGTTATAGTAAACTGCTAACCTGTCATGGGATTGAAGATTTTGTCAGATCTTTCATCCCGTTTGCCCAGTTATGCTGTTTGGCCATATTGCTTTGCAGGTTAATAGAAAGGCACATAGCCTGAATGCAGTAATTCAGAAAAGCTACGTCTTTTAGAAGTATTTTGGGCTGAAGTTCTCTACATCAGTGGATGACAGCTTATTGTGCCATGTTGTGGTCCATAATGAGGAGGCTATTCCTGTGGCTAGGCTGGTGCCTTCAGTTCAGCAGGCTCCCTCAGAGAATGTCTTTTTGTCCTAATTATTACCTTCATTAGTCTGTTCAAGAGCTTAAAACATTTGTGTGGTCTAATTTAAGACTGCACATCACTCATTCGATGTAATTTCTTAAGTATATGAATTGATACTTGTGCTGGAAGGTTAATTGTTCCTCTCTAGTGAATAAGCTGAGGTTTAAAAATAAGGGCCAGACTGTCAAAACAAGTGAGGTTGGTTTTTTCCCTTGAAGAATGCTAACCAAAAAAAAAAAAAGAGACTAAGACACCTAAGAAATTCTAGAGCACTTCAGTGTACTCTTTAACTGTTTTCCTGGGAATTAATTGGTTTAGAAGGCCTTTTATGACATAGATATCATCCATCCACTGAGTATATCATATTAGTTGCTTTCCTTTTTCTTTTTTTTAAAGCTCACATTATCACCATGTGCTATCATGTAGCAGAAGTAGTACCTCTATGACTGCATATGCCTTAATTATTCTTCTTTTTTATATTGCTTATCCTTGAGTGGACTTAAAACTCTGGCAACTTTTTATGGCTGTGGTGGTTAAGAACTGTTCTTCACCTCCCTTCCTCTACATTGTAGCAGTTAAGTGTCTTACTAAACCAGGTGACTGTGTTCATATTTCATCCACTTTTTCTCTCCATACTTATTCCCTAACATCCTTATTGTTAGTGTCAAAACTCTAGGACTTCTTGGAGTCTTCCTCACCAAAAAAAACCTCACAGGTTGCTGTCTTTAAGAAGAAGCCCCACTCAGTTCATGTATGTGCCCATCTGTGGGAAGGCAGCTGCTTGCCAAGGACCTTTGATTGACTCACCTTTGTTCCCCTGCCCAAAGTAGGGAACCTGCTTCATGAGATGCTACCTGAAGCCAAATCCTCACTTCTTTCCATCAGACTTGGGAGTCCTCTGCCCTACTCTGTTTTAACATTATCCACGAGTGTTTAAGACATTGAAAGAAGGGTATCAAAGGTCTTAATCCAAATCCAAAAATTGCAGTTTTCTTTAGTATGCGCTTATACCAGGGTTAAAACAGCTGAATTCAAGGTTTGGTGCCATAGGTAACTTCAACTAATAGTTTTCTAAAGAGTTTGCTAATTGCTAGGCTGAGCAAGATAAGGGTCCCTTTAAGATAGCTGCATTTTTATGATCTTCAACATGAATGAAGCCCTGCCATGTGAAATAATCAGCATGTAAGTTTCAAAGTTGGATTTAAACATGGGCTAGAGGATTTCAGAGACAACTTCAATAAAAATGATATAAAGCTTCTTTAATGCTTTTTGCTTGACATTTCATCATATCCAATCCTCCTGTCCATTGAAAACTTGAACAGGAAATACACTTATTCAACATCAAATTGGTCCAAAAGAAAATTTTGGCTATTTAAATGGAAATCTTTTTCTGTGGGACTTCTGAACTTATCTGAAATCCAGACGTGCCTTATGGGAGCAGCAAAAGAGGTGTTTCATGACAACATACCTCCTGAGTGGATTGAGTGTCTTGGCCAAATTTATTCGGTGAGGCACACTAAAGAGGTCCTACCCTGACAAAGTGTTGAAATTGGTCCTTTTGACAGGGAACATATGGGGGCTAGATCCCGGATCAATGATCTTGGATTTATTTATTGGCCATCCAGTCTACACAGTTGGCAGAACTCTTTGCAGTGGTTGAGGAAAACTCTTTGAAGTGATGTCTGTGAGCTGCTTCTGATCCAGGAAAAGAAAGTGTAATGTATGTTGTGTTAAAACAGACCTAATGCAAATTTTGTAGATTTGTCACTTCTGATCTCACTGATTCAGCCTATGGAATTAGCCAGGCATTTAGCATCAGTCAAAAGGAATTTGCTGTAGAACGTATCTATGTGTTTTAATGACAATTCAAGAAACATAGCCAAGCTATGATTTTCCTCTTCCCTGAATATTGTGGATAGAGGGGGCGGAGGAAATATCCTTTATTCTTCTAGCCAAGCAGTTTTGATTTTACAGTTGAGACTGCATCAGGAATCTTGTGCCAACTTCATGCTGTGCTAATATAATTTACCAAGCACACAATGCTAAGGAAGAACAATACAATCCAGAAGAAAATCAGCTCTTTTCTTGTTTCTGCAAAAGAAGTTGCAAAGCACAGTTTAATTCAAAATAAAATTAAAAGGCATTTAGTTTTGTTCCTTCAAGCAACAAATTAATTACGGGAGAAGGAGTTAATTGCACAACAGGATTATCCTTTGCTTCTGTAGACAGAAGAGCAGCAAATCAGGGTGACAGAAATGCTGTGAGGAAAATGGTAGGCAAGTCAGCAGATGACCCTTTTTCCTACTGATGCACTTGCATTAGCGTAATCTCATAATTCTCTTTTGTTGGATGGAATTATATCTCACAGAGTGTTGGCCTGGGATTTGTTCATGCTTCTCTCTGTAAGAGAAGTGGGGAATTGCCTCAGACATTTAGCAGAGTAAGAGGTAACTTCCTGCAGGAACTGCCTCACCCTTCTTGCTTATGAAATGTGAATTCCTCAAAGGCAGGCGTGCAATTTACATAGTTGATTTAATACACTGTACTTCAGGGGAAGCTATTTTAGCCTAGTTTTAGGTGGTGGGTCATTTTCTTAAGTGAAGAATGAAGTATAATAGCTGCTGCAATTTTATCCTTCCTACTGTTATAAAGACTGCCCTGCCAGTGGCAGGGCTTTAGAACCAAGGCTGTGGGAGCCCTGCAGCCTAGCTTTGCTAGAAGACCTTTAAAGTGTAGCAAATAACCTATTCAACCTAATATTTTTCTCACAGCAGGGAACTATATGGGTTGATCATGGGTTTGTATGGATATTTGGGGTTTTTTTAGTTAACTGCAAAACACTCTGGTCAAGTGAGAGCCGTGTCTTTTGAATACCCACATGCCCTACAGGCACAATACAAATGGCACAGGACAGCTGTTGAGGGATACTTAATCCACCCCATCTCCAGTGCCCAGCTCACACTGAATATTTTCTTCTAGTACATTATGGACAGCTCTTCTGTTGCAGTACTTTGGAACTCATATATCCAGATGGCTCAGAACAGTAGGGATCAGCCTCGCGGAGATCAGGAGAGTTATCTGTACGCATGCCCAGACAACAAACAGCCAAGACACTGCTTCCTGAGAGATGCTTTTTCTCCCTGAGAGAGGGATCCAGTGACCTACTAAGGGCAGTGCTGCCTTCATGAGGGAACAGGATGGTCAGGGAAGGGGTGATTGCTGTTTAGGCAGGCTGCCTTCTCCTTTAGCTGCAACCTGCTCACGAAGTGTTGGAGTGTACCAGAGCACTTCACCAACAGGGCTGAAATAAACCTTCACTTCAGACATGATGGTGAAGCTTTTATTTAACATTTAGTAGTCCCTATCCAAACCTATAGACTTCTGTAAGTCCCCCTGCCCACTTTTGCCCTTTTATGAGAAACCTTCTTCACTGTTTCCCCAGCTGCAAAGGGGAAAAAGGGCAAAAAATTACTGTACTCCTTTTTCATGGCATTGCCCTTCAATCTCCAGTCCTAAATGTGTTAAATGTTTCAAACTAATTGAAGTATCCATAGCACTTGTTGTTCAATGTATGTACATGAATACTTACCTCACATCTGTGTATATGTTGGACTAAACCTTGGCTGAACCTCAGCATTTTCAGCTAATGGCTAGGCATATTTTATGATCTTTAAAGGGCTGTTAGAAAAATGGTCATGTTGCAGAAATGCCAGCTTGTTCTATGCATGTCAGCTGCTCGTTCACCTTGCAGCTCTTTCCTGAGCTGTGGATTAGACATTTGGTGCGCAGCAACGGGGACTCTCCGAATAGAGTGTCAGAATTGATGACTGCCTGGCAGCCTGCTGCCATCTCTCCTCTGGAAAAATTACCAACTGTTCCACTCTGTTGACATGAAAAATACATCCTTTCAGCTTTAACAGCTATAAACTGGGGCTGTCCTTGTATCAGGCACGTTCAGACTCAAGAGCCGGTGACAGGACAGGGTTGATAGAGGTGGCAACCATCTTGCCATCTGTCATTTCTGATGTAAACCCTCTCAGTTTGGTGGCAGCCCTGTGTGATGTTAAACTCCATGATCAAAGAGCAGACTTGGGCTGGCTTTTTTCTGTGTATCTGGAAGGTGATTTGAAAGCTTTTTCTTGGCACGAAGATCAAGTGGCACACAACATATTCAGTAGAGCTGGTCCAGAAATAGCTTCCATCCCTGGAAAGCTTAAACATTTAAAAATTAGCCTCTCCCTTGGTCCACAGAGGCAGAAATTAACTGAGAGAAAACACTTTCTGAAAGTCTTCAAATTAGAGATGCTGAATTCTTTTCATCAGAAATTACATCTTTCATTCTGACAAAGGAAAATTAAAGGGTTGTCACTTCAAGTCTTCCTATATACAAGATTGAAAAATTGTACTTTCAAACTCTTCTGAGAGTTTTCTGTACTGTTAATGCAAGACTCTTCCTTCTATCGAGCCTTCAACCTAAATTTCAGTTGTTAAAAATCCCCAAGTTCCTAATGTTTTGACACAGTGCATGTGAAAATTCAGAAACCATTTAGGATCAAGATTAAGACTGTTGCCAGGAAGAAGTAGAAAGCCTTTAAAGCTCCCTTCCAGCCCAATCTATTCTATGATTCCATGATTTTTCTGTTATAGGTGGGGTTTTTTAGGTGTATGCTCTGTGAAGTGGATTGGAGGGATTTTTTTTGGAATGTACTGTAATAATATAGTGAGACAATTGGAGATTCCGTGTGGATTAAATTCTGGGTTAACTGTTTTCACAATATCATTTCTAACCTTATCGCTCCAGAATTGCCCCTCATTTACAGCTAATAATATCAGATCAGGAGAAGTTGTCAGATAATTTCAGGGGTTATCGTTCTTCTTTTTCAGGGTTGAAGCATGATTTTAAAAGTTCACAGAAGCCCCAGAGTTAGGATACCAATAACAAGCTGAAGATTATCTGATCATGAAAATGCCTGCGTTGTTTACAAATAAGGGCAGAGATCTCTTCCTGGAATGAGATAGAAAACTGCCAGATCCTGTGGTGTATGTCCAAGTAAGGTGTGGAAGATGGCAGGAAAGGAAAAGGTGCAAATCTGACCCTTGTATCCTTGAGAACCTGAGCTGATCAGTGTGCTGCAGCCATTCTCATGGGAACAAACCTTGCCACTGTCTCCGGTCTCCACACCAGAGAAGTTGCAGACAGGAATGGCAGTGGCATTGTCCTAACTGTTGTCTGGTCTTACTTGTTGGCTTTGCTACAATACTACAGTACATTCATAATCCAGACTAGTACAGAAAAGCCTCGTTAATACAGTTTTAAAATGTTATACAGAAAATTGTGTATGTGAGGGCAGAAGGGTGTAATGAGCTGCCAGAGTCCTCTGGGTTTCTGCAGGAGGGCTGTGCTGTTTACAGCAGGTATTTACTCCTGTCTTTTAGCTACAGGTGCATGGTGTTGATGGCTATTTCTTCTTTAGTCTTGGGGTCCTGTTTGATTTATTTTTAAATCATTCTACTCTCATTCTCTCTTTTAATTATTGTCTCTAAAACCCCTCCTATCTGAACAATGGGAGCTCGCACTTCCATAGTAGCCAGGCAATGTTCATTTGCTGGTTTTCTCTGGGGACTGGATGCAGGAGAAACTGAGGAACATCCTGCACTGCCAGTGGCTCTTCACAAGGGAACCATGCTCTGGATTTAGCAGAAACCCAGAGGTTGTTGGTCACAGGCAGCCATGTGCACAGTTATTCAGCCTGTGCTTTCTTGTTCAAGTAGAGTCATGTGTTTTGCCTCGTAGGCTTCATGCCAAAACAGTCAGATTCAAGTTGCAAAAGCCTTTTGATGTCAAAGCAAGACAACAGCCCAAGTTCTACCAGCACTGTATTTCAGCTGTGTTGTTACCTGAAAATGGTTTGCAGGCCAGGCGATATTTAGAGGGGTCTGAACTAAATAAAGTGAGAGTTGAAGTGTTTGGATTAAAGGAGGTGAATTAGGCAGCCAGAGGAATTGAGCTGCTCACCCAGTATGTTGGCAGTAATAAACTCACTGAGTATTGCATGTTGCAGGCGGCAAAGTGCAGCTGCCCTGCCTGCTGGCAGGAGGGGCAGGGGCAGCAGGGCTATGTTCCTGTTTGGAGCAAAGGTGAACCCTCAGGCGCTCTGCTCTCATCTGTGAGAATGTCAATACACCAACAAGGCTCTCTGCTTTCCCTGCTTGTGTCTGGTTACCTCACACGCTGCAGGACAGGGTGGCAAGTTACAGTGCAGTGCCTCTCACCTAAGTGGCAAGTCCTGCACAGGAAGCCTTGTGTGTGCAGGATTAGGGCAGCAGGTTACTGATAGCACAGAGGTGGGGAAGGGCACACACAACACAACACACAGAAAAAAGTCTTTGTTACAGCTCTAAATTAAGAGAAAACAAACCAAGGTTAAGTGACAGTTGGTTTCCTTGTTGCTAGAACATCCTAAAGTAAGCTTACGCTGGGACAAGTCCAGACAATTCCTGAGACCCTGTGCTGTCAGAACAATACAAAGTCTCCAGCCTTTAAGTCACAGCAGGAAAAATCAAATTTATTGGGTGTTACAGTAAATCTTTGTGTCATGACAGGTGGGAAAAATATCCCATGTGACGTAAGTATACTGCTCAGCATCAGCATTGCTCTCTAACAGGACCTTCTCTGTAATCTAGTCAAACAGGCTCAGTGTTTCTTTTATATTAACTCAGTCAGGCCTCATTATTTCTGCTTATAAAAATCTTTCAAGCCAGCACATAAAAGTGTTTTCTGTGTTTGCACACCCCATTTGCAATTGCCTTATTACACCCACTCATCTTTTCCTTTTTTTCTAATGCTGGCTGCAATGCAGCTTACATGGCTAGAGAATAAATGTCTTGCAAAAGCTTAGGTGCACATCAAAACTGCTTTTTGAACCACCACAGGCCTTCAATGCTATCAATTCTTGTGTGCTGGGAGCACTGCAAATCAAAGCCTAATCTGTTTTCTCAAACAATTCTTACCCTCAATGACAAAATGACATTGCATGGCAGGAGCTGTTAATGAAAGAGCTTTGTGCAATACAAAGAGAAGCAAGTGCTTGGTGTGTTCTGCTAGGCCCAGCTTGGACTGCACCCACACAACAAAGCCAATCCAAAGACTTGAGGAATAGTAAGGTTTTGAAGTGCTGACACCTTCATGCCTGGAAGCTTGGCAAGGGAAACCTTGGCATTTGACACCAGACAGGAGGCTGGTTGGATGAACGATGTGAGCTGATTCACGACAAACAGAATATCTATTTCATCAACCAGTAATGAGACTCCTGAAGATCCATGGTCATTGCCATGAGCCAGGATAGACACTTGGTAGCCTTCAAGCTATCAATACTAGGGACACAGTGAGTGAGAGCCGCTGTGGCTGTGCTCAGGGCTGTGCTACCTGAGGAGAGTGCACAACACCTAAGGAAGAGAAAATATTCATTGTGAGAGGTAGGTGGGACAGCAGCACAGTTCCTCAGAAAAACAACTACAGTACTTCAAAAACTGCTTGGAAAAGAAGAGTAACCAGCAGCTTGGGCTGCAAGATCTGGGTTCAGTCATTCACAGAATCAAACGTCTGTGTTGCTGTGGATAATCTGTGCTTAGCCTGCCCTTTCTTCTGTTAGACTCTGCTTTTCTTTGTTTGTTTTTCTGCCTATCATAGTTCCTGGGAGAGGCAGAAACTAGGACAATTCCATGTGGTCATTTAAAATGCTTCTGTCATGCTGTGTTAAGTGTGGTGGTGGTATTGCTGGCACAGGAAAGATAGTGTTCAGTAAAAAAACCTGAGATTTGGCCCCTCACCTGTGTCCGTCTGACTTGTCCATGCCTGCTTGCCAGCAGGCAGACACCTGGAGCCTCAGAGCTGTCAAGAAATTCCCTGACTTGCACATCCTCAACATAAAGCAATTACAGCAAATTGGAAGAAAGACTTTGACAGTGAGTCAACAACAGTTGGGAGTGGAGGAGGAGGAAATCCACGTTATAAAAGTATAAGGAGGGGGTGGGATGGGGTTGCCTGCTGATATTACAAATAGCAAATGGTGATATGACTGGAAAGCTTTGTTTTGGGTACTAATGTGACTGGGCTTGAATGCTTGAATAACCCTTTGACAAGTGTTTCATAATGATTTTCCAAGACCTTGCTCTGTAATTATAACTTGAAACTGCGCAGAGGAGCCTCCTGGTTGACTCTGAAAGCTGTTGATATTCTTCCATGTCTTTGTTGAAGTAAATAGCCTTACATGAGGCCAGGTTTTATGTTTACAACAGTCCTGCACAAAAAATTTCTTTTCATTATCCCATGGCTAAATTCCCAATTCAACAAATAGTTACACTCTGAAGTGTTTGGCCAAGTCTCAGCTTAAACTGGGTTGGAAGGGCACAAGTTCAAAGCAGTGAAGAAAGCCATCATGCGGCTTTGAGCTCAAGGGATTGAACTCCTCATTGATGGATTGACCATTGTATGACCGATAGATCAAAAACATGGCTTCCCTGTAGAATTGTGAGGATTATTCAGTTTGCCTTGCAAAGTTACCTTCTTTGAGTGCCCTTGATCTGCTTTCTTTTGTGACAAGAAAATTTATTGACTGGTTTCATGGCAAAAGTCACATCTCAATTACACATGGCAGGGACCCAGTTAAAGAGAAGTTGATTAGTAGGTGCATTTATGGATCCCATCCAACCCAAGATATGCTACAATTATAGCCACAATAGTCTAAGTTTTGAAGTGATGAAGAAGCCATCCTGGAAAGGAGGTACATGCACTATTACATATGATGAAACCAGAGAATGTTCTAATTTTTCTAATTTCTCATCAAACTGCCAAAGCTTTTGTCTGTGAGATATGTAATGAAAACACATGCCTTAAGTTTCCTTTGTCTGTGTTACCTTGACAGTCTAGCATCACTGATGACAAATGGAAGCAAGATGACATTTGCATTAGTAACAGTTTTAATTATATTTTTTCTGATGTCTGAAGACAATACCTTAAAGTACTTTGTCACATAAGATTTTTTTCTCCTCCTTCCTCTTTGGTGGCTTTTTCTCTGCAATACTTCTCCTGATAAATTGGTAAATTTACTGAATGGAAGCTCACTGGCTCCTGCTGCTCATTCTCCTCATATAAAATTGAGTTTTGCTTTAGTGTGATAAACATCAGGCAGGTCTTCTCTCACCAGCTTTCTCCCACTGCAGCTCCATTGATTTACAATGCAGTAGTTACCTTAATTGAGAGCATGAGAGAAGCTTTTGAAACTACAGATTAAAATCTGGACTTGGTTGACTTCTCCATTCTTTCTGAATGGCTGTTTTCAGTTGCATATAGTTTTCTGCAAGGTCATTTCAGTTCAGGCTTTCTGAAAAACAGCAAAAACTCTGAAAGTCTGGCAGTACTTGTGTAGCAGTCAAAGACAGCATTGTTGTTTCTGTTAAAAAAGGCACAGACCCCAGTGGCCTTTATCAATGACTTTTCTGTCCTGTTCTTGGGGAACCCATGGAATGTCCAATCAAAAGGTGACTGCACTTTGTTATTGCTACAGACCCTACCTGGCAAAATTTTGATTGAAAGACTTCATGTAAAGCATTGCTGTTCTTTATCCATGAGGCAACAACAGTTGCTTTGCTGTAATAGTGGTTTGTCAGCTAGAGCTGGACAGACTGCAAGAGCTGGGAAAGCAAATGCATATTTCTCATCAGCATTTTATTTTGGGCATGGTGGTAACTGCAATAGAAGCTTTATCAATGGTAGTTGCAGCTGCATTCCAGTGGCAACAATTTGGCATGCTGGTGAAAAGGTCACTTGGGCCAGCACACCTGAGACAGCTGTGTAGGTACTTGTAGCACAGTTACATCCAATTTAATAAATTATACATGTCCAGGAGTTCCCTGGGTACTGGGGCCAACTGGCATGGGGTGGCCTAATTCTGTGACAGTGAATACTGCTGGACAACAAAACAGCATGGCTTGTACAATCTGCCTGTTGGGAACACCTCAGCAATGCCCTCATCACTGAACCAGGCACAGGGATGGCTGCTGAGTGTCCTAGCAGAGTCTGCAGGCAAGCTGGACTTACAAATGTCCTCCCCTCAGGTCAGAAAGATCCTGCTCCTGCCCCACTTACCTCATCACAACTGACCTGTTCTGATTATGGAACATCTGCACAGGGCTACCCGTGCTTCCACTGCAGACCTGAAAATGGGGATCCCAAATGTTTGTGACTACTGACCTGCAGTTATTTCTTGAGATGAAAAATCTATTCTTTTCAAGAAATGTTGCATTGTGAATTGTTTTCTCAGCTAAATTAAAATTTTAAAAGAAGAGAAGGAAAAAGCATGATGTGATGTAACTGACATAAATACACACTGAGAACTGAATGATGTTTCCCAAAATACATTGTGCTTGAAAGAAAAACAGGGGGATGCTAGGAACCAGGCTCAGGAATATCTTGCTTTCTTCTGCAGTTGGTGTTGTTCCCCCTTTGTGTGACAAAGTCTCATGTCTGTATGAGCGAGTGAGAGATCCACTCCCCCTGCCATCTGCTCTCCTGCTTGAATAATTAGAAGGAGGAAACAGGCCCAGCTCAGGAAGAGAGGGAAGCAGAGAGCAGGCTAATATGGGGAGAAAAATATCCCATCAAAACTAGCGGCAGGCTGGGAGGAGGGAGAAGGGGGAGATGAGTTTCCAGCCTTAGGCAAGTGCAGCCTGCAGTGAATGAGGCTGTTCACAAAACAACCTGCAGCGCTTGGAGTGGGAGAGCTGTGAGGGAAGGGAGCAGCGCTCTGGTTCCAGGAAACGCTGTCCTCACACACACGCCTGGGTGAGCACTGCCGAGGATGCTGGAGCTCTTTAGGCTGTCACTGCAGCTCAGGATTTCTCTGTGTGGTCTTTGAGGTATCCTGCACTGGCCAAGCAGGAGGACTGAAGATGTGGTCCCCTTCAGAGCAAACCTGCTCTCAGTGTGCCCTGGTTTTACCCTCTGAGTATCTCAATCTTGCATTTAGCTGATCCATTTCCTTTTGCAGTTAGCATTCTCACGTCATCCTTTATTTCTCAGAGCAAGAGATTTGTATTCCACGTGGCCTGGTAGGAAATCCAGAAACAAGTACCAAAGACACCCTCCACAACATGACTCTGTCTAATGCTGACTGCTCACACAGAGGGCAATGTTAGGAGCATTGCAGGACACCTGAGCTTCCACCTGTAGCTCTGGTTTATGTTCCATGGGTTCACATCTAGATGAGGAATCTTTATCACCTGCATCTCTTAATGCAAAACCATGGTTCTTTTGAGGAAACCTAGAACCATAGAAATGCAAGAAAGAACACAGATGTTCTTCTTGTGCTTCCAGTGAAAAGATTTGCAGACCATCTTACAGGAAACTAAAGAAGGCAGTCACTATTCCAGCACCGGATTCTGCAAAATTCTTCAGGCTAGCTAGTCCTGCAAGTATATAGTCAGCAAATTCATAGCCCAAACTCAGTATTCTGGCATTTTCCCAGTAAACCTTTAAATGAAAATGTGAGAAGTAGCACTGAGGGAGTTCTTCCTGGTCAGCAGCCAGGACAGGGCACAGCTACCGAGGCTTGTCAGTGCCATTGTGTGCAGTATATCATATACGAGGTACAGACCATGCAATGTCCTCTGGTCTCAGAGCTGGGGCAACAGGCAGGGAATGCAAGACTGAAGATGTTGGGCCATGGGCAAGATTGTTGTTATCTCTTGTTTGAGTGGAGGTCTTTGGACTTGATGAACGCTGGGATGCTTGGATGTGCAGGATGCTGCTCCCTGCTGCTTTGCCTCTGGGAGCTATTCCACCGCAAGAGAAGAACCTCACCTCCACCTGTGCATGCACAGGAAAACAAATGCTTGTGTTCACTTTTCATCCTGTAGCAATGACATTTTCACCACTCCCCTCATGCACCTTCTGTGTTTAAACACACACACCTCCTGCCCATGCATGTGCACACAGATTTACAGTACACCATTTGGGAGCCTTGCTTCAGGGGAAAAGTCTCAGAGGGTTGTTTTTTGGTTTGGTTTGGTTTGGTTTTTTTAGGTTTTTTGGTTTGTTTTTTTTTTTTAATTCTGTAATCACCCCCTTGATGGCAAAACTTTCCTCCAAGTCTGCGGCTGCCTTTTCCATGTGTGACATACCTGTCTTGGAACTAGTTGTGCAATTCTGTATATTTATTCAGTCTTGCTAGCCATGGTTTATATGTCTTTATTTTTATTTTATTCCCTTTGTGTAAGGTTGGAGCAGTTTTTTATCAAAAGAAAAGACTTCTAGAAGTTGCCTCAATATAATTCCTTTCTTCTGCAATAACACACTCCAGCTGCATTTCTTATATTTTTGTTCGGTAGTAATGGGGACCATTTTGGCCATCACCAAAGCAGAATGTACATATTTTATCTTCTCTCTCACCTTTACCTCACCCTTGTGGTTTCTGAAGATTATTTGAACTTTTATTTCATGCAGTAATTAATGTGCTGTAATAAATTAATTCTTGGCCTTCTTTCTTCCTTCATTAATGCAGGAAATGCTTTGTAGTTCAAAGAGGTTATGTGTCTGCCAGATTTCGCACAACTCATTAAAAAGGAGCTTTAAATACTGCAAAAAAATCAACCCTCAACTCATACTACATGGAAGGAATATGGAAAAGCATGGTGGTTCTACTTTCATATGAATGTCTCCCTTTTGCAGAGGTAAGATTATATTTTTCCTAACTGACATTCTCGAGATTTGTCTTTTTCTTTATTTTTTACTTGTGATGTACATATTAGAATCAGAGATCTTTAATTCAGGGCAAGGGCTGCTCTGCCCTCACTTCTATAAAATCTAAAAAAACCAGAAGGTAATGTAGTTTTTTCTCTCTCCTTCCTTGAAGCAGAAGGTGTTTTGTTTTGGTTTTCTCCTTCTTAACCACTGGCAGTACATAATCTGGGACAGTACCTGTCTGTTTAGTGACCACAGTGAACTTCCTTGTATTGTAATGGTTTGAAAGCCCGGAGGACTCAAAGATACATCAGAAGTCCTTAAAATGTTGAGGCCTCATCCACCCACGTGGTTCTTGTTGATCTCTTTAACTTTTGCTACAGTAAAGGAACCTTGGGTGTTTTCCTTCTCTCTTTAATATGAGCAGACAGAAGACTTCTCCAAGGTTCTGTCTGTTGAATTTCACACATTGCTTTATTTGAGTAAACAGACCCCATGGAGAAGAAGTCTCAACACAAATAAATTGTTGCAGCTCTTTCCTGAAAATATAAATCTCTGTGTTTTACTCGTAGTGCTTAGCATGTAGTTGCACTGGGAGGATATTGCAAGGTGTTTCTGAACTTCTGCTCCAAGTCCAACACTGACTAACAGAATGGGCAGCAATTTCCCAGCAGTGTACACAAAGAAAGCACAGGTGCTACCACTACAACATTTGGGGTTCTCACTGTTGTCTTTCCTTCTCTGTAGGGTTCCTTAGAACCTACTGACTGGAGAAGAGAAAAGAAGCTTGTGTGGAAAACAGCACTTGACTGAGATGCCTGGGGGCATCTGGGAAAGAGTCTTAGATCTGGAAGGTATATGAGTCTGTCTAGATACATTCAATCCAAATGCATAAAGAACAGGAGAGAGAAATATACCTGAGACATAAATTTAAGCCCCATGAAAATGAAAAGACATCCATCTTTTTGTCATTGTGTCATATAGGCAGGAAGTCATTTAAGCAGCAGCAGAAGTAGAAACAATTAAGAAATAGGGAAGACCCCATGGTAGAGACCTGAGCCAAGTCTGACTGAGCTGTAGATATGAGTCTTCTCCTGTTCAGGAGACAAGATTACTGTGTGATTCTGCTTAAGTGTATTTGCAGGACGGTACTGGTGAAAAACAGTGAAAAATTATGAGTTGTCATTACCCCTCACTTACATGCTTTATAGATACCACATACAGCCCATTTTTTACTACTGAGGCTGTAGACAATAGTGATTTGCACCACAGTCCCTAAAGCCAGAGCTGCTGCCTTATGAGAACATGGAAGCGTGCTTGCATGGCACCGAGCACCATGCTGCAGACACAGAGCTGGGGCTGCAGCAGCACCAGAACCAGGAACACCTGGATTGCACCAGTGTGCTCTTCTGTCTAAGGGCACTGGCCCTGCTCCTCACACAATAACTCAGCTGGAACGAGATCCAGACCTGAAGGCACCTTCACGTGGTGCTGGGCGCTTCAAAGACATAGCCTGAGAAATGTTAGGGATGACTGACTTACTCAATCCCAGGAAAGTTATCCTCAATGAAGAACAGGTTATTTCCCAAATAACTGTGAAGTCACATTTTTTATAATAACCCACAGGAGACACCAAAGGTACTGAGAGGGAATAGTGGTCAATATCTGCACTGTTCTGCTGTGTCATTTGGTCCTAGCCCTTCTGGCTGGTGCTGTAGCATACACCCAGCTCTAAGATTCCTTCCAGCCTGCTGCCACGGTCTCCTCTTTTAACATGCTCAGGGAAAGGCATTTAACCAGTAATGTTAAGAAATGTGTTCATATTTTAGCTCTCATTATCAGTCAGCAAGTAATTCTAAATTAAAACATGACTTTTCTGTTGACGTTTTCTGTGTTTAATTTTGCAGCCTTAAGAGTATTTGATTCCCATACCCCTGCTAAGTGAGCTGTATTTAAATGCAGTCATTTCTTGCCCACTGCAGACTGCTATTTGAAATGCTCCCCTAGGATGCCTGCACTCGTGAAAGAATTTATTCCCTCACCTTTCTTCCTCGCGGAACAACTTTAACCACTTCAAACAAGAGGAATCTGCATGGCTACACCAGATTCCTTCCACATCACCTGCCTGCCACTCTACTTGTTCACTGTCCCCTCCCTTCACAGTTTCCCCCCTGCCCCCTTGTATTCCTCCTTCCTCATTCCCCTTGCCCCAGCCTGCCCATTCCAACATCCTGGGGTGTGGGAAAATGTGAAATCTTCCCCAGCCCAGAGCCCAGCTGGGCCACTGTGGCTGAGGCTGCTGCACAAGAGTACATAGTTGAGGTTTTTGTATCATGCAGAAAAATGTGTCCATCCATCCTGCCCATCCATGTCCTTTCAGGAAATCCTTTCATACCTTGTTTTCTTATTCAAGACATTTCCCTCTACAGCCAGTAAAGGGATTGACCATTTTAAAAAACACCAAGGTTTGATTGCCAGTAGTCATAATCCCATCCATACCCTTCTCAGAAAAATAGCAGGGACACCTTGAGATTAAAAAGCTGAAATGAACACCTAATTAGAACAGCTGGTTTGTTTTCTACTAAATTTGAAAGATTATTTAAAAGGAGGAAAATGACAAGTCAGCAAAAAATTTTATTCCTAAATCCTAGTTTCCTTTCCTTAGTCACTCTAAACTTCAATTTTGTATTCCAAAAACTGCAGTTGTATTATTGGGATTTTGTAATAGAATACTGCATTCTATTTCAAACCTCAGCAGAAAAGACAGTAAGCCAAAATGTGATGTTGGATGTGACAGGAAAAAGCAAAAAATAACCAGGAAAAAAACTACCTGTATTGCACTGCTGGAGAACCGAAGGAGAAACCAGCTTCTCATGGCTGATGCAAGGGGACTTGAGGGCTGGATGCAGTTGTTTAAGAAAGGCTCAAAGAAGAACAGTAGGACCCAGAATAGGACTTCTGCAGTTGGGAAATTATTTCATGGCTAGTATAACTCAACCTTGGTTGAGATACAGGCTGGGGAGGAAAAGCACTTCCCCTTTCCACTGAGAGCAATATGTGAGTATGCTCAGGACCAGCTCATTTAGATCAGTAGTAATTAATGTTTGTGGGCTGTACAGAAATAGTAGGTGGCTACTCAAAAGGGCTGGGAGGGAAGAAGAATTCTTGGGGAAACAGTGAAAATTCCCAAGATATTTGGGATATGTGGTTAAGTGGATATGTGAACTGTGACTTTGAAGTCTGTAGTGAATGCTCTTAGGTTGAATGGCCTCAGGGTAAAGCCTTTATCAGTTTAGGCAGCACAATAGAAAATAGAAATGGAAAACTTTGCTTAGAAAAGATGGCTTTTCTGGCATGATATATGGAGGTGGGGTATAAACCAGATTTTGGAGTGTCTTAATAAGTCTCAAAAATATGCCTGAAATACTGCGAAGCATCGAGAATTCAGTGTGATTACAGGAAATGAAGAGTGATACTGAAGCTGGTGAAATAGAAAGTTTCTTTTCTTCTCTTCTCCTTTTTGCTGGATTCAGTCATACAGGATAAGACTTCGCAAATTAAGCTTGTTTTGACAGTAAAGTCATAGGTGTGTGTCTAATCTTCCAGGTATTTTTTTATCTGACTTTATACCTCTGGTTATCTCCTAATACCATTTTTAAACTAAATTACATTTTAAAATACTAATGGTTCCAACCATCAGATCCTGAGGGAAGGTTATTCATATACTTGAGATTTATCCCTCAATTGTAAGCCCTGTGGGAAGGAAGTTAGATAGTCCTGGGAGAATGAGACAGCTGCTCTCACATCAAGTTGGCCAAGGGATTTCATGGAATCCAGTACAGGGCTTTCCATTTCACTTTCTAGTGGCTGATCTCACTTAGTCCTCATCTAAAAGTCTCCAAGCTGTTATGAGCAAGCACATTTCTGGTCCAAAATGTTGTGTTTCTCTTGCATTAACCCTGTGGGGCACACTGTTACATCAGTGCTGTAAACATGTGGCTCTGGCCAGCTACAGCAATGATCCTCAGCTGTATGGGGTATCTGTTATTGGGAAATCTCCTGCTGCACAGGCTGGAGACTTCTGTGCCTGAGCTCCTTAAACTATTGATCTGTGGAATTGATGGATAGCAGCTGAGCCACAGAAAAAGTTCAGAAGCAAGTTTCAAGTCCGTGAAGGCATTTATTTTGGTAATTATGGATATACATCACTTGTCCCACAACCGGTGTTCATGCAAAGCAAGGTTTCACAGCGAGATGTTGCCTCCAAAGCCAAGGCCACTCTGCCCTGGAGCATTTCCTAGGGAAGAAAACCCAACCCCATTCAGTGTCCCACAAGGTAGTTTCCTCCAGTATGCTCTCTGGTGTTTTTGTAGTTTCCTGGCAACCAGGGAAGGGAGGAGAAGGAGAAGGATGCGAGACCATGGAGGCATCTGAAGAAGCAGATCATCTGTAGCAAACCAGTCAGCCAAATCAGCTCTTGTTTCTCTTGAGCTACTCCATTGCAAGAGGTCATTCCTACTCACCCTCTTTAGATAGCTGTCTGCCAAAGGTGAGGACCATGATTCTGCTTTAATTTTACATGAGTTTCAACCCAGTATTAATCCTTTGGCAGTGCCAGAACTCTTCTTCTCCAGTGGGAGTAAGTCAGGTAAGAAAAGAGCTTTGATCATTGCACAGAGCTTCCCTGTGTTGTGTTAGGTACACTGTGTGATTGAGCAGTGCCCCTTGGCTTAGAGGAAGCCAAAGAAGAGTTCAGTTCAGTTGTCCCTTCTGAATGTGATGTTTAGCCTCAGATCTTGTACATGATGTTTTCCTTAATTGTCAAAAGGGCTAGAAATTCTAGAAGATGAAGTAGCTTTTTCTAATTCAGGAAAGTAAAGAAACAGAAAAGTAGACGTTTCCATCTCAAATTAAATATGTCCAGTGTAAGATTTGTTGTTTGGATGAAAATAATCTTAGATGCAGCAGGAATGTGGGAGAAAGAAGTCAAACCTGTGCTCTGTGAGCTACAAGCTACTGAAATGAGTGTCACTTTCTGATGAGTGTCTTGGCCATTGGTCATCCATTCAGTCTTTGGCCCAGTGTTGCAGAGTCTCTATACAGGAGAACAATTTCTGTAGGAGGTGTAATGATAGTCTCTGCTTGGAATAGCTGACAAAATCTTGGTGCAGTTAGTTTCTACTCTGGGGAGGACCCATAGGAGAATCTCCTGTTGGCTTTGTTCAGGTTTGGGCCCTCTGTTTCCTGCATCCTAAATGAGTGCTATAACCTTTGGGATATTGCCTATGCTGACATGGAGTTAAGGCAGGTCTCTCTCTTTTCTGATCTTTGAGAGGGGAAAACCTGTACCACCAGTAAACAGGAGCACTATTTTTGCCTTGGAAAACAGCCTAGAAACGGTGCTCTGGAAAACATGGCACAGGACTTGGTGAAAAAGTGATGTATTTTTAAAGATGATTGCTATTAAATAGATTCTCACTCAAAGAGCCTCATGGAGAAAATTGATATTTGTGCTTTCTTGTATAAGAATAGCGTAGTGGGATAAAACATGGCTTTTTAAGGCCTCATTGCTATTGTCTCTGAGATAGCAAGAAGTCACTGCAATGAATAAGCTAATTATAGAAAAATGTTGCTGAATCATGGAATCATGGGATCATTTGGGTTGGAAAAGGCCTCTAGGATCAATTCCAACCATTAGCCTCACACGGCCAAGTCCACCACTGAAGTGTGTCCCTCAGCACCACATATGCACGTCTTTCAAATACCTCCAGGGGTGGTGACTCAACTGCTTCCTTGGGCAGCCTGTTCCAATGCTTGACAAGCCTTTCAGCGAGGAATCTTTTTTCCCAATATCCAATCTAAACCTCCTCTAGTGCATGCAACTTGAGCCAGTTTCCCTTTGTCCTATTGCTTGTCACCTGTGAGAAGTGACCAAACCCACCTGGCGTCAGCCTCCTATCAGGCAGCTGTAGAGAGCAGTAAGGTCTCCTTTGAGCTTCCTTTTCTCCAGGCAAAACAACCCCAGCTCCCTCAGACACTCCTCACCTTTGCTTACTGAAGTAAGTAAAGAATGCCAGTAGAAAAATTATTTGCTTTTCTTTCCCAAGATTAAGACATGATACCTAGAAGTTCCTGAAAAGTTTATTTAAATAACTAACTATTGCTGGAGAATGAAAACTTATTTTAATTAAGAACATGTTTAGGACAATAAAACATGTTTTCAGTGGGATGGTAATATGCTTTTTATAGAGACCACCATACACATATGCCGTAGCATTGAAACCCCAGAATAATGCATCAATCTGATTAGGTAAAATAAATTCCACTTGTCCCAAAGGCATCCCACTTCAGAAAATAGCATCCCAGACACTTCTAAGGAGCCCATTCCTCTTCTGCTGTGCACTGCTGCATTCTTTCTATCACCCTGTCCTCTGTTCCTCAGCTTCCTCAGATTTATTTCTGCAGAACCTGTCCCTTGAACGCCCCTGCTCCTGCCATCCCACGAGCACAATTGTCAAACTGACATCTGTTAAAGAGGCTGTCACAATACAAAAAAAAAAAAATCCCACTTCAACCTCTTGTCTCTGCCACGTATTGTGGGTCCAAAAGAAGCCCACATGGCTTGCGTGCAGCCCAGCCTGCTCCTGCTGCTACAATGTGATCACCTAACAAGTGTTTTCTGCAAGGCTTTGGCAAAATAGCAGGGAGGGAGCAGGAAAGGGAATAGCCAGTCTCATTTGCAAGTAGATAACGAATTAAAGCCTTGTTTTCTAGTCAGTTATAATCAATCAGACATTGCACACCATTAGCAACCTGTGTATGTGATACCCAGGCACCGGGAAGAAGACCCCATCAGAAGATCAACACTCTTACTCAAGGTGTTGAAATATTGCCACAACATCCCAAGGAAGGCAGACTGACAATCAATTTGGGGGCTCAAAAGATGAACAGGACATCAAATATGGGAATACTTGTATCTTGAAAATGCATAATTTTTATTAGTGGGGTTTTTTTCTTAATTTCTTGAACTTTTGGATCCCTATAGTATGGATGCTTTTGCTTGGCAAGTATCCTTCTTGGAGTATAACATTCACTACAATACAATCATTTATCTATCCTTAAATTTCTCAATTGCTTCTTATTTTCATTGCTAAACACAGTTCTTCATCTGGGGATGAAGAGGGAGGAAGAGATACTTTTGCAATTTACTCCATTTGTCTGAGTGCCTAATTTTCCCTAATTTTGGATGTGCTCCCACTTACTGCTGCTACCCTCCCAAAGAGGCGTATGCCCAGTAAGGCATCATTTCAAAGGAGAACACGAAAACTTCCGCTGGCAATAAATTATCTGATCAAAAATAATTCTGAGGAAAGAGAGCTCTTCTATGAAAACTACAAAACTTTCTGGAATTTTTCCAAAGTAATGTTCTCTGTTTTCAGCCAAGAATACCTCAGCTATTGCAATTGAGAACCAAAATACTTCACTGAAAAATTTCTATTAAAATAATGATTTTCTTAGAAGACTTGCAACAGAAAAAATATTCAGCTAAAAGAAAAAAAAAACACCACTAGACAGAGAACCAGCTTTGATGGAAAATATTGAACAATCCTACCAAAGATTTAATTCCATCAAAAGAACTGTAGTTTAGTAGCCCGTCTTCCATTTGCTTGGTTTGTCAGTTTCCTCTGACACCACTGATCCTGCCATTTTGTTCTCTTATTTGCTTTAATTCATTTCTTGGGGTTGGCAAAAGACTTTGCTCAGATTATTTCAACTTCCAGAAGGTTTCCACCAGAGGTGACGAGGACCCTTCTTCCTTCTCTCCCTCTCCCTCTCCTCTGTGGAAGTTGTCATTCACCTTTACTGCACCACAGATTCAGGATCTGCCTCTCTCTTCAGTGCCTGTCTGCAGTGAAGCCCCTGCCCCTTCTTCCACCCTACCTCATATGTGTTCCTGCAGTAGTGCTGCCACCTCTGTGATTGCTCCGTGGACCTCACAGCTGAGCACCTCCCACCAGCATGAAATTCATACTAGTGCTGGGAGGGCTGGTTTGTTCCCTCTTTAGCCAAGCGCTGCTCCCAATTATTAAAGCCTTTGTCAGGGAGGCTTTGATGCTAGGAATTAACTTGAAAGGAGTTTGATAACCAAGGGCCATATCCATGATGCGGAGATCTCCACTGAAGAGCTCTTCCCCCTCCCCAGCATCTCCTGAATTTTGAGCAGATTCTCTAGTTGTCAAGGCAACAGCCTAATTTGCTCTCTTTTTGTGGTTTAAGTAAGCCTCATGTAAAAGCTCCTCAATAAATGATGCTAAAACATCCTGAGCTTTGGTAGCGACATCGGGCAACTTGCCACATGGCTTAGTTTAATTGCTCTGAAGCTACCACCAAGTGCATAATTCAGGGTTTCCTTTAACAAAAAAGCTCTTAAAAGTTGGGATGGCTGCAAGGGAAAGAGGAGGAGGAAAAGAGCAGCTGCCATTCTTCAGAAGTGAAGCATCTTCAGGAGCAAGAGGGCAGTTTTGTCCCTTTTTGTGGCGAAGAAGTCCATGACAGAGGGAGACAAAAACTTAGTTGAGACTCTTACCTTTTCACCCTTTAGATCACTTTGAACTTGGTTGGAAGGGCAAAAGCATCCACTGTTCTGTACTCTATTTTCCCAGGGAAGGCAGCATGGCTCGGTCTTACTTTAGGACTGAGATAGAGGTAGATAGCCCAGCAATTTAGGAGGTGGCAACCCCCATGCATTGTCCCAGCTTCCTGCTAGTCTTTCACTGTGAAGTGCCTTTCTTTAGGCACTGCCTTTAGGAAAACTTCTGGTCTGTCACCAGTGATCTGCCTTCGTAGCTTTGCTGGTACCTGGACTTGACTTCACCCTGGTGTCCCTACTGCCTCTGGAGGCAGAGCTGAGGCTACCCAGCCTGCCAGGCCTGGGAGAGGAGCCAAACTGAGAGCTGGTGTAGGAGTTGCTTGAAGGAGTTTGGGCTCTAGTGCAAATTTGAACCTCTCATCGTTGTGGTAGTAGATATATAGACTCTACTGAGTAAATATTAGCACACGGGAAGCAGAGGGCAAAGGGTGTTCTTGGACTCTAAGGGAAGAAGAATTGCAGCTTCATCCTGCCTGTTTATTTTTCAGTTCTGGTGAAATGATACAGCTGTTTGTAAATACTGTGCACACAAACATGTATTAGCTTTCAATAATGCTGTGAATGATCATTAAAAATCCCTGTTGGCTACTTGGTCTGTACTGAGGGTAAAAAAGGGTTGTCCTGCTGAGCTCCTCCACTTCCACTATTCCTTCCATAAAAATAAAACTCTTTAGGCAACTGAGGCAGCCTGAGGTTGCTGTTGAGGGAACCTGCAATGCTCTGTAACTCTTCAAACAAAGCATCACCTGAGGAAAACCAGCAGTGTTCATTTTGGGACCAACTAGGTATCTCTTAGGAAATACAAGTATAGAGAGTTGTCACTGCAAATTTCTGGTCAGGAGAAAAAAAGCCAAGACAGAACAGTTTAGCCATTTGGTTTGGGGGAAAACTGCCACTTTGTTGTGGTTTTTTTTATGTAGGGATTCAAACTCCCAGAGCAGGCATGTGAAATCACAGTCCCTGGGCAGTGCATCTATGAACTTTTCAGGAACCATGTACTTGCATCCTCTGGGTGCCTGAACTGATGGGATGACAGCGCAGTTGCTTTACAGAGGGTACTGTGATACAAGGCAGACTCTCTCTTTTCCTTCTGATCTGCTTGTCTTGTCACTCCCTCCTCCAGAACAGCTTCATTCTTTTCTCATGGATTGCATTCAGGGAGGAGGCAAAGTGTTTGATGCTTTGCCTGGACAGAAATCTCTGCATCCACTGAGATGGTAATGACCATTCACAAGGGAAATACTGTGTTGTGGGCTGAGGATGGAGGTACAACAATAAAATGGGAATGCCACGGCTTAGGGCGAGGAGGACAAGAGGGACAGAATGGGAAATACAAGTGGGTAATCTAAGGTCTCCTTTTCAGGAGCGACAGACAGATTCTGGTTTCTTTACCTGCCTCTCTGATAAAAGCCTGACAGTGGGGGTGAAGTCTGTGACACCAGAGCCTGCACAGCCTTGTTGTTTTACTAAATTATTCATTCCTGTTCCTGTGATAATATAGTTATAAGGAGGAGCCTAATTGAATTTACTGTCTGGCATTGGCCAATAGGACGATAAGGATCCGGCAGAATGGGATGACGGTGAATCCTGCTGGTGTGCTGTGAATGTGAAGCAGGACGGACTGGCAGTTTGTGTGCAGGAGGGAAAGCAAATCGGTCCAGGGCCCCTGGATTAGCAGAAAAGGAAAGGAAAGGTAAGGGAGCGGGTGGGAACGGGATTTGCCTGAATCATATATTGACCCTGTGCTGAAAAGCTGTTTTTGTTTATAGGAAAGCACTCTGCAGGCAATGTTTTCCTGCAGGGTTTGGAGGGAACAGGAATGCATGTGGTGGCACTTGCTCAGTGCATGTAGCCTGTGCCTTTGTCTTTATACGTGCTGCAGGGCTATATAACGCTGCGTGTTCCCTGAGCGTGTCTGTACAGAGATTCCTGTGGTTTGTGTGGATCCAGCAGCAGCGTATGGAGCCTGTGCAGCATAAACATAGCAAGGGTAGTCCAAAGGGAGGAATTACCTCATGGGCAGAGTGGGGAAAACAGTAGTGCTTTCTGGTTTGATTGGAAATGAAAATGCCGAGGCTCTTAGTGAGCTGTTTGCAAACAGAGCAACTGTGTGTGTGCATCTGTCCATGTATGTACTGGATCTGCAGTGAGATGTTAAAATGGGAAAGAGGAGATCAGACTGGAGCATTAGGCATTGCAGGTGGAGATAAATTGCAGGCAATCTGTGTAATCAGATTCTCTAACATGGAGAATGCAAGTGAGTACAAAAGTGGATTAATCCTGTCTGCTGAGCTGGCTACACCTGGAAAGCAAGGGGGAGATGGGCTGGGAATCGGGACAGGTAATGTGACTGGTTAGAGAAATTGATGCTCAAACCATCCTGCCTGCTGTGCCTGCTGCTAAAGTGGTAGCTTATTGAGTTGCTTCCACAGATTTATTATCTCCCTTTTAAGGATGCAAAGGTGAGCATCTCTGAGGATCAGGTTAGAGCCCACAAATTAATGTTATCTGGAAGAATGGGACCACATCAAGCAAATTAGCCTCTGCCCTTCCTTTTGTTTCACTGCCTTTGCTCTGATAACAAGTGACTGCTGAACAGACAGGGCAGGTGGGGGAAGATGGATTGCAAATGTGGCAAGTGGCATTAAGCCACACAGCAAATGTTGTTTGCAGTGATGATGTTATAATCACACTTCTCCAGCTTACATCTTTGCAAGCCTGTAAGACAAGGCTGTCCCGAGCTGGGGTAACCTTATCCTGGTCACTGACTGGAGCAGGGATCACAGCTCACTGTAAGGCACTAAAATTTTTAGCTGCTTCTCATAGGGGTTCACCACTTCATCTTTTCAAGCTGGGATCCAAAGGAAAGAGTTGTTGAGACAAAGATGTTGCTCACCTGTGGATATCTCATCTCTGTTGGAAACTCATTCTTATGGTGAGTGTGGAGGAGATATGCTTTTTCTGCTTGCTCAGCAGAAAAAGCATATCTTACTACTCCAAGAAGGAGAAGTAAGGCAGAAAGCCCTATAGGGAGAAGCAACAAAATGGCTTATTTGGGATTAGCCTTTTGCCCAGATAAGTTCTCCTTCCTCCCTGACACTGAATTTCTTATATCAGGGGTCAGCTTTCCTCTACCCAAACTTCTTTCTTTTCTGTGGTTTTCTCACGTGGCCTGAAGATAAAGAAAATGACTGATATGCCCATCAGAGAGCACCTCCATGCTCATGTCTGCATTCTGCCCATGACATCTCCTGGAGTCTCTGGGTTGTGCTCCTCAGTGGTGGGCTGAGTCTGACCCTCTGTGTCTCACAGCTTGTCCATGCACCCCAAGTGAGGCCAAAAGGATACTCACTTGGTAAAAGTAGGAAAAGGTTCCACCTTGCAGAGGATGTTTGTACTTGGTGATTAAAAAAAAGGGAACGTGTTGCAGATTCCCATAAGATAGAGCGTGGCTCTCCTCATTTCACCTGGAATAGCTGACTAAAAAATGGATCTAACACAGGGCATATGGTCATAGCTGAGTTTGACTCCAGCCTTCAAAGCGCCCACAGCAACAGAGTGAGCCAAAGAAATGAAGAAAACAAGCCTGGCCATCTAAGAATAAACTCCCCAGCACAGTAAGATTCTTTCCCTTTGCCCCAGAAACAGAGGAATATTCAAATAACTTGCTTATTCACACACTGCAAAATGCTGCGCAGTTCCCAGGTGCAGAGCAGGAGGTTCTCCCTACTAAAGAGTGGGCAGACACTCATCGTCCCTGGAGAGTCCCTCTCTCTGCACATCAAAGGAAGCCCTCTGCTCTTGCCAGTTTTGGGGAGTGCGTCTTCCCTGGGGGATGCACGCAGGGATTTGGCAGGAGAAGTCTCCCTCTGACGCTGCAGCAGCAGCAGCCTGGTGTGGGCTTGCAGCAGTTACTGCCGGTTGGGTGCCTACATTGTTTGCTTCTGCCCTCAGAGTCAACAGGGAGGCTCAGGAACGGGCAAAATGCCAGCATATTCCCAGGGAAGCTGACGTCATTGCCAATTCACTGGTGCCCGACACCGTGCTGGAAACCTGAGGTCGCTTTTTGCCACTAATTGCTCAGATGATTAATTCATGCAATGATATCATTTTCTTGGGTGGAGGTTAGGAGGTTATGTACTCTAGTAATGAGAGGCATGATGAGATGCAGAACTTTTGCTCCTCAATGGTGTTAACACTAATTACAACAAACTGGCCGCTGTGTGCTTCACATCACCCTTCCTCCCCCGGAAAGGGTACCGGGTTTTTTTTGGGTTTTTTAGGGGGGATGAGGGGGAGGTGACATGAGATGTGTGAGCAAGTATTCTTATGGGATTTGCAGTATTGCAAATTCTACACCAGAGGACTGAACCGTAATGCCCTTAACTTTCACAACTACTCTGCAACAAGGATTTTTGCTTTAATTATTTTGATGTTAGCTATTTTGTTTATGTCATTTACATTGCACTTTCCAACAAGAAAAACAGTATTATCCTCATTAAAAATTTAAAAAAAAAAAAAAAAAAAAGAAAGAAAAAGAGAAAGAAGTGATCTTGTTTCTTATTGCACAATGGCTGATGTGTTGTATCATGGTGTTCTCCCTTCAGAGGGTCCTGCTCTGTCTATCGGGGTGTAGGATCAATTTTTAGCTGGTCTGGAAGTTCCCCAGAATGTCAGGTTTTGCAGTTAATACTCTAGGATATTTAATTCTTTTGGGATGTCTTTAGGCTAAAAATCCCCTTCCTGTCTCTCTAATAGCTAAGCAAATAAGCCTAGAATTCCCAGGTGGGCATTACCAAGAGCTGTCCTCGCCCAGATGCAATTAATAGCTGATAAAATTGCAGCCACTTGATCTGATAATCTATTGGTAGGTGAAACTGCTAACTCGAAATGTCAAACAAACCACCCAGGGCATTTTCAGAGCTGTTGTAAGAGCATTTTGTGTCAAAAGACATCACTGCTCTGCCACATGTATTCCTCCCTCTTGCTCACTCCAGTGTTGTTGTTCTCACTTCAGGCCTCTGTGGTTTTGGCTGATTTGCATCCCCAGAGGTGTACAAAGCCCTGGATCATACCTTTTCAAACAGACTTGGTAAGAACAAATGGAAATCTTCCAATTTCTATAGAGGCCTTTTATTTATGGGATAAAATGGTTTCCTTCCTCTTTAAGCAGTGGGGAAGCCATGCTTTCCATTCTGGATAATTCTTCACTTCTTCCCATTCTTTGTGATTTGTTGTGGTATTCTCCTACCTCATCTAGAGATTTGAAAATGTCAAGGAGTTTTTTTGAATGCTGACAAATAACAGAGATTTGATTAGCGACCACAGCAGATCATTTACCAGTCCACTACTGTAGACTCATATATATTTATAATACAGTTATCAAGGAAAATGAAGTGATTATGCAGAACTAATGATGTCCATATTAATGGCTATCAGGTTCCAGACGCTCATCTCTTGTCTGTTTAATGAGGAATAATTCTACCATGTCTGGGCAGATGAAACACTAAAGCAAGGGTGCAGTTTGGCTCTGCTGCCCTTAGCAGATTACATTGGCCACGAGAAAGGTGGCCCAGGGCATGTGCTTGTAATTTAGACCCTGCTCATAAAGGGGAGAAAAACTTATGACATGGCCTCGGAAAAGCAGGAGGAAGAATCTGTGGTGTGGCCTCGGGGTGGAAATCATCTTTTGTCCTGGTGGCAGCCCTCCACTGCAAAGGGCTGAATTCTGTATTGCCATCAGAGTCACAGGAGGGGGAAGAAAAGATTGTCTGCTTCCCAGGGATGGTCTGTGATGAGCTGGCATGGGGGGAGGGGGAAAAAAGGTGAATTGGATGGGGTAGGAAAGACCCTTTTTCTAGGTTTCCTGAAACTGGGAGTATTACCTTCATATCACTTCGAGAGAGTAACTACAGTTGTTTTTAAAAGCACATTAAATTTTTCTCTGAACTGTCAGACTGGGATATGAACAAGACAGAGAGCTGCTGTGTTGTGTCATACTGCAGCCTGAAGAACATGAACAGCATTGTTTTCCTGTGTGTCTGAAAAAGAAATTGGAGTCCACATTAAAGGGAGGAAAAAGGTAGGACCGAGGTAGGACTGAAGAGCCATGTGAAAAGCTGGACAAAGTAAGAGAGAGGGGTGTGCCTTTTTTTGGAAGAAGGAAATGTTGGTTTCTGCCAAGCTTTATGGATTTTGGCTGATCTATTTCCCCCTCTCAGCATGAGCCAGAGCCAGCACTTCTTCCCTGTATACTTCAACTGGGAGCTGTGGAAAAGCATTGGCTTCCTTGTTTCTCCTCATACACAGGAGCAAACATGCACACAGCAACTCCTTTTAAAAGATGGCAAGCAGTGTCTTCAGCCAGGTCTTCATGGTTTGAAAAGGCTGTTTGTTGAGCTCCCTCGAGTTTAAGAAGTGTGCTTCTTCAAGCCCTATGTTTTAATTTACAATTTAATGTTACATTTAGTTGACAATGGCACAAGAAGGAAATAGTATTTTAACTTGCTGGTTCTAGCCCTTTAAAACCACAGAGCCATTTAAGAAAAGACACTCATTGACCACTTTTTGGTAAAAGACACAGCTAAAGCCACTCACTTTATTTGGAGTCAAATAAGGAGTTTACTGATTCCCATCCAAGTAAATGGAGAAAGTCCCACTCCTCTGCGACTCCAGACTTCCAAGCCTGCTGGAAAAAAACAGCCAGAAATGCGTACATCATCCCTTTTATGTAGCCAGTGCAAAATATTTTTAATCTAGAAGGACTGGTGGGCTTTCACCAGCACTAAATTAAGTTTATAAGCAACACAAGCATATTTGCATAGAGCTATTAGAAAAGCAAAACCAATAGCAGCAGAACATTCAGCTCCAAGATGATTCAGACCCTTAAAATCTGTCGTTTAAAATATAGTAACATTCCTTTTTTAGATAAAATATATTATTTTTAATATAGGGTATTCTGGCCCTGTGTAGTTGTCTCCTTTTGTAAAATACAATGAACATATCCGTTATGCCATCATCTTTCTCCCCCACTTTTATCTGTACTGTGCTGGGTTTAGAGTAGGGCTGAGCAGCCCTGTAGTGCATTGCAGCCCAGGAGCATGTCAAAGACATTATTGGCTGCAGAAACACTTTTTCCTGACTCTGCAGAGCAAGCTGATAAACTCCAGAGGATGATGCTAGAAAATACAGATCCTTCTTGGAGAAGGAAATTCAGGAGTTTTCTCATCCAACTTAACAGCACAGCGCAGTTGTTTATAGCCACTGCTGTAGAGTAGTGAACAATAAAATGGAAATCTAGGATAAAGAATGATCACATGGTGCCAGAGGTGATGGTACCATGTGTTTCTGTCCCTGAGTCACCACACACACTTCTGATGCACTGTGCCCATCACTTGCAGCTGCCGGGGGCTGTGGACACAGCGTGTGGGCAGGGAAATACACTTGGCTCACAGCTATTTTCTGAAGTGGGCTTGACAAAACCTAACGATGTGACAAGCTAGGAAGCATTTATCCTTTTTTTAGCCCCAAAGTTTTTTGATTTTCTGCTTAAAGATGAGATTCAGTGCTGGTATTTCCCTTTATGTTCACGAAAGCATTGATTGCACTTTGGAAAGATGGGTTGGATGCAACACTGCGCTCCCTCCAGCAGCTCAAGGCTGCTGTATTTAGCTTGATGCTTCTATCTAAAATAGGCCTGTGTGTATTTAGTTAATCTTTTGGGCAGGCTTTCTTACTTCAACAGCCTTGTGAAGTTTCTTTTAGCAGGAGAGAGAGGAGTAGGCGAGGTAGGGGGTTGCTGCTTTATAATAAAACTGAAAGAGGCTGACAGGAATTCACACGAAGGTTACCTTGGTTTACTCTGGGCAACTTTAATAATTCAGCAGAGCCTTTCAGTCAGGGCTTCCCACACTGTTCCCCACAGGGGCAGTTTCGCATACGAGAGTTTCTTGAGGCCATTCAAGGCACCAGCTACTGGGAAACACGAGGCATAGGAGAGGATGGCGCCTGTCAAGAGCTAGAGCTGACAGTTCCTATTAATGTGCGGGGAGGCTTTTCCAAGGAGGATTCTTTGATGGATTCCCTGACTCTTGGTCACAGTTCGCAGGCCTCTGGCTTTACATGTCATGCTTCCTTATTGAAGGAAAGTGCCACCTCTTTCTTTTGCTGAGTCCCACTGTCAGACTGTCCCCTCCTTAGGTGTGACCCTCAGAGCAGGACAGTGCCTTTAGTAACCCAGGGCAGACTTGGACCTTGTGAAGTCACAGGTGACATCTCCCGCAAAAGTCATGCCAGCTGTGCAAGATCATCTGCCTTCCACCATCTTCAGGAAGAGAGAGGGATCACTTCTAAATCCCAAAGTTTTTTTTATTTCAGAGAGAATCCCTTAGAAGTTCATGAGAATTTTGCTTGAGCTAGAAGGGAAGGAACTGACTTTCCGCTTTCTGAGATAGTTTCCAGTTAAATAAGTAGCATCGCTACAGTGTTTCTGTATGCCCTGTTCTGCTAATAGAAGCAACAGCTGGTTACTTCACACAGTGCTGTAAGACCAGTATATTTTCCAAAAACACAGTAGGTGGTGAGGAATGAATAGACTCTTTAGCTGTCTAAATTCCTAAATGCATCTTTTCATGCTTAGTGATAGGACATCAAAGGCTATGGGCAGGTAAGGAAAATTTTGATTTTCTGAGGAGAGCACAGCACATGCCTTTTTCATGGTATGGGCAGGGGTAGTGCCTGGTGGGGGAGGTGAAATAATAATAGAATCATAGAATGTCTTGGGTTGGAAGAGACCTTAAAGACCACCTAGTTCTAACTCCCCACACTACAGGCAGGGACACCTTCCACTAGGTTAGGTTGCTCAGGGCCCTATTCAGTAAACAGCTGTCAGGAATAAGGACAACTCTTGTTTTTAATTAAAAAAAAATATTGTTTATTACAAAAAAATAAATTGGAAAAATAACAGAGTCCAAATTCTTAAATTAAAATAATAGAAAAACCCGAGATCACAGGATTGGAGATCCTTGAAACCAAACTGGTTATGTGCCCACAGCAGAAATCTTTGGCGCTGGGTTAACTTCAGCTAATCTGAGGCAAAATTCTCTTAAAATAAAATAAAAGGTCTCTGGAAAGAGATAGGCCCTTCCCCTCCCCCCCACTTACCCAGCGCCAGGGGAGCAGATGATGTGTCCTGTTGCTTGCCAGGAGGAAAAGAGGGCGTGTCCTTGTAGGGGCCTGCCCTTTATACCCCCTTGGCCCTTCCCAGAATTCCCCACTGTCCAGCCCCATAGCCCAGATTGATTGGTGGGTTCTGAGGTACATCAAAAGTTTCTTTCACCAATCGGGCATTTGCTGGGGAGGGACATGGATTTTACAGAAAGCATGGAAACTCCATAATTAAAAGGTATTTAACAATTACTATCTTAACAACTTTAATACTTATTAACTTGGTCATAAGATGATTTTTATATGCAAAAGCCAATCACCTAATTTTTATATATGACAACAGCAATAAATAACAAACTGGCTGCCATCTCCTGCATCGCTTGGCAATATTTCTTATTCAACTGTCAGGGCAACACAGTAAAAAATCAGCTCAGGTAGGACTGCTGCCAGGCACTGCCTAGCCCTGCAGATGATGCACTGTCAGCAGCTGCTGCTCAAGATCTAGCTGCCCAGGAGAGAGCTTCTGGTTTACAGCATGAACATCTGAGCTCTCCTGGGATGCCTAAGCAAGTGTCTTTGCATTGGGGTGTCATATGGTCACGCAATCCTTGCTGAAGTTGGGAGAAAATACTGTTTTCTTCACTCAGGCTTTCAGGGAGCTCTTGCTGCAAGGACTGTGGCTTAGCTACATGACTGGTTTGGACCAGCTGGTGAGTATTTACAAAGTAGCCTTGGAGTTGTTTTTTCAATCAGAAATTATAAACTCATGACGGGAGGAGATGGGAGAAACTACACAAGCTGCACTAGTGGGAGGACAAGCTCAATGATCCTAGTCTTTAAATTCATTTGATTTTTACAAGTGCTCTGCAGTGCTTTAGTGCTAATTGAAGAGATCCAAAGCAATTATCCTCTTTCAGAAATGAGATACTAATGATGGAGAGCTGAAGCAAGACAAGAGCAAGTGATTAAGCTGATGATAGTGAAGGACTTCTACATATTTGTTATCATGCAGTGTACATTATTTGTGCTCACAATATGGCCCTCTCTTGTCCTGGTTTTACATTTTTCTTTGAATATGAAGGGATTTAACCAGGATTGCTCATGCAACTCTTAGGAAAACACATGTGGCTGTGCAGGGCCTGGCACCAACATGTGAAGGTGATTCAATACTTTGATGGAGTTCAATGAGGATACCAGATTTTATAACCCCATCATTGGGACATGTTTGATTACTGGTTTTGCACTGAAGTAGATAAGAAAGGGGACAGAACTTGTATCTAACCTGGCTTATTTATATAAGCTCATTCATACACTACTTTCATACACATTAACATCTTCAGGGCATCAACAGCAGTTTTTGCCATCATCAGCTCTGAAGCTGGACTCCAGTAACATTAGCAGTACTCATTCGAGCTGAGAACTCTGTATATCCTCCCATGTTAACAAGTAATATGTTTTTCAGGTAGATTTAATTTTAAACAGTTGCTGTACTTACATTGTATATTATTGAACATCTCTGCAATCTGTATTTATATCACTGCACAGATCAGTCTCTTTCAAACGTGACCCAATTTAGCCTTTCCATGTTTTATTTATATAGTTAGTGACTTGCTTCAAGTCCTTTAGGAAAGAACAGAGAAAGGAACCAGTCTTTCCATCCACAAACCCCAAAGGCTGGTTTTCTTTTGTCTTCCTATTTCTTTGAAATAAAGAGTAATGTTTTGTGTGTTTTAGAGAATTGACTGCTGTACTGCAGCATGCAGGAATATCAGCTCTGCCTTTCAGCTTAAACCTATGGAAAACACTGGATATGCAAGTGTAATCACAGGCAGATTTTGGCTTGTCCTCTTAACAGCAGGAGGTCAGGGTGAGTGCCTCTGCAAAGCTGCAGGGAATAAACATACTTCCTCAGCCTGCTTTATTTAACACCTGGCCATCCATGCCAGCCATGGAAATCTGGAAGCTAGGAAGTTATGCTGTGGGGTTTGTTTTTTGGTTTGGTTTGGGTTTCTAACCAGTTCTGTGCCTCCATAGTGATGACAGATGCAGTTGTTATCAGGTGGCGAGAAAGTTTCAAACTTTCTGACCTTTATGATCCTGAGAGCACAGGCACTCTGTCTGGGCAAGAGTTGGAAATAAACCTAGCAGAGCAAGGCAGCTCTCCAGCTGTTACTCAGAGCTCTGTGGAGTTTCTTTTGGATTCTTCAGCTGATCTTGCAGTCCACTCTTGGGCACATCTTTTTGTTTTGCACATCCAGAGTGAAAGTGGCTTTTGGCTGTAAGCTTCAGTCATGTGGGACAGCACTACTTAGGTCTGCAAAATGTAGATTGTCCTGGAGAGGAATAGGAATACTTTGCAATGCTGCTTCTATCATTACCTCTAGCATTGTGTAAATGCACAAGCAGTGACTGCCTCCCTGTCCTGATAGTCAAGACACAGATGTGGAAAGGGAGGCTCCAGTGTGGCTCTCAGATAACTTCTCTGTGAGGTTTGTAGGATGTCCCCATTTCTGTTCTGCCTGCTGCAATGCTCATGCTCTCTGTAACCAGTAATTCACACCACACTTGTGTGTGTACCCAGCAAGAGCTCACATCAATGTATGTGGCTGGAGCTCCTCTCACAGCACCCTGCTGGGGCTATCCAGCTGCAGAGCTGCTACATGCTCCTCTTCCCCTCTGCCCCTTCTTTCTCTCCTTTCCTTGAGAAAGCACTTCTCAAAGCACAGAAGGAGAACCTAAAATAGCTGTGCAGATTCATCCTTTGTGTTCCCTGTTACAAAATTGTTCTAAGTGCCACCTTCTTCCTCCAAGAAACCTTTTCCCCCCCCCCATGGTGGCTATGTACTCTCCAGGTCTTGAAAGGTTTGGTGGTTGGTTTCTTAAATAAGGCTGACCACTTTTGTAACCCTTAAAAGCTTTGTAATTCAGCTATTGATCAGCAGGGGAAGCAGAGCTCTTGAAGCTGCCCATGCTTGGCTCAGAGGTGCAGCATGGAGGTGTATGAGCTGAGCCTTGCAATATCTCTGCACTCTGAAAAGTACAGCTTGTCTTCTTAAATGGGGAACCAAGGCACTGACACTGCGTGACCTTTCCCAAGACTGATGACAGAAGACTCTGTCAAAACCATGTTGTGCTTTATTTCCACCTCTGGGCACAGCCCACTGGCCTGATCTCTCAGAACTTTGTCTGGGTCCAGAATCTAATCCAGTTCCCCCACTCATGTATTGTATGTTCTGATGCTTTTGGTCTAAACATAATATCCTGTGTTTGGAGCCAATTATGGAGGGCTCCTACACCATCCAGCATGAGTACAAAGACTGGATAGGCAAGCAGGCAGGAACTGGGAGAGAAGACAACTAGATAAAGGAGGGTTAGTGAAATTAAGGTAGTGATATAATTTATCACTAGCTTTTCAAAAGCTACGTTCTAATTTTAGCAGGTTGCATCACCTCTGGTGATGCAACTCTTTGTCAACACAGTGTCCCTACAGACACAACATAAATTCATATATGGCATTCAAAACCTGTCCAGATTCTTTATTACAAGGCAGCTAAACACCTACCCCCTGACTGTACTNATGGGCTGACGCACCGCAGCACACCACAAATACATTTGGCTTGCGTCTCCAGCCTGCAGCCGTGCTAGAGCAGGATCTTTTGGACATTCATGAGGTTTCAGCAGGGAAGCAGGCACTGGCAATGTCACGAAGACTGCGGTGCTCAGTCCAGCTCTGGGATAGGGGATTGTACCCTTGATGGGGTGAGAAGTGTGTGGGTACACGGTGGGAGCAAAAGCGATGTGTTCCTCAAACCCACACAGCTTTTCCTGTGTCTCCATGTGATCAATACTAAGGATGCAAAAAAGTGAAGGAAAACATCTCCCACAAAAGCTCAGCATAGTTTGGGTTGGCTATCACAGAGTGTCTTGGTTTTAAAAGACAGGTGTCTTGAACCTCCCTTGGAATGGAAAATACAACCCCCTTCCCTTCAGATTATTATAATTTTGAAANCACAGAGCTTGAGATAGACCCCTGCAGTGCTCCAGTTCAATGTCTACCAATCCTCATTTTCTCTGTCTCTTTGGCAGGAATAGTCCAACCAGTCAATCTCCCACCACTTCTACATCACGTGAAAGGATTGGCATCAATCTGTTTTACAGTTGTGTCACAAATCTTGCCCAAATGCAGTAAAACATTGTCTTTCTCTTCCGTTGTCAAGATAAATCAGTAAGTGTGCTCAAATTCTTAGCTTAGTCTTCATGTTGCTACATGAGATGGGCACATATGGTTAGAAAGCAAATGAGCTACACAAAGGCAAATTATAGGTTTTATTTCTCCAGGTATCTGCTGTTCACGCCATCATGTTAAGTAAATCTCAAGTATACGATAAGGGGTTTCTTGCAATATGGGGAAAATCTGGGAAACTGGAATGTGGCGGTGCCTGGAATGATGTGAGGGGAAGAAATGAGGCAGATGCAAATGGCAGCAAAGCTTAGGTGGAATATATCAGTACTGCAGATGGTTTAGAGGACTTTAGATGTTTGAAGGAAGACTTTTTAACCCTAGAAGCATAGAACATTTGGGAAATAAATGGAATTTTTCTGGCATCTTAAAATGAATTAGAAGCACAGATGCAAGAATTATGAAGCTGTGTTTGAAGATTTTTTATTTGGAAATATGCAATAGATTTTTGTCTTGTAAACATATCAAAAGTAACACAATTTGTGCTCCAAACAGAAGATCCTTCTTATCATTATCAGTTAACTAATAATTATCTATTTGATGTATATTAAAATCTCTTAGTTAATTGTTTCTTCCTGTTTCACAGCCTGTAGCACTTTTTTTCCCCCACAACATATCTAGTTTACTCAATGGTAATGAAATATTTTGTTTACAAGCATTTTTAATAATCAGTCTATTGTGGCAGAACTGAAATAGAATAGAAAGAAAATGGCACAGAAATGAGGAAGTGTTTGTGATCACAATCAAGACATGAGCCCCATTAGCACTGGGCAAGCTGCTGCAGTTTCCTCTGAGACCCTGTGAGTTGTCAGTCCCTGAGGCACCTCTTATCTGGATGAGCCCTAATGCATATTGGCAGGCCCTACATATTAAATACACTCAGCTTCTTGATTTTATTCTGATCAGCACTCTTCAAAGCAGCACGCCTCTCAGCTGAAGGAAATCCCTGCTCTATTAATGGCGTGTCTGGTGCCACTTTCACTCTTATCACCATGAAATCAGGACTTGTATGGTTGCTGCAGGAAACTTGGAGCATGTCTCACAACACACAACATGAACTGCATCAGATCCAAGACTGGGAAGGAAAAAGACAGGGCCTTCCGAGCCCTGCTTGCTTCCCTCTTACAGTTTCATCCACTTAATGCAGAGCATTTATCTCTACAAATTCTCTGTTTTTTGCTGCTGTCTCCTGCTTTCCTTTTACTATTCACTGTGAGGAGCCACTTTGGCACGTGTGTAAATATCAGCCTTAATGGAAGCATTAGTGTCGCTATTGCTTGGGGTAGGAATGACCACAGCACTCTTGGGAAACAAGAAATGGAGCCCGGATGCAAACTCAACTGACTTTCAGATGGAGATGGCCCTGTGGCAGTCAAGGATTAGACATACTGCCTGCTCCAGTTGAGCTGGGTCTGGCTTTGCTGATAAGCAATTATTGATGTTGAACAGAGGCCACAAAAGGCCTCCATAAGCTCATTGACCAGAGGATATTACCACTGAGACAACACTGCAGCCATTAGGTGCCAATAGGATTTAAAAAGTGAGACTAAAATGAGGAAATAATATATTGTTTCCAAGAAGTAGCACATCATAATTTGTTCTTGGGGGACGTTAAAGCCAGAGAGAATTATCGTAATAGTCAGATTTATTTCACACTAGAACATTTTTCACTGTTGTTCATGGCTTTAGTTATCTTCCTTTTCAATCTACTTGAAAGTCTGACAATCTTACAGTGACATTTTGTCGTTTCAGATTGTTTTTCCCCATCTTCTTTTCCTCACTTGCCATTATGAAATAAGAGGCAAAAGAGGAAGCAGACTAACTCCTTTGCTGTGCAAATGAGGATGTAGCTCTTGGGAAGTGGTCCCATCTGCACTTGGTTTGATGTGCACACCCCCACTATCTTCAGGAGATAAGGCAACCCCCCTATCAAGAAATTACTATGTAGAAAGCACTGGCAGCTTTGCAAGAGGAAAATACAAATAAGATTTGTGAAATTCAGACTTCCAGTTAAATAGCCACCCAAGCAAGAAGCGAGGATTTTTTTTAAGGTCTATGGGAATGCAGCAATAAGACAATGGAATTGTTGCACCTTTGTATGTTTCAGTGGCTTAATGAAGCATGTTGAACATTGTGAAGCAATTCGCTTCTGACAAAGAGACGTCCTGCCATCTCTGACAATCTCTCTGTTTGAACAGAGAAAGTGAATGCTCAAGAGACTGACTTCTTGTGAAAATCCACAGCAGGGTGTGTGGAATTAGGTGATCTTTAAGATCCTTTCCAGCCTAGGTCATTCTATGATTCTGGTGAGCTGCTGTCTAACACATAGCAGGAGACTCAGGCTCTGAGTAGGATTATTGTCCTGATAACTGTTTCTGCTCCCCTGCCCTGGCACCCTCTCCAGCTGCAGGCCCCTGACTTCTTGCAACTGCCTCAAAAGACACCATATGGCTCTGCTGGTGTCAGTGGAATTTGTGCTGTAGTTTTACATGCTCTGGAAAATTTAAACCAGTGTCTACATTCGAGCTGTGTTCTGTTGCTGGTGTTTGGGAAAGCTCTCTGCAAACTGAAAACCAGCATGGAAACTCTGCTTCCCTCTGTTCTTTGGGCTGGCATATAGTCTTTCCAACTCTTAAGCTTTTTGTATATCCTTCAGGTTTACAAAATGGGGAGGATTTGATGAGGTATCCTTTTCCTTTTCTTTTTCTAACCCATATTGTTGTAATTTCCTGATTCACAGAATTTCAGCTGTTGCTAAAAAACACCAAGAAATATTTCAACATGTGGACCTCTTGAATCCAGGACTGTGGCAAATGAAGTAGAAAGTCGAACAAAAAATCTAATTAATTTCAGAATCATTTGTTTTATTCTGCTTTCAGCTCTTCCCAAGAAATCCCAAGTTTTGCCAAGCTTGGGAATGCTGAAGCCATTCAGGGTGAAACACTGAAAGCTTGACAGTAATAAATGATCTCTTGCTTTCCTCTTTTTCAAAATATACTAGAAATGTGGAAAATATATTTTTTAAAAATATACTCTGTGTGGAAAGCCATCCAGCTGTATTTTGAGTTTCCTAATATGGCTGTCCCTCCGCAGAAGCTGACTCCCACGTTATGTCAGTATGCCTAAAGGCAGAGAGGGATGCATGGGAATGTATTAAAACTTGAATATATGCTGGAGGCTATCTGCAAAGTGGATGTGAGGGGTGTAAATCAATGGCTGTTGCCAGGTGAGAAGCATCCCCTCACCTTCCCACCCACCATGGGGCAGAAGGAAGTGTGCAGTCCCTTATGGTGAGGTGGGGGGATAATCACTCAGCATTGTTTTTCCGTCCTGCTGCCCCCAGCATTGCTCTGTTGAGGCTGTCAAGAGCAGCAATCAGATGCAGGCTAGCGTGGTCGTGTCAGTTCATTACCTGACAGCATGAGATAACAAGCTCGGGGGAAATCTGAGCATGGTGAACAGCTATCAGCCAGCTGAGCTGGGTTCCCTCCGGATGCTACCGCACATCAGAAAATAACCCCACAAGGGGTTTAAGGGAACATTTTGTTCTTGTTTTCTAACACATGTCAACAGGTTTTCTGAGATAACTTGCATCTCCAAGGAGTATATCCTTGAGAGAAAGCAGGTAGGTGCCTGGCTGCTGTCAGTGTGCTGAGTGAGTGGATTGCATATCCTCCCTTGCTCTTCCAAAAATATCAGCCAGGAAGTGTAACTGCGTGTTAGTAAGGGGCTGACAGTGCCAGCCTCTTGGCTGTTGTTTTCAAGGTCAGCTCTAATTGACCTTCCTCTTGCCTCATTTAGTTGCTCACATTGTTCCCTTTTGATTCCCTGATGGTGCTCATGTCGTTGGGATTTCTGTGTGTTCCCGCATTGTCTTCTGGTTAAGCCAATTCCTGCTTACTTCCTCCCTTTCTGCTTCTCCCTCCTCCTCCTCCTCCTCCTCCTCCTCCTCCTCCTCCTCTTCCTCTGCCCATCTCTCTTGCCAGCTCTCTTTCCTCGGGACTCACTCATTCTCCTGTGCCTTGGTTATTATTTTCCCATCCTGAAGTACAGACCAGACCCCCAGCCTGCCGCTCCATGGCCCCGATGCCGTTTTCCCGGCTAGCTTTCAGGAGCAGCTGTTTCACTCAGCAGCAGATGACTCCTGCACGGTGAGAAGCAGCTGCTTGTCTTGCAACTTGAGGAACTCCACAGGAGCTGTTGCCTCGTCTGGAAGCAGCCCATGGGCTGTATTTCCAGCTGTGCAGGGAGCTCCCTTCCCGCAGGCAAGTTTGTGCCTGGCACTGCATTAAGTAGGTGTTGTGTCTCCATGTGAGCTGTAGGAAGACTGTATACAGGGAACGTATGACTTGATGGTGTAGAGCCAGCAGCTCTCCTGCCTGTGGCTCTGGAGTGACAAAATACCACTCAGCAGATCTGTCTTGCTTCTGATGGAGGTGTAGGCGCCTGGCTTTGTTAAAATTGCAGCCCTGCTCTCTTGCTAGGGTAAGATCTGTATGTGCACTGGGTGGATGCTGTGCTGCATGAGAGCTACAGAGCCAGATTTGGCCTGACAGGCTGAGCCCTCAGGAGCTCCACAGAGAGTTTCAAGCAATAGGAAAATGAGGTCCTAACCTACTCAGCCTGTGCCTGTATGAAAATGGCTGCTTCTGAAAGTTAAATAACAGTAAGTGTGAGTGATGCAGAAGCAGACTATGAGGTTTTCCAGTAATCAAAGCAGTGTAAACTGCTGGCAGAAAACCTCCTGGTAGCTTGCACTGCTCCCATTGCAGAGATCTTCTCTGTGGTGACACTAATGGCAATTGACAAATCGATACAGCGAAGCCACCAATAACTTCATTTAAAAAAAAAAAAAAAAGATAAAATCTGTTTTAATTACATTAGCCAGATCATTAGAAAAATGTGTGTAATGAGCAGAGGACAGTCTGTGCCATCTCTCTGAGATACCCAAAGTTGAAGGTCCTGACAGGAACCCCCCAGAGTGCAGCCAGGCATTACTCTCTGCTGCAGCAGTGTCACCCTGTTTGATTTTAACCTCCGTGTGCTTTGCCAGAGGGAGATTTCCCTGTGACATCAGTGCTTAGGTTTCCTCTCCTTCCTTCCCAAGCCAACGGCATGCAGCCCAGTCTTAGCAGATAGTGGAGGCTGTGCCAGCCGGCAGAGGAGAAGACCAGACTAAGTGCAACATTCCGAACTCTCTAGACAAGAGAATTTTGCCAGCTCCCAGCATCTCCTGGGCAACATCTTCTACTGCAAAACCCCTGGTAGAAAAAAATGATGGGTCACTGCAAATATTGTTGTTTAAAAGGGTCCAGGAGGAGAGCGGTCATGGCCTTGCACTAAGTATGATAAATTGTTTAGTGCGAGCACTGGTCACAATTTGGGAAGCCCCGTTGCAGAGGAAAACTGTGTGCTGTCCATGCACGTCATGAAATACTCTGGCCCTACCCAGTCTTGGGACACCCTAGGTCATGAGCCTCCATGCTGTCTCCCCTCACTGCAGGGCACAGCAGAGACATTTGACCATTTATTTACTTGCTGGTGCTTTGCAAGGTGCCCATGCTCATTTGGAGAGTGCAGATCTCTCAGAGGAGGAAGCAGCTATGCAAGCACCTGGCAGCAGAGGAGAAGCACCTTCACGAACATGCAAGTCCTTATGGACCCTGTCCCAAGGATACTGGCTTGTGACAAGAGCCTTGTCCAGCCTGTCTGGCTGGGGGCAGGTTCCCTCCCATGGCTGAGAGCTGCCACAGCAGGAACCAGCAGCTCTGTGATGTTGTGCAAGTCGTGCAAAGAGCAGGTGTCTTGTGCTACCGATGCTTCACCCAAGACCAGTATCAAATTTATGCCCTACATCTTGCCAGTTAACACTGAGGCCCTAGAAGAGAGCATGCCTAATTGCTGTACCCAGTAATGGGATACTCATTTGGACCTCTTCTGAGAGTAGACAAATCTCTGGGATGCTCCTCTTTAACCAGGATTGCACCTACTCTTGAGTGGACTGTCTCTCAAGGGAGGGGATTTTTCTTATTTGTGTTATGCAAGGAGAAAGCACAGGTTCCTGAGGAGACTCAACACAGCACATTTTTACCCAGTCTGTGGTATATAAATCCCCCAAAGCCTTTATGGGCTGTACTACCCAGGTCATCCTGGACAGGTAACAGTGGATGGCTCTGTGCTGGCCCTCACCGTTCCTGCAACAGGACAAGTGTTGTGTGGGTGTATATATGAGGTGAGTAGCTAGCTCATAATTCATGGGCACTCTCCATTACCTGCTTTTTAGAACAATTGCTGCAGAACCAGTCAGTGCTGCTGAAGTGCTCCCTGGTGTGTGTCCGCTGATGTTGTGCAGTCACCGGGTGCGCCAGGACCAGGCGGGAAGTCAGCACAATACCCCGAGATACCTTATCGACTGTAAATGTGGCAGGAAGTCATTAAAGACTTCCTGAGCCCTTCCCTGGGAAAAGACCACCTCCAGGCTCCAGCAAAGTCAGAGGACTTGCACTGCCAGGGCGTAGAAATCAAAAGAAAAATTACTCTAGTAAGCCAATGTCAGCAACTCCAGCAGGAGCCCTGTGCTCCAGATGGATCCTATGCCCACGGAGTTGGGGTGGTGATGGATGAGGAGATTTGGGGACATGCCAAGGGGTTCTTTGTAGCTTGCTCATCTGAGCCTCCCTAAGGGTTTGGGGGCTACAAGAGGTACGGACATGGACAGATCCAACTCCTTTGTCTGTAAAGCTTTGTAAACCCCTGCAGGTGAAAATAAAAGAGGACTTATTTTAAGAAAGCTGTTTGGTTGCTCCATGAGCTCTCACCCACAGTTCCAGAAGGGAGATTCACAATGACCTGTCTTGGGCAACTGGGAAAAGACAATTTTCTGCCATCAGGAGGCAATCAGAGTTTGGGACAAGAGGGGGAGCAGTAAGGGAGACAAAACCAGGTGAATGCAAGAGGCTCCAGTATTTGTAGGGGGTCATTCAAAGACCCTTGAAGGGAGTCAGGCATAATTTAAACAATGATACCAAGAATGCATGTGGCTCATCTCACTTGATGTATGGGATAACTCTCATTTTTGTTGCTGCAAATATGTATGTCTTGAAAAACATGTGTTTTACCAGAAATAATTCTCTTTTGTTTTTTCCCCTAAATCTCACCAACCAAGACTCAAAGGCTGTCTTAGCAGATAAAAATTTCTTGGGGAATTACAGTGGAAGTCTGTTTTCTGGAATGTGCATAGAGGTGAAATTTTTTTAAACTGTGAGATTATTTAACTGCTGAAATACTTAGTATTCTGAGTAAAAACAAAGTCATCATACCACGGTCAAGGGAGAAGAATTTCACAGTGTTCCTTTTCTCACTTGAGGAGATGAGCAGAATAAAGAGATCTTTCTTATTAAAACAAAACAAACAAAAAAAACCTCCAAAAACACCAACAAGAGAGTAAAAAAAATATGTGAAGATCAGACAGCCAAGTTTCTAGTTTTGAGTACCTGCAAAGTTCCTACAAGTGAATTTGTAACATCAGCCTGCTAGTATCTACCAGCCAGCCACCAGCATGCACCGGGCTCAGAGTCTGAGTGCAGAGAGGAGGAGAGATAGAAATGAGTAGTTTGAAGCTGTCACTGAACTTAATCAAAATGTGCATGGGAATTTTTCGGCTATTTGTTGTTTTCATGCTAATTGAATTTAGTGCGTTTGTTCCTTACCTTCAGAACCTTGCTTACAAGCCTACCAAAGGTAAATACAACTTTATATCCATTTGGATGACTTGCCGGTTATTCTGTAACAAGCATGTGCTATTTTTAACACACGAGATACCAGAAATAAGAGGTCTCTCTTTTTAAAATTAACATTCATCAGAGTCATTTTTTCTTTTTCCACAGTGACAGAATTGTTAGCCCCTAATCTAGTGCAGGCTGGTCTGTACTGACCAGAAAACTTTTGGGGATGAGACTCATGACACGTATTTTGTCCTACCTGTTTGACTGTAGCAGTGTGGAACACTGCGTAGCAACCAGCAGTTCTTTCTTCTCTTCTTGATTAAGGTACCTGTCTAAGAGACCAAAAGGGGTTTTCTTATCTCAATCTCACAGTATGTATCTCACATATACGTCTTTGATTCTCTTCCCGCAGGAGAGAAAGAAAATACAGCTGAAAAAATTAGGCATATTTCTCCAGCAGGATTTCAAGGGGGAAAAGCCTGCCTGCCTGGACCGTGAGGAGGTACCCAAAGGGACACAGAGACATCCTTCAGGACTGGTAACAGCACTGCTCAGCCTTGCTCTTGCTGAGGAAGTTTCCACGCAACACTGCAACCATGAATTTCCTCCGGCGGCGTCTCTCAGACAGTAGTTTCGTGGCAAACCTGCCCAATGGCTACATGATGGACTTGCAGCGCCCCGACAGCTCCACGAGCTCCCCGGTTTCTCCTGCCACGGAGAGGAAGCATCTGCAGCCCCCCCAGCCCTCGCACTCCTCCTCTACCGGCAGCAGCATCTTCAGCTCCATCTCCAGCGCCATGAAGCAAACCACGCAAGCAGCTGCGGGGCTGATGGACCACTCGGCCGGCCCCGCGCCCCCCGTGGCACAGAAACCCAAGATCCTCCTGGTGATCGATGACGCGCACACAGACTGGTAAGTCATCAGTGATTCCCCTCTGAATTCAGCTCCACGTTCTCAGGGATCTGGGAGTCATGGATAATCTGCAGGGGGTGCACAGATACTTCCACATCTGGGAATGGAATTCATATCTAGCAGTGATCCTAAGAGGTCACAGCTGAAGGTGTGTTAATGATGTGGTTCAGGACCTTAATCCACTGTGCTGACTGTAAAAATTAAAAGTGACTCAATCTCTCCAGCTCTCCATCTCTCTTGAGCTTTTCTCTGTATGCAAATTTATACATAAATTATGAAAAGGTAACCAAGCTTCCTATTGCCTGTCAAGGGCCCTTCACCTGCTGAGCATAGCAACAGCTATTGGCAAAGGTATCTCAGGCCCAGCTAAGCCTCAAATTTGTCTTGCTCATGCAGGTCTCTTTACAAACAAAAGTTTGGAAGTTTGTTTCCTATGCTACTGGGTAGCACAGTACACTTTCCAAAGGGTAAGACAATTGTAGTCTTCTGAAATGTGAAAGAAGTTGCTTACTGCTTTTTGCATGCTCCTTTTCAAAGTCAGCTGGTTTAGAAAGCTTTAGACAACTGAGAGTCTTATCTGGGGGAAAAATCCAGAGAATATGTTGAGAAGATGCTCTTGTTTCATCTGCCAGCTTGTCACAAGACAAAAGAAGGAAAGAGTAGCCCAGGTAAAGGGGTAGTATAAAAGACTTCAAAATGAAAGAAGTTGGGTTACTGGATCTTGGCCAAGGGAGATTATTTTATTTTTCTTTTCATCCCACACCACTCTCCAGTACAGTTGTCACCGTTAGTCTTCTCTATTTGACTAGAAGGGTGGGGACAAGATGAGACCTACCTTTTTAGGTGTATCTTCACAAATCAAGAGCTTAGCTCTTACCTAAAAAGAGACCATGACTGAGTACAACTAGGTCAGGCATCTTCAGCCAACTTGAAGTAAGAGAGGGAAAACAGTGGGATTTTTCTCAAAGGAAGAACAACTTTTTAATTGAGTGGGAAAGTCCCTGATAACGTTGTCACCATGAATGTTTCCCTGGCCTAGTGTCTTTCATCACAGTAGCAGCCCCTCAACTCCAGCTCATTCAGTCGGCAACACCAGTCTGGCTGAATCAGACCTGATCTCTCTTTCCTTGGAGCACCACGAATCTCCCAGGAGCAGGCTGATGCTCACTAACCTCTGTCTCTGTGAAGTGTTTTTGCAGTTCCTTGGAAGTGCTGCCAGGTGGCAGTCCCTTAACATAGCATCCTCGCTCTGGGAATGGGAGTGCCTTTGATGCACAGCTCTAGCATCTGGGGCTTAGCCGGCACTGTGTGGGCCAAACACTGTGATCAGAGAGGAAAGCCCTAGCTCAAAGGCCGGTCTAGTTTTTCCTTGAGATTAATTGTGCTGAAGGTAGTCAGGGCAGGGGAAAGGACAAGGAGGGGTTGGACCTTGCTGCAGTGTTTTCATGTTTTAAAATACACACTCTTCATTTTGATCCCTGCCTTTATATCTCCCAGCTGCGGTTCTGTCCTGCAGACTTTGTGGTCTGTGAGCTGAGCTTGCTGAGGGAGCAGCAGCTGGGATATATAAAGAGGAAGTATGGCTACCCATGCTGTCCTCACTCCTCTGCTCCTGTAAGCACTCCACACATCCTGCTGTCTTGGCTATCCCCCTGCTGTCTATAACTGAGCAGTTTCTAGGAATGATGGGACACCCCTTTCATTTATCCCAGCTCTCTGACTCAACCCAAAAGTTTGCAGGTATCAAATGCTGCTTGCAAAGGCTCCCTGCCTTTACTTTCTCTAAGGCTGTGAGGACACTGAACAAAATTAGTGTATGAATTCATGATCATACCCTGATGTATGTATGACATCAAAAGCAAGGAAAGAACATAACCAACCCTTCCCTGCCATGCCTCTTTGTAGCATGGACAGAAATACATGCCTGGAAACTTCCCCAGCTTAAAGGCAGCAGTACCTGGTCCTTTCTGAAAGAACATACCAATGCAACCACTCCAGTGGGCCAGGAGTGCTTCTTGCTGGTTGATTTTTGTGTCTCCAGGAAACTTGGTGAGCCCTTGAGAGCAGCACTGAGGAGCAGTGGCTCCACGGCTCCGTGGATGTTTATTTTTGGTAAGGTACTTCTGAGCAATGCTAGTCACCTTCTTGGTCTCAGCCAGGGTGTTACGTGAGTTCAGGCTGAGCAGCCTCAGGAAGCAGTGTTTGCCTTGTGAGAGCCTAGCTGACAAAGCTGATTATCCAGGGATTCTGACTCTGCATCATGTACAGAAACTGTCCCAGATTTTGGAAGGTGAACAACAGCACATTGATACTTCTGTGCTGGTGATTCTGGGTTTGGAAGGAGCATCATGTTTGTAATGCATTTCACTTCTGCCTGCTCTGGTCTTTCTACTTCTGAAACCTTTGTATTTGGTTTTCAAGGGACTCTTTCCTCCTCCTTTTGAAATGGTTTACTAAAAAATCCCCAAGAAATAACTACTGAAGTGCTGCCCTTCTTTTAAGGGTGGGGGGCTTCCACAGTGCCTCCTCCCCCAGAGCAAGTTACACAGGGTTTCCAACAAGGATCAGCTTGTTCATGGACAGGAAGGGTGAGAGACAGTGGAATCTGCCATTTGATTTCTCTTCTGTAAAGAAAACACTTTCTCAGAATTGGAGACTGTAGCAACATTGCCAAGCCAGACATTAATTTATCATCACTGTTTGTATTACAGCAAAGGGCTGCAATTGTGGATTAGGATGAGGTGTTGCACAAGTGCTTGACAAAATGCTTTAACGACCCAAACAGGCAAGTGCATGGATAATGCACTTTAAAGTGACAAATGGCAATCTTTTCTGTTTTTCAGGAGCTGCTATGTCTCTGATGGTACAGTGTAGTACTCAATTTCTCTCAGAGGTCTGAAGGAAAGAAAGAGCATCCATGGGAATCCATGGCCTGTCTCCCACCATAAAATCCTTGCCGTTCTTGACATGCAATATGCTCTGGTTTATTCCAAAGGCAAAGTACTACAAAAACAGTGTGAGTCCCACGGAGTATGATCAGCTGCTTTCTGTATTAGCAGCAGTAAAAGAAAGGTACATTCTATTAAAAACAAGGGAACTCACCCAGCTTTCTGTTAAAGTGGCAACATTTTGACAAATTTTCCATTCTCCTCAAAGACGCAGCTCTAGGCATTGCAAGGAAGCACGCAGTGAATTGCCATGTGTAGGATGTGCACGAGAGGAAAATCCCATCTATACAGCTCCCTTGTGCTCTTGGCTTTGACAGGCAGCCCTCAGAGGCAGGCACAGCAGTGAATGTACCTGTGCATCAACACACCAGGGAAAGGCTTGGCTTCTCTTCTGTCGTTATTGGCACATTTCTCAGCTGGGGAGCCTCCACCTGGAGAATGAGGCTCCTTCTGGTGGGCTGGGAGTATCTGTGCCTTGGGAGGCTTCCAAAAACGCATCCACAACTCACCTACAGCAGCTGCCAGAAAAAATGGCGCTCAGACAGGAATACACACACTTGCATGTGTTAAACACACAGAAGAAGGGAGCAGGACCATGAGGAAGGGGGACAGCAGAACTCCAGGTGGGGGCACATGGGCCAGCTCCAGCAGCCTGACCTCAGCCAGGAGGAGAACATCCCACCTCCGGCAACCTCCTCGCCCACCATGCTATTAAGCAAAATTATGCTCTTGCTGGATTGAATTTCTCAGCAGATCAAACAGGATTTTGTGCTGTGAATTATTAACCCCCATTCTCTGTGAAAGTGCTCAGCTTCCCAGCCTAATGCCTCGTGTTTAAACAGCTTATGGGGGAAGTGATCAAGCACAGCTAAGGCTCCTATTAGCCACACATGCTAAAAGCATTGCTTTCCGGACCAGACAGCATAACACAGTTGTTCTTGTTGCATTTGCTGGGTATCTAAGTTACATTTGTGAAACAGCTCATGTGGTTTTTCAAAGCCATTGGAGTGTTTTGTCCACGTTTCAGGCTGTTTTCACAGCTCACAGTGCTGTGTTTGGTGCCTTGCCCAAAATACACGTGCCCTGTGTGCAGCAGTTCCACACGTGAGGATTGTGACATGCTTCTCCAAAAATAAGACACAGAGGATAATTTAGGAGACACAAAACTGCATTGTTTTTTCTCCCCTTTAATTTGCAGCCAAATCTGCCTGAGCATACTGCCTCCAAAAATTTTAAGATCAAGGATGAAAAAAACTGTGATTAACACTGAATGAAATCCTCTTAATACATTTGAAATGGTTCTTTGTATAACAATAACGTCATGATTCAGGTCTAATTATTGACAGGATTACTGTTTTATACTGGTCAAAGGAAATTATCTACTTCTTTTAAAAAGAAAATTATTTTTACTTCTGAAACATGAAAATATTGAGCCCTAAATATGTAATTTGCCTAAAAATGTGATTGGTCAAACAATAACATTCTAATACCAAATTTTATTAACAAGGGAGTTCCTAAATCCTGGGGTTTTTTTCAAGGAATTCCTTTTAATATTCAATGAGTGTCATGAGTCATTTCATGCTTTCAGTAGGCTGAAGGTGATATACTAAGGCTCCCATTAAGAGGAATATTTCTGCACCTAAGTCATTTAAACAAAATGGGAAGTTTTGGAGTTCAAGCTTGAACTTAGGAATTTGCTGGTTAAATTGCAAAATTTTGTCTATATTTCTTGATAAGAAAGTCCCAAATCATCTAACATGGTGGTCACTGACAATAGATTATTATGAATTAGCTTTTTTTTACACAGTGGTGTAAAAAAACCTTTTAAGGTTTCACAAGTTCTGTGCAACAGCACAGTAATAATTTGAAAAAACTTACACGTAAAATTTACATTTTCACAAATCTGGTTAAAAAGCCCTTATATTTTCATCATTTAGCCTTGTCTACGCAGGAGCAAATATTTTTGTTCCTATACTTCTTGCCAAATTCCACTTTTTGAGAAGTGGAAAGCAGAAAGAGAGGGCAAGTTTGTGTTAAAGGAGTGTGCTTGTGCACATGTGCACGCCTGGAAGCAGCATGGAGAGTTTCTGTGTTCCCTAGCATACAGACATAGGGGTGAGAGGGAGGCAAGGCTGTCAAGAGTTTTCAAGAAATTGCATTTATCACATCACTTTCCAGTCTGTTTTAGGTGTGTCACCGTCATGTCTGTCTGTATTTTTGTCCTGCATATGTAAAGTATCTTGGGATCTAGTCTCCCTAAATGAAAGGTGATACAGAAATGTAAAGGATTAGTATCATTACAAAAATAGAAACAAGGAATATGGAAAACATTCCCCACCAGGTTATAACTATGCTAATGCAAGTCAAATCTGGGTCCTTAATTACTTTACCAGAGTTCCTATAAATGCATAGAATTTAACCTCAGAATGTCCTGCCTAGTTCTGTACATGTTAAAAAAAACCCCAACAAACCCAACCCTCAGATACATTTCTCAAAGTTTGTAAGCCAGATTTCTTCTGCCTGGAAGTCCACAGCCCTGCCCCAGTGCTGGTCTGAGTTAGGCCAGTTCTCCTGCTCCTCAAATTTAAGGAGAACTGAAGTAGGCTGGAAAAAAATATTGCAAAATCCTCAACAAAAAATGATACCCCTTGCAAACAGCTCCAGGCCGTATTATTTAGATTTAGCAATGTGGAAATGTTCCAGCAATGCACTATTTTGATAATACACAAAATCAAATTGCTGCCTCATGTTGTACTTAATGCAGTACCCCACCTCCACCCCCTACCCTCCTACCCCCAGCTCTTTGTGGGCAGGAGGAATGTGACCACAGCACAGCCTGGGTGGGGGACCAGACCTACAGCAAACTGTCCTTCCTATTCTGACAGCTCGGAGAAGCACAAAAAGCTGTGCCCAAAAGCAATAGTGCTGCACTGACTAGTGCTTCTTCTCTTGGTGGGGGGATGGCTTTGATTACCCCTGTTTGATGAGCAGGAGGTGGCACAGGAAGATGCTGGGAGGCCAGTTTTGTGTGGGACTCTACAAATCCTTGAATAGAAAGAGTGGCCTGAATGGTTGTGTGTGCGATCGTTAAAGCACTGGTGGCTTGCCAAGCCAGGTCTCCCCAGAAAACCGGCCCTCAGAAAGGGAGGGCTCACAAAAGAAGATTTTTAAAACCCTTCTCCCTTGCTGCCCCAAAGCTTCCCTTTCCGTCTGCACTCAAGCCAAGAAAATCCTCCCAGCCCTGTAGGGTGGGACCTCAGATCTCATCAAGGACCTCACCAGGAGGACTTCCTTTATCCAAAAAACCCTAACCCATACCGCCGTCAGAGCCCAGCACAATCCCCTTCGGGTGAGGCGTTCCTTCCCTTGATGTGATCCCATAACTAATAATGTTTCGGGGGTGGTTTTGCAGTAACCAGAGTGGGCTGGCTTTTGTGGTTCTTCCCAGAAGGCAACAAAAGAAGTCTGTTCCCACAGCGCAGCCGAGGGGACACTGGGGACACCCCTGCAGCTCTGCAGAGCTGGCACTCCATTCGGTGGCCACAGCAAGTCAGGTGGTGACAGCACCAAGAGCAAGGTGATCTTGCCCCGGGGAGGAACAGGGCTGGTCACAGCACTGCTGTGCCCCAGGGATGAAGCTGAAACTTCTATGGAGCTCCTGCCAAAGTATCGGTGTATTTAGGGTTACCTTTTGACCCAACACAAACCGGAGATTCACCCATTGGTCCCTCCCTGTCAGTATGTACAATGTAAAAATACCTTTTCCTTCTTTCTGCACTTGTCTCTGGTCCATTTAACTTTTAATTCAAACCTTGTTTTCTGAGGTGTCGAAGTACACATCCATCACTCTCATTTGCCATCCTGACACCCCCACCCCTTGCCCCAAGGTACTCTTGCAGAATAAGTATTAACTACCAACCAGTCCATCCCACAGCTGAACATTGCATAAAGGTCTCTGGGCCAAAGCAGATGTGCACAAAAGCTCCAGCAGTTAGCAGACCTCAGCATTTACTGAGTGATTTTTCCCATCCCTATGCCCTGGGCAGTCAGGACTTGACCATCTCAAATTCTTTCCTATGTACGGCTGAGAATTTCTGAAGTGGGGAAAGTGGTGGAGGGGGTGAGAACTGGCTCCTGAAAGGAAAACCTTCCTTATTTTCACCCTTGAACAAAAAGGGCACAAATGCATCTCTCCTCCCCCTTCCCATCCCTGCTGCCCTTATAGCGTGTAGGGGCTGGGGGGGTCGGGGCATTCCAGCAGCTGCTGGCCAGTATCCTGGAAACTGCCTCCTTTTTCCCAGTCCCAGCCCCTTTTATGAAGGAGACAATGCGGACATACAGTGAGTGCCTTGTGCATCACTTGGGCCCCCAGGCCCTTTGACATGGGGATTTTGTATAGTGGCTCACCACCTCCCCACCCTCCCTGAGGTGCCCCCACACCCAAACCAGGGGGCTTCAGCCTCGCCTTTTCCTGGATTATCCGGAAAGAAATTACATGCCTTATTTTCCCAAGGGCTTGAGAGAAATATGTGTAAAGTGATAGCAGGGAAATAATTCAGATAATTCCAGAATTTATCCATGGATACCTTTTGGTTTGTTTACCCAGGTCTCTTCTTACCATTTCTCTCCCTCTTTCTTCCACCCACTCCCTTGCCCACCTCTCCCCAAGAGCCCCACGCATTTCTCTCTTCATCGTGTGTTGCTCTGGCCCCTCCACAGGGTGGGAAAGGCTGCTTCCTGCTCCAGATAAGTGGTTTCCATCCAAAGTGTGGCTTGGCTTTCTCTGCTTTTTGTGTCTTGGTCCAGAGGCACAAGCTCAGCCAGAGGATTTGGAGGAATTTGCCATTACAATATCCTAGTGTCCTTCTTCTCTATGCTCTCAGCGAGGAGAGCCCATTTTTGGGTTGAAGGTACAAGCCAGCTCTTGAGTTTGTAGGTCAAGGCCTCTGTTGAACAGTGATACAATTGTGAGTCTGGGTTCACTCACATCACAGGGGATTTGGGCTCAGGCTTATTAGGTCATCTGAAGAATGGCTTCCCAGTTTCCAAGACAGCATTACAATATTTGCTATATCAGTTCCACTGAGGTGTCTCCCAGGAAGATGTGAAAATCTGTGAATTAGCCTGAGGTGGGTAATTGGAGGTGAATTGATCATTTATTATTCCCTGCTGCTGTTAAAGGTACACTCCATATCTGACAGAAAATTGTTGTATATGCTTCCTCCAGCCATGGCAATTGAGGCAGACTGGGGCTGATTTACAGAATATCTCTGCAAAATAAACTTCTATCCTTTCCAGATTGTTTCATAAGAAGAGGCATTGGGTTTCTTATGTCCCTGTAATCATGTCAGAGCTGAGGCAGAAAGCAAAAGTTCCATTTGTCTGATGCCTTTGCATCCAGAAAATATGTCCTTTTCCAGAGCACACAGCTTCTTCATCAGAAAGAGAGAGGAGTTCAAGGCAAGCTTCTTTCCTGCAAGCCAGGGCAGACCTTTAGCTGTTTGTCACGGTGCTTCCTCCCTCCCAGTCCATGGGGCCACATTTAAATGGATTGCCTAGCTCTATAAATCCCACCCAGGAACTGCTGTTGAGCATGGCCCTGCAGTTTTCTTGTCAAAACATGTTTACATGCTAATTCACTGAGATCACAGCAACCGCACCACCCCATCTGCACCCTGCCTAGCCAAATTATAGCTCTGTGTTCTGCTGAGCTGAACATCTGACATGCTTTAAAATAGAGGGGTGGCCAGCCAAGCAGTGGTCAGTGCTGCAGGCTGCCTGGGAGAGGTGGTGGGTCTGTGTGGCAAGTGCCTTTCCCAGTGTCCCAAGCTGGGGACACTGAGCCCTCCTGGGGCAATGAGGTGCTCCTCTCATCACTGGCAGCTGGCTGTGCTGGAAGTGAGTGGGGACACTTCCAAGGCTCCCCAGAAAGGTTTTGGACTGCTCTTCCAGGCACTGCACTGCAAACTGCCTAGATAACTATGCAGCAGTCAGGTCCTAGGCAGATGTCTGGAAGAGACTTGCTCAGGTGGTTTTGGGACAGAGAGCATCCACAAATGTCTCGTACAGCCATGAGACTGCCAGAAACATCCATCTCTCTTTCTCATGCATCCCCACCACAGCAGCATGGTCTTCCTTTCCTCTGTCTCATGCCCTCTGTAAGGACCACAAGCCATTTCATACACGGTGCAGAACTGACCAAAAGAGTCTCTCTCTCTTACAAGGGGTATGATACTTCCACAGCATCAGCAATGATTCCAGCTTGCTTAAAATTTGAGGGACTCCAGGAGGATGCTAAAACCATTTTTCATTTCAATGTGATAGCCTCTACTGCCCAGGGGCTCCAAAACCCTAGGTGAGAATTGAAAACATCACTCCATCCATTTCAGAGATATTTCAGTAAGGAGTGTTTTATTTTTACTCTGGGCTGTGTCAAAATGATGGGCGGACCAAGATATTTGGCTGCAAATTGCTTACCACCTGTAGTCTTCAGAGACACTCTGAGCAGCTTCAGCTTCCTGGGGGGCTGTCTTGGGAAGAAAGGGATATACGGTGCTGTTAAAGGAAAGTTCTTGGGACACTGGATGAGACAACCTGTGTGGAAAAAGGGATAGGATGGACAGGTCACACAGCGTCTAAGCTGAGGTCCCTTGCACCACTCCATTGCCTCCTAATGCTGGATGCATCCTCTGTGTGACCATCCATGAGCACAGCCAGTACTGCAGAGAGGAGAAAGAGGATTTTGTAGATGTGTGGAGGCCAATTTCCTGGACCAGGCAGTGGAAGCCTCTTTGCTCCATCTGAACAAGGCTGAAGACTGTGGTTAATCGCACTCCATTACAAGCTGAAGCAAAGCATCACCAAGGAGCTTGCAACCAGCTGGCTGGCAAAGAGGAGAGGCCATAGAGGGAGGAAGTGTGTTTCATAGATGTGGGTAAGGAATGTATGTAATGAGCATGCTGGGAATAAAAACAAACTTGTACCAGGGAATAGAGCGCCTCGAATTTCAGACCAGTTCCTGTGAGCCCTCTGAAAGCTTATTGCAGCTTTTAAGAAGTCACTGGTTCCAGCAATATCCCCAATGTTTAGGAGTAAGGAATGTTGCCAGACCCTCTAGAGCCATGCCTCCTGAAATGTAATGGAATTATTAAGTGCATTTAGAGTTCCTGTTTATTGTTAGAGGCGTGATGTCTTAGCTTGCCTGCTGAGTTGCTTTTTTTCATGCAAAGTTCATAAATTCAAAAAAAAAGAAGGAAAAATGGCCAGAGATCTGCTTTTTATACCGAACAGGGGTTGTTCAAGTCACCTGGTCTTGGTTACACCTGGCTGCTACGTTGTTCCTCACCTATGCAGAAGTCTTATTTGCACCATGATGATGGATGGGCTGTCTGGGAAGGGAACTGTGATACAGCATTCAGATGTCCTTTTAAGAATTAAGCAGAAAGCTTTTGACATTTTTAATATATTTTCCTGTTATAATGAAAAATTTTGACTTTGTTTCGAGCCAGAATGACAAGAGAACTTTTTATTTACACATCACGTTTCTGGGAGCATTCAGCTAAAAACTGGTGTGTTTCAGCCATGGGGGAAATTGCCTTCCTACTGTCTCTCCTTTTTTTTATTGGAACAAATAGACACATAGTAAAAATGTGAGCCAGCTTTTTTTTTTTTTTGCTTATACTATGAAATAGGGAGCAAAGCCGGCTTCCCCTCATTTTCCTTTACTTCTTTATTCTGCCCTGTCTTTGCCAATTGGAAACAGAACCCAGAGTTACTTTGTCTCTGGAAACAGCTCTTCCAGGGCTAAACTGTTTTCAGTGCTTTCCAAATAGAAGAGCCCTTTGGAGCCTACATGGTCTTCTGAAAGTTTATAGGGGAGGAGGACTGACAAACTAAATTCATATTTTCTTCTGTCAAGCTTGTTTGGTGAGAGGAAGAATTGGGGAGAAATATTTACTGGGAAATTTATATTGGCAATTTCCCAACTGACTAATCAATATAAAGGGAATTATACACAAATATGAACACAAAAAGTTAGAACTGCCTGTCCTTTTCCTCTGTTTTATTTTCCAACACTACTGTCAGCCTCCCCCTTGCCAAAATAACCTTCTAGAAGTGCTTTGTTGTCTGCATAGTGTAGGCAGACAGGAACAGAGGTGGTGGAAGGTGTATGTTCTTCTCACAGCAGTGTTCAACCCCAACGTGAACACAGTTTCTCAGTTCAGGAGAAGAGCTCCTTCATCAGTGACACTGTAGAGATGCAGATATGGTTTCTCTAAATCAATAGCAAAAAGAAACAGAAGTGGAAAGCAGCTCTGTAGTGAGAGAACATGAGAACAAGCTTCACAAGTACTTCAGCTGTGATGACAAAGCTCCTTGCTCAACATCAGAAGTTCCCGATGCTATGCCATATGTTGCTCTCCTTTTACAGAATAAAAATTGAGTATTAAATGAGATATAGCAAGGAATCATTGATTAGAGTTGTTCTCTGGAAAAGATTAGGAGGACATTTGGTTTTGAGTTTGAAAATTAAATGAAAAAGTAACAAGCCTTGAAGGAACTTTCCAATGTGGTTTTCATCTGGCTTGGCAGGTTTCTCCTGGAGAACAGAAAGCTAAAAGAAGATAGGAATTAGAAAAACATGCTGTGACCTGGATAGAAATTCTTCAGCAAAGAGGGAAACACAGAAGCAAAACAGTATGTAATGAAAGCCAAAAATCTTACTTCACCATGTTTGTCTCTCTTGTTTCTTCTGCAGGGCCAAATACTTCCAGGGGAAGAAGGTGAATGGAGAATTTGATATCCGAGTGGAACAGGTCAGTGACAAGTGAATTTCTCTCTAAGGAATGCATGTGGACAGGGCTAAGGAGAAGTAATCTGTCCCAGGAACAGTAATGAGGTTCATAGCCTGTTTTTTGATGTGCTCCACAGGGCACTGGACACATCCTGTTTCCCTGTTAGCCTTGGCACCAGACATTCATTTCATCTGAAACCTCTTCATGCTGGGGTCTGTCCCCTGCTCTGTGCTGGTGCAGTGTCTGTCAAACAGAAGTCCCATACTGACTGAGACTGGATGCTGTTGCCAAAGTAGAAATTATTATTAATAATCATCATCTGCAGGCACCCAACTTGAAAGCAGGTGTAAAAAGAGAGAGATATAGAGATAAGGTAGTGATCCTGAAGATGGTGATAGAATACATGCTTTTGGGCACATCTTACACTGTAACCTAGGACAGGTGGATAAAGAAATCTGCTGAATGTTGTTTGAATGACCTGATACTTTCTGTTTTTATAAAGCTGTTGATTCTGCATCATGTGTGTGTATAGATTATTAATGCAGTGGTTTTGGAAGACTTTCTCAGGACCCATTGCCCTTGAAAAGGTGTTTCTTCTCTTTTCAAAGGGGTCCTGTCCTGTTGTCTATGACTGTTCATGAGTGCACATGTTCTGATCAAATTGTGTCTGGGACAGATTTTTCTTTTTTATTGGTATCACACTTGTCAGTCTGGGTGGTATGAGGAAGAATAATTCTTCCTGGTATTTCTTTATCAAAGTCTTTATTTTGCTGGCTGCCTTAGCAGTTATCCTAAAAGAGTATAGGAAAAATTATTTTTTTTTTAAATCATGCTTCTCACTTAGAAGCATGAAATCAAATAATTTAGGTTTTCCAACCCTCTGATTCAACCCTCTCCATCACTCAGAGCAGGGTCAGCTTCAAAGCTAGACCTGATACTCTTCAAAATGACCTGCTAATTCTTTCTGAAACCTCCAGTCTCTGCCTTTCCCCTCATACTCCTTCTCCTCAAATGTTATTGCACTTGAGGTACTTATAAAGGAACTGCCTTCGAATGGTTGGTGAGTGCAGAAGGTCAGAAGTGGACTCTGGTTCCCTGCTGGGGGATCAAGTTATGACCCTTGTCACTGTCACAAGGTAGCTTATCCCATTTCCCCACGGAGTCTTGTAGGGAGACTTTCCCAGTCTACCTCTTGAAATCCTTCACACAGGCTGAATATCAATGTTCGAGACGAGGCAACAAATTGCTCCAAGCCAAGACCATGATGTGATTCTGCTGGTGATGACCATGGCCAGGCCCCTGCAGCTCTCACTAAATGCCCACATAGGGATTGCAGCTTTGCCCAAGGGAATGAAGCCCCCAGTGGGTAGGAGTGTTGAGTAATGGAAAACAAGGATCCTGGCTATTTCCACTTTTCCTCTCCCTGCCTCTCAGATCAGGCAGCCCAGCCTCCACTTAGTGGGCCAGGAGCTGCTCTTGACTCCTCCAGACCTCAGAAGGAGAAGGAATGATGACTTTTCCCAGATGGATCAGTATCTGTCCAGGGAAACACAGAAGCTGCATTGTCATGGGCAGTCCTTGAATCTGACCCCAGGCATATTGTTAAGGTCAAGAGAGAGGCACTGCTTCCTTCAAACTATAGGTTTTTGTCCCCTTCTTATTTTGTCCATCCATCCTTGCTCAGTATTTCTTGATATTTAATTTGCATTCATTGCTCCTACCCTGTTTGTCTGAAGCCTTCCTAAGTTCTTCACCCTCTTCCTCAAGCAGTCCAGGAGCCTAAACTGTTGTGGGAACAGGTCCCCTGAGGCAGAATGCTGACCCTCTCTACCTCAAAAATGAATGTTCTTCCACGGTTTTCTTATGAAAAATAAAAAAAAAGGGATTAACTGTGTTCATCAACATGGTCGACATCTTTCTCTTTGAGTTCCCAGCTTACCAGTCTTCACTCCTGTAACTCTCCCCTGAATGGCACACAGACTGTGTCATGGTGCACAGGCCTTAACCTGGATGTTTAGTTCTAAATAAACTCTTCATCAGAGACTTTGACTCTTGGGAACCTCTTGAGCCATTTGGTCTGCTCAGTAAGTTAATTCAGTTTTTCATTTTTCCATTTGGTCCTGTTTCAGATAAACATACATTATTTACTCAGCCAGAAATACAGTTTGCCTTAGGAACTTTTTTTAGGTTTTATAGGAGAAAAACCACTTTTGATCTGAAAAGCTAAATAACAAAGAAGTTTGAATGGCAGAAAGCAATGAAAGGAAATATCCAAATGTTAAATACTCTTGAGAAACCACATTGGGAAAAAGCCACTGCCTTATTTTTACTGACCATGCTAACTCTTTTGCCATTCTTCCAGGATGTTCTGTAGCTGGTTTGAACTTTTTCTCCTCCTCTTTTTATATCCATCTCTGTTACACTTTAATTCTTTTTAGCAAGCCATTTTAGCAATCTGTGAGGGAAGCAGAACAGGATAGTAGGTGATATTTTTTTGAAAGTCATGACATCAGTTATTTGTAATGGAGCAGGAGTGCTGAGAGCAGCACTGTCTCTCCCTCTCTCAGCAGCGGGAAGTCAGTTATCTAATCTGGTTGTACACCCCTACCAGCTCTCCAGGCTGCCTCCCCCCTCCTCTGAGGAATGCAGGACATGTGTGATCCTGCTGTCCTGCTCTGTCTGTCCCCCACACCCAGCCCTATGGAAAGCATTGGCTCATTCCAGCTGAGTTCGAGAAACAGGCAGATGTTTCAAGATACTGAGTTTCTGCAAGAGGTGAATTCAGTTCATATTAGACACTGAGTAATACACAGGGAAGAGACTGCTAAATGCCATCCTGCTGCTCAGGAAGCTGCTTCTGCAAGTCTCAGCCTGTAAGAAAATAGCTTTTATGGACTTTCAAGTAAGGTTTTCTGGTTCTTTAGCACTGAGTGAATTGCATGACCTCGATAGCACCCCCAGACCCTTGTTTCACATCCATTGCCCCCAGGAAGAGACAGGTGTTACTGTGGGCAGCATCTGGTGCCAGTGGATAAGGAGAGAGCTGGCAGGGACACTGTGGCAGGTACACCACTCTCCTGTCATCCATTAAAATGAACGTGAAGCCTGACTTTGTTTCCATCTTTGTTTCTTCTCTTCTAATCTTCAGTGTAACACTGAAACCGTATTTATTAATGTGCTTTAAAGGCTGCGGGATTTATGACTGTCCACCATTTAGTGAAACCAGGCAGGCAGTGCCATTGCCTTCTTCCTGCTGGCTACAGGGAGAGAGGTGAAAGGCTTTGGTGATGTAAAGCCAGTCCAAGTGTTCTCTTGAGTCATGACCCCTTTTTCTTTGGAAGCACTTTAGGTTACATTTCAGTTATTTGGGTATTTTTCCACTTATGTAGCAATGATAGTCGTTCATGAGACTGATTGAAACACTGATCCAAAAGTGAAAATCTATTTGACCTATTCCCATTAAAACCCTGATGGTTTAAGTTTTACTCAGTGTGGGTAAAGCCCTAAGCTTTAAGGAACAGCTGAGTCTAAAAATACTATCTCTATTTTATGCTAAAAATAAGCTGCTTAGATTTTGATCCACGTAGTTGCTTTTACTTGTCTGGTCATTTCTAGCTTTCAGAACTGCAGTGTATGCATCTCCAGTTCTTTTCTCTAGAAATACAAATATTAAGAAGTTCTTTCAGAAATGAAAAGCAGAAGTTTGAATAAATGGCTCTAAGGCTAAGTTGAACTTAAAGAAGAATCTTGAAGTGCCACAGGAGTGGACCACATTGCTTTTAGTCTCTCACAAAAATAATTTTGCTTTTATCTCTTCAGTTCTTCATTGGCCAGAGGACAGGAGGCATTAGGAACCACAGTACACTGAGGAAGAGGAGGAATTATACTATAAGCCTTATGCCCTGTCAAATGTTTTCCTTCATTAGAGAGAAACTAATTCAGCACCTCCTTTCCCACCCTCTCTGTGCTGTCCCAGAGAAAACTAAATCTTCTGTGCTCTAAGGGTTTCTGGGGATTTCCATTCGGATGATAACATACCTTGTGTGGGGTCTCCTTGGCCAGTAGACATGCCCCATGCCCAAGGGGAATGCCTTGTGGCCATGTATCCCCAGCACACCCACAGACAAGCAGAAGAGGGCAACTGAGATGGGGCTGAGACCTGGACAGCCACAGACCCATCAGACAGACCAGGACACTGAGGGTGGGGGGCAGATGAGTGGGCCACTTGATGCCTATCTGGGAGAGTGATGTCTACAAAGCAGGAGATAACAGAGCAGGGGCACTGGGATGGCCATGGAGACCTGGCTTATGCGAGGAGACTGACAGAGCTGAGTTTGTTTATCCTGCCATAGCAGAGGATAAAGGAGACATGAGTGCTTTCAGTAAACACCCTGGTGCAAGACAGCCTTTCATGACCTGGTGCCAGGCGTAGCAAGGGGTCAGACCCTGTGGCTGTGATGGGCTGTTCCAGTCCTGTGCCCTGCATGGCCCAACGGGAGACACAGCAGGCAAGAGCAAGCAGCACCTCTTAGAGAGTCCACCACCTTCAGGGTACCTTTCCTGCAGATATTTCCCAAAGGAATTGTAGTATGTTCAGAGACATCTTTCCTGACATCGGCTAATTGATGGTGGACTGGGGTGAAAAGTGTGACAGGGGAGCCATGAGGCCAAAAGGTCCATGTACATTTTTATTCCTGTTGTTTGTTCACCCGTCTCCTTCCCACCATTTCCTGCTGTGACGAGGTGGGTCCATCTGTCCGTCTGACACGCATTCTTCTTGCACAGCTCATTCACTTGTTCCCACTGTTCACTTTATTTTCAGGGAATGATTATTCAGTGAACTCCTATGTACATGCTTCTGGAAAAGTCTTGTGGTATAGATTATGACTCCATTGGCAGCATTGTCAGGAAAAAAGTTATACTTGGCAGTCACAGAAGATAATTGTAATACAAATTATGAATTCCAGCTCCATTGTACTTCCCGCCCTAAAGAGGTATTTTCATGTGTGGCGTAAAATGGTCCTTTCAAAAGGTAGAGTCTGACAGGTCCGTGTGTGATGAAAGGAAAATTAGCCTCTTGTCAAACAACTGTGTAATTTTTGTTCATTATATGTTTAGGGTTTATGTCTTTTTCCAATTGAATGCCAGAAAGCAGTTCAAGAACAGCAACAGCAGTTCTCATAGCTTTGCCACATGCAAGTATTCAGAAACCATGAATAAAGGGACCTGGAGAACTAGCAAGAATGACTCTAAAATCATTATTTTCTTAAATAAATAGTATCTTCTTATATTTTTTAAGTTTTATTGGCTTTCATTTACAGAGTTAATGGTTTTGAGCCATTTCCTGGGATCAAAATATTTAGAAATGTGCTTTTGCTAAACCTCAAATTTTCAGGCAGTCACATATTTCTGAAATGAAAATTCAAGAGACAATTCTGAATGCCATCAGAGCTGAGGCACCAAAAAGTGTTCACACAGGTGAAGGCATGCACCTTCAGCACCAGCATTGTCTCTAGGAGAATGCATCCTAGCTTCAGGACTTGTGAAGAGCACTTGTGGAAGCTGCTCCAGGAGCCACAAAGCATCATTCACATCACAGATAGGCTCTCTCCATTCTTTTCTCCCAGAGAGCAATCCTGGTACTGGGGGCAGGTGGAGAGCAGGGTGTCTTCCCAAGGAAAAATGTCTCAGGAAGAGACATGGGGAATCAGGATGTGTAAACTCTAATTCTGCATGCATGCACAACAAGCAGGCAAAGCCCCAACCCTCATCCCACTGGCATCCACACTATCTGCCCACCTTTCTGCCTGTGCAGGATTTAGGGATTGCTTACTTTCCCCTTGAGATGCTTGTAATGGTTGCAGTGAAATGTGCTGCTTTAGGAATGCAGCCTGATGTGGGCTCTTCCTTGTACATATCGGAAGATCCACCAAAAAGTAAGGCATAAAATCCACTGAGGAATGTATGCAATTTGATTATATAGTGGCAATTCCGCATCTCAAGTGCCTAAGCCGTGGCATGGACCAGGCTAGTCAGTAGCCTAGACAAAGCAGTGCAAGGATTACAGTGGATGTCAGCCAGAATATGAGTTAAAAAACAGTCACAGTGCTGCATGTATGACAAATCCGTACTCAAGCATATGGTTGGCAGTATTACAAATGAAGGGAGTTGTGGACCTGCCGGAGAGAATCTTGGTGACAGCAACAACTCTGATCAATTCACTGAAAAACATCATCTACAAGAAAATCTTACAAGAATGGGCTGGTTTTGTCTAGGAAAAGAAAAAAAGGAAGAAGGAAGGGCAAGTCTTTGAGGAATAAGTCTTCAGGTTCTGCAGGAAGAAGTAATGGACACCAAAAAATGTGCTGTCTTAAAAGTAAGGGGAGAGATTTAGAATGGGCATTGGAAAAACTTTCCATGGTTGTAAAGGTACAGGCTGCCTGAGGAGGTTCCTCATCTATGGAAGACAGAAGGAGGTTATGTAGTATCTGCACACAACGGCAGAGGCAGAGCTGGTCATGCCTTAGGAAAGAGAGAAAGACTATGTGATGTTTTGAAGTCCTTCCAACACAACTTCCTGTTATTCTATGAAAAATGCTTAAAATACACCTTGAGCACATGCTTCCCTTAAATCACTAACAGGCATAGCTACCAAGCCAGGCATTTCTACTATTGCATGATTTAAAATGACAGAATCTTTCTTGTTTTAATATCAGGAAACAGAAACAGACACTCTAAAATAGCTCACCAAAAAGATCTCCAGCAGGCAGAGAACACTGATGGAAACTGAGAGTACCTTAAGGTTTAGTCCAAATGATCTGGAGAGTTCTCTGATTCTTAATACCTGAAGTAGGCATTTTTGACAAAACTATGATCAAAGTAGCTGTGGGCATCATCTCATATCTGAGCCTCGCAGAGGTATGAAATATTTCTACTCCCACAGTCTGTGTTACGTTATTCTTCAGGACAGATTGTGTCACGTTTGTCACACATGGTTTGCTCTTGCCCTGAATGTTTTTGCAGCCACTGGCGCTGTTGCAAAGCAAGTATAAAACACCATCAGGCTAATGCAATGCCTTCTTCTGTTCCATGATTCCTAGAGCAAATGACTCTGCAAGGCCACAGGGAGCTGGGCTCTCCTGTTTTATGCATAGCTACCTGTCACTCTATCTGCATGGGCTGCTTTCAAAGACCTCTTTGTCTGCAAGGTAAACTCAGCCTGGAGATGATCTCAGAGTCGAAATCCCAGCCAAGGGAAGTCATCAGGCTACAAAACCCACAAAGTTAAAAATACAGGGAGCACTGGAAAATCAACAGGAAACAATTTCTGCTGACTGAAGGTTTTAGCCTTCTTCCAAACTCCAGCTAGCAGCAGCCTGTTGGATGGGACAAAGCAGCTACATGAAAGCAGCAGCATTCCTTAACTTTGTCTGTTAAAGCAGAAGTGAATGCCAGGAAAAGGTCAGGATTGTCCCTCAGCTCTGATTGTAGATCTAGATGTTTTGGGAGTGAGATAGCTGAATCCCCCAGACCCTCTCTACACTTCTCTCTCCTTGCCAGGGTTCCCTGGACAATGGTTGCCAAAGGGGATTTCTCCTTTTCTTCTGGCTCTTGACGCTAGCAGGGCCTGAAATTGGTCCTGGCAGTTTGGCATGAAGTACTCACCAGCTCGGGGGGTACTCAGGCCTGTTTGCAGGTCAGGTGTCTGAGCACAGCTTTATTTGGCCTGACTGCCTCAGGGAAACGCCTGTCACACCAACTTAGTTACACTGTAAGTGCCCCTCATCGAATGAAGATTGTCCATTTTCACCCCCAGCAAAGAGGAGTGTTAAGTTCTTTACTACAAACCATTATGGAAAAAAATTACGGAAGAAAAGCATAAAAACCATGAAAACACAGACCTAAAACTTCCCTTTCTTGCGCTGGTGTTCACATCAGATGGTGCATTCCTCAGCAACAGAAGCTGGAGTTCCAGCTTGACAACACTCTGCTTTCAGAGTGGGACATCTCTGAGGCATATGGAGACACAGAGGTGGGAAGAACATCCTTTCATCTCCTCAGTCCACACAGCCTCTCGAGCTAATATGTAAACCAGCAAGTGTGCCTTGACCCATTGGGGAGACCACTGATGGTGCCCAAAGCATCTGATCTTACTGAATTTTTCCAAGGTGGACCCCTCTCTCCCTAGATCTCCTGAGATTTTTTAAATGTATAAAAGGCAGGTGCCTTTTAAGAGTACATGTTTTCTTATCTCTGATCTGATAGGGTCACTGAAGAAGAGTGGCTGTGGCCAAGGTAACACTGTGCAATCTCTCATGAGTAAAACCCAGGCAGTGACCTGAACTACTGCCAATCCCTCCCTGTGAGTGTGTCTGTGTGTGCATGTGTTTGTGTTTGAAGCAGAATTTATTTCTTGGCAACAGGAATTTTCCCCCTCTTTTCATTGTAATTAGGAGTTACAATGATGTAAGATCATGTAAGGGTGTTGATTTAAAAAGTTTACGCAGGGCCACAGACGTGAAATCTCATTACATCATCGGGTCACCAGTCCACAGCCATTGCTTTAAAATTATGTGGATTTTAAAAAAAGAAAGTTGGAAATGATTTTTTCATTTGTCGTCTGGCCTTTGAGCCTTTACAGGTGCACTAGTTCTCCATTGGCAAGTTTTTTCCATGAGTTCATGAGGACAAAACACACTTCTTTTTTTTTGCCTTTTTCTGCCTTTTTTGCCTTTCTTTTTACGTATAAAAGTTGTTCCTGGCATTATCTTTGGGTTCCAGCTAATAGACGTAGCAGAAGAACATTAAACAGTACAAGGATCTCAATAAAATCATAAGTGTTAGCAGCACCATCTGAGTGTTCTGGTATCAGATAGCTACTGGTTAGAAGATGATTTTACTGCTGCCCAGTCTTCATTATACTGAGTCTGAAAAAATTCCTTAAAAGGAAGAGGAAAAAAACTGCTCAAAGGGAGAAGATTAAATTTTCTGCCTCAAAAAATGAAACCTGTTTATTTATATTTATACCACAGGCACTAATTTAATATAAGATTTTGAATCTGTACAGGTATGTTTGCATCACGTTAGAAAGGGAGGACCTGCATGGCACACTAGGATATTCTAGTTCAAGGTTTACTCATTTGCTCGTCAAGACCAGAGTTAGGATTTGAAGCCCACAACCTCTGATCAGGTAACCCTGCCATCTTCCTGCTGAGAGTAGCCTGAGACCACCAAGCCTTGATAGCACTCTAGTGAGGATTATCACACCTCTCACCTAGCTAGTTGCTCTGATTTGTGTTTTAACCTTCCCTGCCATCCTCTGCAGTCACAATCCCCTCTGTGCCTTTTGCTCCCCACAGCTGAAATATCCCTTGCCAACCTTTCCAGCCTTGTAAGTCACTCCTCTTTTAAAATATAAAGTGTTTTAATGATTGAGCAGCTCTGTTAATAACTNAAATGAAACCTGTTTATTTATATTTATACCACAGGCACTAATTTAATATAAGATTTTGAATCTGTACAGGTATGTTTGCATCACGTTAGAAAGGGAGGACCTGCATGGCACACTAGGATATTCTAGTTCAAGGTTTACTCATTTGCTCGTCAAGACCAGAGTTAGGATTTGAAGCCCAAGACAACCTCTGATCAGGTAACCCTGCCATCTTCCTGCTGAGAGTAGCCTGAGACCACCAAGCCTTGATAGCACTCTAGTGAGGATTATCACACCTCTCACCTAGCTAGTTGCTCTGATTTGTGTTTTAACCTTCCCTGCCATCCTCTGCAGTCACAATCCCCTCTGTGCCTTTTGCTCCCCACAGCTGAAATATCCCTTGCCAACCTTTCCAGCCTTGTAAGTCACTCCTCTTTTAAAATATAAAGTGTTTTAATGATTGAGCAGCTCTGTTAATAACTTACCCAGCTTTGCTAACTCTTTAATAGTAAAAATCTTAATAAGCAAATCGCATCAGGTGACCTCTACTTATCACTTTCCTGCAACATAATGAGATTTAAAAAGGTTTAAATCTTTTGTATTAGGTTTATAGCTGGCCAGTGGCACAGCAGCCGACTCAGACATAATTCTAAATGGATGTCTCCCAGTGGAAACTTGGAATTTGAATTCAAATGACCATACCTATTTTTATTATTATTATTATTCTTTCCTGTATGCATTTTTCAGCTTGTTCATTCTTAATTCCTTCAGTACTTATTACTGCAATAAGCCTAATCCTGTGTACTTTTACACCCCAAGTGTGGGAGCCGTAAATACTTCTGCAGTCTCTCAGGGCAAACCAGCTATAATTGGATCTCCAATTGCCTCACAGAAAAAAAAAATAAAAAAAAGAAGGAAAGGCACGTTCCAGACAAAGAAAACTCTGCGTCTGTGTCCGTGTGTTTGTCTCTGCCGCCCTTGAGTAACACTTTGTCCTTTTGCTCCACTGCAGGCCGAGTTCTCCGAGTTGAACCTGGCTGCTTACGTCATGGGTGGCTGCATGGTGGACATGCAGGTCGTGAGGAACGGCACCAAGGTGGTCAGGTGAGGAGCACCAGCTGGCCTTGAAAACTGGGCTTTCTGGATCAGTGTTGGGGCAAGCAGGCTGGCCTCAGGGGGTGACAAGTATCTGAATCAGGGCAGCACAGTCTTGTTGGCTTCAAGGATTCTTGGCAGTGGTGAAAAGAGTGGCCTGACTCTGGTGGGTTTGTATCAGGTCTCAGGTGCACATTATGTCATGCAGTCATTTTTTCCAGTCTAGACCCTTCATGCAACAGCAAATGCCTCCTTCTCAGGTTCCTTTTAGCCTCCAGACTCCCAATTAAAGGGGCAACAGATCTTCTTCTCCCTTGATTTTTCTTGCTTCTCTGTCAACTCACCTTCATTTTAAACAGTGGCTCTAATTCGTTAGCCTACCTGGCTTAGGCCCTGATGCCAGTGGACTACCCTTGCGATAGCCACTAAGCCCAGATGACCAGGTCAAGAGCATCCCTGAAGAGGACTTGGGGGTGCTGGAGGAGAGAAGCTTGACATAAGCCAGCAGTATGCTCTCACAGCCCTGAAAGCTAACCACGTGCTGGGCTGCATCCAAAGCAGCGTGGCCAGCAGGGCAAGGGAGGGGATTCTGCCCCTCTACTCAGCTCTTGTGAGACCCCACCTGGAGCACTGCATCCAGCTCTGGGGCACCCAGTGTAAGAAGGACGTGGACCTGTTAGAGTTAGTCCGAAGAAGGGCCATGATGATCATCAGGGGGCTGAAGCACCTCTCCTGTGAAGACAGGCTGAGAGCTGGGGTTGTTCAGCCTAGAGATGAGAAGGCTCCAGGGAGACCTTATAGGACCTTCAAGTACCTAAAGGGAACTACAACAGAGTTTTGAAAGGGGGGAATGGCTTTAAACTGAATGAGGGTAGATTTAGACTATATACCAGGAAAAACTCCTTTACTGTGAGGGTGGTGAGGCTTGGGCACAGGTTGCCCAGAGGACGTGTGGATGCCCCATGCCTGGCAGTGTTCAGCGTTGGATGGGCCTTTGAGCAACCTGGTCTAGCAGAAGTGTCCCTGCGCATGACAAGGGGGTTGGAACTAGATGAGCTTTAAGGGCCCTTCCAAGACAAACTGTTCTATGATTCTATGATCCTGATGCCTGCAGCGTGGTTTGCTCCTGAAATACCACTTCTTTATCTGGGAGAGATTCCCAGTGCTCTGGCCTTGCCCTGTGGTATATCTCAGAGGTAATACCCGTCTCTGTTTGATGGAGATTTCTGTCCTACTAGGACTACATCTTAATTGCAGTCATTGCAAGCAGACTTTTCCCAAGCAATGCTTCTCTAATCACACATCCAATTCACTTTCCAAAAGCACTGGTCCCCCTCTTTCAAGTACCAGAGTGCCGGCAATTTGGAGCTAATGTTAGATGCATTTTTACAAGTTCTATGTAAAGAGTAGTGTACGTTGTCACACGTGTGTATGATGCCTCTGTTTACATAGCACCAATATTACCTTCCACCCTATTATTCCCAAGCCTTCATCTTTATGAGATCCTGTCATTACAACTCTACATTTCACCTTTGATACAACAGCTTTTCTTTGTGTTGAAATCTCACTGCTGTTCCAAATTAATTTTTCTAGCCCCCCCTGCTTCTTTTTGTACAATTCCTTTGCACTTTTTGGTGTATTCAGCATCTTTGAGCTTAATACTGTTGACACATTTAATCAGTGTTATTATCTGTTTGAAACCAGGTCAAAATTAGAGATAGAGAAACATAATGAAGCATGCAGGGATATTTTTGAAAGGGATTATTAGAACAGCTGAAAAACTGTGATTTTGAGCATGCTGGCTTCAGTTTAATTTCTCAAGATGTTATTTCCAGTCCAAACAGTGTGAAGCAAAACATGTCACTGTCAATTAGCTATGACTGTGGTCCATCAATTCATTTCAGGTCTTGACATCTCTCTTAGTACATCCACAGATCTCCATTTGTTCTTCGGTAAAATTTCACGAGCCTCTGCTAAAAATCTTTAGAGTTATGTCTGTTACATGCATTTGCTTTCTCCTGTGCCACAAATGTCTGTTTCTGAGTGAAACAAAGCATTCTGTCCTATGAACCAGCCACTGGAGCATTCATCAGACAGTGTGCAGTGCTAATGCACTCCTGTGTTCGCTTGCTCATGATGCTGGAAGGTTTCCCAAGAACCATTTCCTAGGTTGATCACTTTTTCATTTTCCTTCCTGTTTCTTTCCTCCCAAAGCCATTCATACATCTGGCAGAAAGATCTTGAGCTATTAAACTGAAACTGAAGACAAAATTTATTTCACAAAAGTGTCTGGGGCATGGTGTTCGTGTTTCTGCTCACGGTGAATGCACAGGTATTCCAGCCAGCATTTTTGCCTGGATATTTATATATGAAATATGTGGGGTTTTGAATGGCATTAGCTCAGGGTTTTTTGTTTTCATGCCTGCATGTTTAAGGACACATTTGTATTGTGGGAAGTGGATTTGGTAAATACATACTTGTCTGGATATACAATTTATACAGCATATGCTACATGCCATAATCCTCGCAAGCAGCAAATATTTGTTTACAGCCTGTGCTGATGTGCACCTGTTGTGCCCAGCTCAGTGAGTTTAAGACCTCAGGTCAGCCAACTTCCACAGCCACTCATAGCAATACTCTAGAAGGTATAGAAGTTAAAACTCTTCTTCACTTTAGAAAGTGAGTTGTGGAACTGAGCTGTGTAGAGGCACCTTGACCCATCCATACGGGTGCAGCTGCTTCCCAGTCCCTTCAAGTCCCACCATTTTCTGCCCACAGCCATGTCCTGGCTAGCCACAGACACCCTTCCGAGTGCCCAGCCACCGGGAGACCCCTTCAATTCACATGTGTGCACCAACCCTGTTGCTGTTGTCATCTTTTTTCCATCACTTATTAGGCCTCTGTTAATTATTAAGCAAAATATTCATTCCAAAATCAGAATGCTCTTAGATGCTGAAATATAATACTCATCATGTTTTCTGAATACCCAGAGTCATGGAAATCCCACTGACAAGTAACAGGAAGGTAAATACAACACCATCTTACTAACAAGCACATTTGGGATGCCCTCCTGCAGGAGCCTTGCCTGCTTCACATTCCTCTTCAAAGGGAGAGCAATAGAATGTAGCAGTTTAGTGGAAAGACAGTGAATACACTACAGACCAGTAGATTTAAATTACTGAAATAATAAATTTCCTAAGACCAACAATTAATATTCATGTTAAGCAACCGCTGGGCTGTCCTCTCCAATTTGACATTATGTTTACTGATAAGCTATCTAACAATTTATTAGCCTATTAAATTCTGTCATTTTGGAGCAGGTCTCCTAGTTCTTTCTTTAAATTGGAAATATCATATTGCACATGTAAAGCAAAGTTTAAACCAAAGCCTTTTTCTGCTGATCACTTGATATTTTCTGACACCTTGGAGTTAAGGCACTCTTTCAGACCCTGTGTCAACTGATTTGAACTGCACCAGGAAAAAATTGTGGTTCTTTTACCTGGAAGATAAATCCCCTAATAAGAGGGTATAACAGTCCTTAAAGCCTTCCATTTACCACTTGCCTCAGGAAAATTTAAAAAACAAAAAGATGCTTTGGAAATATTATTGGCAATAACAAAAAGCAAAGATATGGACATATACATGACTCCTAGCTTCTGTATCTTGAAATAAGTAGCTAAAATTAAGTTACCAAACAATCTAACTGAAGCAAGGCATTACTTTGCTTGCCTGATTTTTAAAACAAGCGTGGCTCCAACAATTTTATTTTACAGTAACAATGTTCTGGGACTCCAGCTCCTCTTTTTCAGCCGCTAAGTTCTGCACATCTGTAGGAGGGGGTGGAGGATTTGAGATCGTGTCAGCGAAATGTGCTACTGGAGACAGAGGCTATCATCTAACAAATCTAAAAAACTGTATCTGGGTTTTCTGTGCCAATTCCACCATGGTTTGCAAAGGCTCCATCAGCCTATTCAGCACATTTCCTTCAGACAGAGAGCTGGCCATGAAGTATCTTGTGCAGTCTCTAGCAAGCACTTTCCTGTGTCGGTGCCCTGTGACCCTTGCCCTGGCTGAGGACAGCGGTGGGATGAGCTGGGCACCGGGAGCAGTGTTGGGCTCAGCCAGGACTGGTGGGATGGGGAATCTCCCACACATTGGTCCTTGTTACCCCAGCACTTATTTCGAAGAAAGTGGCAGCAGACCTCCCCCTCTGAAAAGTTAAATATGGGAAGTGAGAGGTAGTGTTTATTCATCCTAAAGGTTCCCTCACCAACTGAGACCCAGCAACTCTTACCACAGAGAAATGGAATAATTTCTGGGTGCAGTGGCTGGAGTACTAAAGAGTGTGTAAAAGCAAGTGTGGGGTTTTGCCTACTTTTAAAACACTTGGGTGGATTCTTCATCCTCCTCCCAGTGCATACACAGCTTCCTTTTGGACAGGTCTGCACACAGAGAAAGAGACAGAGTGACCCATCTGGAGTCTAATTTACTCCAGAAAGCTCTTGGACCATGTCACTTTTACTGGGATTAGATGTGAGGAATGGGGTTTTTATTTTCACATTTCTCTGAAGGGCCCTTCATATCAGTATTTTGGCAGTGTAAAGAGGCTGTCAGTGTTGGCACTGCACCCACTCTGAGGTGCATTTATGCTTTCAGGACATTATAAAAGTGGTAAAATAGAAATGAAAATTTGGGCTGTGTCTGCTTCTGACAGCAACATTTAGACTCCCAAACTATGATCTCAGGTTTTGTGTTAGATTAAATGCAGTTCTATGCTTGACTGTTGGGCTTCACAAGACTTCAGCTATTAATTCCAGTAGATATGGGAATAAGGCAGGGATATGTTGAAAATCTGGACAGCTCTTTTACCTGGGGAATACTAATGTCTTTGGGAGCATTTCAGACTTTTAAGGATATAAATTAATCATGCACCAGACTGCTCTCATCTCCTGTCTCCCTGTAGAGCTGCCTCTTTTGCCATTGGGGCTGATCATCCAGGAGAGAAAGCACATTTTCTTGTTTGCGTGGGGCCTGTCAGAGTGGTGGCCATGGCACTCACAGTGTGGTATGCAGGCTCAATGCAACCCCACAGGACAGGTGACAGCTGATGGACCAGGAGATGCCCAGGTTCTGAAGTGGGGAGGACCCTGCGTGGAGAAATGGCCCTGGCAAGGGTAGAGGGGTGTCCAAAACAACAGCAAACGAAAGAGGAACAGCACCAAGGAGAAAGCTTTGCTGCGGGGAAGGATCTCTGACATGGAATGATGTTAAGTCCTACAGGCCTTGCCTGAATTTGGCCTGTCTGTGTCTCCCCCTGCTCACCCTGGATGATATGCCCTTGCTACTCACAGCTGTGGTGGGGTCAGTGAATACTCCCGTTTGTCTACACAAGCCCATCCATTCCTGGAATTAACACTGACATTCCCGTAGCTTCCAGCTGACTCAGTGCTTCTACAATGTTCTGGTGAAAACAGGACAGCAACCTGTTGAATCACCATCCCAAAAATCCCTGAAAGTGCTTTTTTCCTGAAGCATATTTTTACACTGCAAGCTGCAGTATGGTTACAGCATGAGGAGGCAAATCCTTTTACATGGGAGAAGTAGAGAAGAAGCTGGACAGCCCACAGGTGTTTCCCTGCTATTCAGAGCTTGCAGACTCCAGGAGACGTGTAGTCTGACTAAAAAAGATCTGCCTGCTCCAGGATGCAAGACTCTTTAAAGCCCAGTGAGGACACTGTCCTCTGCCCACTGCATCTTTTCCCATCCCAGTAGGTTCACTCACCCCAAAGGTCCATTGACAAGCAGCTGCCTGAAAGGGGCATGGAGGTTTCCTATCCTACAGAGGCCATGCTTTCCCACCACACAGTAGTTGCAGGTTGCTAGAAGGATGTTTTCTTGTCTCTCCAGGACTATTTGTTCACAAGAGTTGATGGTTTCTTGCAGTTCTTCTATAGAGAGAATGTCCAGGAAGGTCATGGGAGTAGCTACGGTCCCTGGACACTGATGTAGGAAGTATTGGTAGGCAGTAGGTCACTTTCTAGCTTCTCATGTTCCAGGAAGCTTGTGCCAAAGATGAACTCCAGCCTCTGTCTAATCCCTGTCTTTTCAAATTTGGCTCTTGACCTAATTTGGGTCTTTCTTGGGAAGTATTTTTCTAGTTATTGTTGTTATTTGGGGCAGGGCGGGGAGTTGTTTTGGTTGGTTGCTTGGTTGTTTTGCTGCTTCCAAACCAAATTTCTGCAATTTTCTGTGAAGTTGCAGATAGGAGGAAAAAAAATGGCAGAAACTGATTGGGAAAGTTTAGGTTTTTAGCAGCCAGATGGAAAAATATGTTGAGCTCATGGTTCTCCCAAGTTTCACAGAAAGTGCCACATGGTGGAGTACAATATGTGCTATGTATTTAACACTGAGAAACATTTGGGCAATATTTTTTCTATTGATGGCATGGCAATCCATAAATGTAATGGAGAAGTGTGTGTAACAGCCTGTGAGCTTTTGAAAATTCAGTTTAGGCAAGAGACCAGTGTGCCAAATGACCACTTTCCTCACTGAAATACCCTGCAGAGACAATGAGCTGGGGCGAGGTGTCTAGCAGGGTACACCCTGGCAAGCTGCAGTTACATACAAAGCAATTTAACACCTCTAGTAAACATTTATAAACTGAGAAATTATTCCCATATGGGGGATGATCTAACATTGTTTTTTCACTAATATCTCCCCCCTCTTCACCTGTCTGTCCCTGTCCTCTTTTTTTTTTTTTTTGAGCAGGAAGTACAAAAGAGAAGAGACAGTGGAGTGTGATTATTTATGTATTTATTCTCAGTTACTTCCACCTCAGCTCCTGCTGCTAAACAGCTGCTTGGAGGCCTGCTTCTCCCTGCAGGGTTTGCTGATGTCCCAGATGAATAATGTCCCCTTCACCTCCCCGGCAGCTGGCGCCCAGCCGACGTGCGGGCAGGATGCTGACAGTTATTGGGAAAACATTTGGCAGGCAGGCAGCTGCCAGAAAGCAAAAGTCACTCTGAGCAGACCAGGGTGGGGAGCATCTCAGATACTGAACTACTCCCTGACCCTTTTTGCTTTTACAGTAATTCTTCCCAATAAGGAATGAGCTGCCAGGGTCTAGAGCAGTCAATAATTAGTTAATCCAGGATTAAATACAAGAATGATTAAAAACTATTGTACATTGTTTCAGTCTTGATCAGCTATTTTTTTTTTATCAATCCTGCCATAATTTGTCTCCTTTCCACACGAGTTTTTACTAAGGCTTCTTCCAGGGAATGGCAATCATCCTAATGTTGCTTTAAAGTTAGCCCTGCAATGAGCATGGTGTTGGGCCAGATGGTTTCCAAAGATCCTCTCCAACCTAAATTACCTTATGACTTTATTCTGTGATGTTGGAAAGTATTTGGATCACCTTCTGTAAAAGCTTCGGATCACAAGCCCTTTGAAGGCAAGTTGGTGTTGGCAGGTGTGGCTGTTACTGTTTTCAGGCTTTGTCTGAGTCCACGTGATTTCTTTGTCAGTGCTGATCAGTTTAGAAGTAAAATATCTGGCAGACCTTTGAGACTGCCAGAATACAGTTCAGAGAGTGTGTGACATGATTTAATGGTTAGTTGAGTATTGATCTGTGGCTGAGAAACAAATCAGAGCACCTTCCAGGGTGTCCTCATCTGCCTGCAGTGATATTGGTCCTACTGCAACTGTGATTCCTGGCTCCTGCTGCTTTTGCTGTACTGATCTCCCACACCCCCCATTTACCCAGCCGTTCTCTATTACAATGTTCAAAAAAACCCCTACTTCTCTCCTCCAGCCTGGTAAAGAGATGTTACTCTTTGTTCTATGTTGCTTTCTTTTTTCTCTAAAACCAGCTCTGCGTTATCTTATTTATGTAAGAAATCACATTCGTTCTTTCTTTGAACAACTTCAGCAGGGTTTATTTCTTTCTGTGGAAAATACGACACGAGGTTTTGACTGAAATGACATTTTTGTCTTAGCAAATTTTCCACTTTACTAAAACATCAAACAGAATGTTAAGTTTAACACTGTGATAGGGGAAAATGTCGTTTATTTCATATTAATTTTCAGTAATGTAGTAACACTATTGGGTGCTATTAACACCCAAGCAAAGCACAGAAAGAACTTGTTCCTATTTGTAAATGCCATTTTCTATTACGTGTCAGACACCTGAGGCACTGCATATTTGGAGGGATTTTTGCACTTCTTGGGCAGAAGTTGCAGCGTCTTATGGCTTGGACTTGTGCCTCAGAAGCTTCCCTGAAGGCTTCATTAATTGCCAGTAACGCAAGACTCGTTGTATCATATTGCTTAATTATGCACTTCCCTTCTTCTCTGCATCACGCCAGATAGGAAAGGCTTTGGAAAGGAACTTAGTCAAAATGTCTTGATCACTGGGAAGTATCTGAAAGCTGAATGAAGTCTTTGTCAATAGTGGAGGGCAGCCAGAACCTGAAGTGAGGATGTCGTCTTCAGTGTCCTGGGAAGATCTTTTTCTATTGACATGAAGGCCAAAGGGTCTTGTAAGACAGTCAGTCTTCTAAAAAGAGAGCAGGAGAGCCCATCCTTCTCCAACAACACCAGGGAAAAGCTCTCTCACCCATCATGCTGCTGAAGTATAAATGATTATTCACAGTGGAAGTGGATTATTCACCTCATTAAGAGGTGTTTCAACGATCATAGAATTGGTTGGGAAAGACCTCTAAGAGCATTGGTCCAATCATTAACGAGCACTGCCATTTTCACCACTAAATCACAGCCCTAATCCACACCCCCTGAGAACAGTTCAAGGGATGATGACTCAACCACTTCCCTGGGCAGCCTGTTTCAATGCTTGGTAACCCTTTCCATGAAGAAATATTTCCTGATATCCACTAAACCTCCCCTGGCACAACCTGAGGCCACTCCCTCTTGTCCTACACCTTGTTACCTGGGAGGGGAGGCCGATCCCCACCTCACTACAACACACTCCGGCACCTCAATGTCTTTCTTTCAGCGAGGGAGCCAAAACTGAACACAGGATTTGAGGTGTGGCCTCACCAGTGCTCAGTACAGGGGGACAATCTAATGTGTTGATCACACTATTTCTGATACAAATAGTCTATTCTTGTGTGCTCTTTCTTCATGCCCTTGAATCTCTTTGTGCTTCGGTGAGAAAAGCTGAAGGACGAGGAAGCGAGCCAGAGTTATGCCTATATGCAAAATAAGAAATAGGAGATCTCTTTAAGACATGAAACTTCCCAGAAGGATGTGCTGTCATCATCTTCTCTACCACAAAGCAGGCTGGGGACCTGCTTTCTGCACAGAAATGTTATTGATTGTTATTCATTTTGCTGCTGGTCTCTATTTCTCCGTTACAGGCTCTGGTGCTCTTCAGCTGATGTTTATTCTCAGCTAGTCCCAGGCCTGGCACTCCACTGCCTTGTTCTCAGTATCCATGGGAACATTCACATTGTTCCATGGCTCAGAACAGGGATTCAGTGTCCACCTTCGCTTTAGAGATTCACTCCTCATCTGCTGCATGAGAGAGTGCCCTGCCTTCCTACAGGACACAGAGTTTGAGAATAGGCTTTTCTACATTAATTCTGTATTCTTGTGTCCATAGTCTAAGTGGAGAAACTCTTTCTCTGCCAGGATCTGAAAAGACAAGAGCTTTTTCCCTGAACTTTTTGGCTGGCAAAAGTAAAGCCAATGAAGGCAGTTTCCCAGCCACTCTGTGTCCTCCCCGCCAAAGCTGGCCGTGCTCATTTGCTTCCTTCCTCCCCACCACAGCATCACATCCCCATCCAGGGTGTTGGGGCAGGTGTTCAAGGGGAAAATACTGCTGCTTCATCTGGAGCAATGATCTGAACCATTACTGTGCAGCCCCAGGAGGTGCTGTCCCGTGAGTCAAGTCTGGGGAAAGACCGTAACAAGGACCATTTTTTAGTTCATGCACTCAGAAAGCTGGATGAGGAGAGACGCCCGGAGCCCCTGCCTCTCCAGGCACCACAACTGCTCAGTAACTCAGCACAGATATCGAGCCCTGGTCTTGAGCAGCTGGTTAATCCTTCTTGAGGACCTGTGCCTGCCTCCAGGGTGTTTTCTACACAGCAAGTCCAGCAGAACGGGGCAGCTCCAACTTTCCAAGATTTGTATTCACTTGCTGTTTCTCAGCGGGGGTCACCGCTTGCCTCATGCCCACTGACACCAGGGAGGTCCATAAATCAGCTGCACAGCGATAGCACAGCCCTCATGATGCTCATTATGCATCTTGCTGCTGGAGGAAAGCACCACCTTTGGTGCCAAGTACATTAGGGAACATGCCTAGGTTTAAAAAAACTCCATGGGAGGGAATCACAGCATTTCTAAAGCTTGGCCTCTTGCATCACAAAAGCTGAGCATGCTCCTCACCATGTCTCGGGCGGGCGATAACAAAAGTCCAAGGCCAACAAACAAAATGAAAAGCTTTAAAACAACAAAGCTGTGCTGGAGTTTGTATACAGTGTTCGTTGCCACAATCTGGCCCGGAGTCACCATCTCACATTTCCCTGCCAGAATGATGGAAATATAAATAGGGGCTATAAACCCAAAGTATTTCCAGCTCATACATCCAAACGATAGAAATTATAGTCTCTTAGCAAGGAAAATGTTCGAGGGTAGTGAGGTAATGGGACCTGGTTACAGAGCTCATTTCTCTGAAAATATTTAACACAGCATGGAAATTTTTCAATGTCCTTGATACAACCTCTACTAACATATAAAATAATCCCCTCTTTCAGTGGAAAAGCCCCTTCCTTCGAGAATGAGCTGCTGAGCTCCATTTTGGGAACAGTTTCTTTCCAGCTGCTGCTTCCAGATATTTTTGAATGGCTCCGAAGACAGAGTGTCAGCAAGGAATGAAATCTGGCTGCTTGAAAGATAATCCATTGCCTATTGGCTTACCTAGAAAGGGCCTCACTTTTCTGGGCATTAGCTGAGGGCTGCTGCTGTTGAACCTTCGGAGTCCAAGCTCCAGTCTTGCTAAATAATATTCTGGGAGTCCATGCCACGAGTCACAGCAGCGCACGAGGGGCTCTGCTCATTTGATTAATTACGTTACCATGCCTGCCCTTTACTTGTTGACTCACAGCCATAAGAGCCTGGGATGTGCTGCGTGTGCAGTAAACTGATTAAAGGGGGAATGTGTGTCGATGTATGGATGTGTACGAGAGCTTTTTTGAAATCCCTTATGATCTTCCCACCCACTGGGCACTGCTTCAATATGGAGCTCAATTGTCAGGAAACAAACTTGCTCCCTCATCTGCGTCGCACATTGCAACGAGCTTGCCAAGTACGGCCAAGCCTTTAGGAAGAAAAGAGAATCCCCCCACCAGTGAGTTTATGACCCTTGGCTCCGCTTGCGGCTTGTTCCTGTGCATGCCTGAGTGACATGGAAACTGCAGAAAATCTGTTTGGCCTGTTTCTGTGCTCTCACACTTGCAGCTACTTCAGATTTTTCCTTTTTTTAATGACTAGGGGGTTTTGTTGGGTTTATTGTATTATAACACAAGCAACACATGATGAGAGACCCAGAGAAGAGCAATGTGTGCTAGTGAAGAGAAAAGGGAAGGATGGAAAAGAAACAAGGAGTGGTTAGAAGTGCTTCTGAGCATTTGAAAGTAAGACATCACTCTCCTCACCTCTTCCAGGTCCTTCAAGCCAGATTTCGTCCTGATCCGGCAGCACGCCTACAGCATGGCATTGGGAGAAGACTTCCGCAGCCTCATCATCGGCCTCCAGTACGGCGGCATCCACACGGTCAACTCCCTCTACTCCATCTACAACTTCTGCAGCAAGCCCTGGGTGGTAAGTGATGATCCAGCCCTGCTGCACATCAGCTCTGCAGAGGGGATCTCTGGTACCGATCAAACACCGAGCTCGCCTTCCAGGCTGTTTCAAAGGACTGGGTCACTTTAGGTTAAAATCTAAGCAACCTTAGGAATCTGGGTGGGAGCTCTTGGGGCAATAAACCTACCAGCACTACTTTTTTATCAGCCTCTAGCAGTATCAAGGTGTTATTTCTTCACCCTGAGCAGGACGTTTCCCTTGTCCCAGACTCTAAAGGATCACCAACAGCTGGCAGTGCAGCAACACCTAGATTTCTTGTAAGGCATGGGAAGGATCCCCAGTGGAGAAGTTCATGGAGGACTGTCTGCCCTGGGAGGGATCCCATGCTGGAGCAGGGGAAGAGTGTGAGGAGTCCTCCCCCTGAGGAGGAAGGATCAGTGGAGACAACATGTGATGAACTGACAAAAACCAACATTCCCAATCCTCCTGCACCACTGGATGAGAGGAGGTAGAGAAAATCAGTCCAGTTAGGGTCAAACCACCACACACATACAGTTTTTCAACAGTCCCAGAACGAAATACAACATTATCATGAAGTGTTGGTTAATTGAACCTGAAACACTGCACCTTGGAAAGACCTGGGCTGTCAGCTCCTGATGAGGACAGGGCAGTGTTTTGATATTTTGCACTGGAAGCTCCCTTCACCCATTCTTTAAATTCTGTCAAGTTCACATGAGAATCTCAGAAAACCTTGAAAAATATTATCATTGGCTTTTCTCAGCCCCAAATCAAAGTATGTAATAATCCCCAGACTATTTCTCTGACCAGCTCCAAGGCAGCTGAAGCTGCAGAAACAGGAGAGCTGGGGAGATAAGCTGGCCATGAGCCACAGGAGTAAGGCTGGCCATCGCAGTACCTGCAGGAGGAAGTCAGATGCTGATACCATTTTGGAGTAGGCATGTGGGTTTTCCAAGTAGTTTCGCCCCAAAATGCCTTCTCTGATCACCGATGCTTCCAGAATGGAAATTTCCCTGCATTCTTCTAGGTTCGAAGCAGGAAACTATAGCTATATGGATGTGAGGAGATGGGACTTTGCAATATGACCCCATGGAAAACTTTTAGATGCGTTTTCAGGAATTCCCTTACCCATTGCACAAATTTAGCTTGGAGTAAGATGGAATGTTTATAGCAAATTATAACTATCTTCCTCATCACCTAATTAACTGGGGTTTTATTGTTGTTTTTTCCCTTGGAAAAAATATCCTGGTGGTCCTCAGTGTGTCGGTTGGTAGCTCAAGTCCAATGAGGTCTGTAGTGACTCAGACTTGTGTTTCCATGACTGGGCAGCGTTGGATTTAAGTAATTCCTTACTAAAACAGTACCTGTCTAATAGAGTGTTCTCAGTTTTCACCCCTTTTATAACATTTGTGGGGTTTGTTGAGACTAAAAGCAAGATCTTGTCTTTTCCAAAAATGTTGCAGTGCAATAATGAGGGTAGTGAGAACAACCTCACTTTGCTATCACTGTGTAGCCGGTTAATGTCCATTTGACTTCAGTTTCCATCTGATTTTCCAGTTCCAGGCTCAGTACCAGACCTTCACATTACTTCTGATAGCTGGTCCTACACACAGGTGCAGTGACCCTGGTGACCAGACAAAAAGCCTCCACATTTACACTGCCTTTTGCTGACAGTCATGTGGTCCATTCCATCTGATTTTGGGGTCAAGTCAGTCAGGGCTTAGCTGACACTTTGCATCTCATGCCTTGTAATTACATTTCTGATGGTGTGAAGGGGCCTCAAGATGTGAAAGACCTATTTTTAGGCATCTGAAATAAAAGAAAACAAACAAACTTAGCACATTAAAAAAAGCAGTGCTGGAAAGGCAGTGTGGGAGAACTTGGCTCTGCCAGCAGCTTGGCTCAAGCTGCTCTGGGTCTGGTTGTGCCATGCTTTCCTCACGGGGAATACAGCTGGCACACACAGCCTTCCCAGAGGAGTCAAGGAAACCATTTGTAAACACTTCAAACAGGTTTGCAGAATGCTTCCTTTCCTTGCTGCCCCTGCACACACATCACCCCCAAACCAGTGACTGTAATGTGCCCAGCAATCTAAGATTGCATTGAATGAGCAATGCTCAGATGGTATTGAAGCTCATGTAGAGACTGCAGTCGGGCGTTTGAGGGCAAAAAACTTCAGTGGCAGCAGAATCAGAAAATTTTGTTTTTGTGATAGCTGGGAAGTGAGAGATGGGGACACTTGGGTGCATGTTCCACTTTGATTGCAAAACAGGCATCTTGAAATAAGGCATCTGCATAACAGAGATTACTGGAAACTTTTTGGATCTAGAAAACAGTTGAGATGCATGAAGAAATGAAATTAAATACCCCTGGGAAATGTGTTTTTCACTCTCATTTTTTATTTTCTCCAAAAATGGTTCCATTTCATAGAAATGTTTATGATTTTGTGGAGGGAGATGAAATTGAGACTGTTTTTCCTTGGCAATTTGCAACCACGTTTTATTCTCAGCAACTCTAATTACAATCAGCTGAGTTTGGGTTTGGGTTTACTCAAACATGCAGCCCCATTTTTTAATGACATTTGCCAGGTTTCCAGTTCTGCAATACTCAAACTTCTTCAAAGATTAAAACAGGCACAGTTTGAATCAGATGTTTCTGAGAGGAAAAAAAAAAAGAGCATTCAGGGGGTCTCACACCCTGAGAGAAACATCTAAGAATTCTAAATTTTAAGATGATCCCAAAACTGTTGAGAAACAGTACTACAAGCACACTAAGCACAATGCTTCAGACACTAATAATAATTTCTGTGTTAGAATTCTAACACAATTGTAACTCTAATTCTAAGTTGCAATCCAAAATATAGTGGGAAGAGTGCTCAGAGCAGTACCCACACTGCATGCAGGTAATGTCTGTAATTGCAAAGCAACTTTTGCCTCTGTAAGGCAGAAGGAAACATGAAGTTTTTCTGACAGTGACCTCCTGAGTCTGGGGACTCCCAGCCAAACCGTTATTGACTGTCAAGGGTTATAGGCTCCCTGATGACCTAGGCACATTCAAAATATGCAAAAGGCCTTAGGGTCCTCTGAATGGATCTTTTGATTTCTCTAAAAAATCATGCTGTGTTTAACTCTGATCTCCAACCAGTCAGGCCAAGATACTTCACTTGCCTACGTGTTCCAAGTACCTAAAACCAGGCTGTGCCACACTGCCTTGCCCTGTGTCTTATCTGTGGTCTGGATGCAATCTCACTAAAACCACAGAAAGCAAGAACTGCTGCCAGAACGTGGAAGGTGTGGTTACATCTAGCAGAGCTGCTGACAGCAGCGCTCCTACCCATCTGCATGGGGAGATGTTACTTGAGCTCTCTTATCAGGTATCTCAGAGGCTGCTGCACCACGTAACATGGGAGTCTCTTTGTCAGCATCCTGTCCCTAACAACTGGTAAAAAAAGAGAAAATGCGAGGGGACTCTCCCATGAGGGGCAATACCAAGGTCAGACCTTTTTGCAGGCTTGGCCCAGTGACGAGGCTCCCAGATGTCTAAGTCTCTCATCTGAAACACTCACTATTTCAGCTACAGCCAAGAGCTGGATGCTTCAAAAGGAAGCCCAAGGAACAAGTCAGAACATTGTCTATCATCTGCACAGTTGTTCCAGTTATTTTGTTTGAGCTATTTTCCCAGGATAAATGTACATTGCCTCAACATCACGGTGTCCATGGTTCACCAGGGCTGCGTGCACACACAGCAAGGGGCATGGGCTGCTCTCAGCCAGAGTGTTTTTCCTTCTCTCCTTGTCTCTGTCTTATTGTGTTCAACTTTTAAGCCCTGTTTGCTCACCTTGCTAGTCAAAACAGGGCTTTATTTTTCTTTTCTAGAATGTCCAGGTCTAATGCAAGTAGTTAAGAGAAGCAAGCTGTCCTCCTTCCACAACATCAATACCCTCCTTGCCAACAATAATTATTCTGCTTGGGGAGTTTTCCTCTTATCTGCTGATGCATGTGAGGGTGGTGGGTGTTAGTGATGGGATATGCCACCTCCTGATGTTTCCTGGATTTATTTAAATGCTGTGTTTTGAACTATGAGATTAGGAAAAGGATTCTTTGCATTTGTCTGCAAATCTGCTGGCAGCTGCCCCTTCAGCATTTGGCCTGGGTCTGGCACACACCTTGCAGCCTAATTTTTTTTGCACAGTGACTGCATGCCAAGATTTAACTCTCAAAGGGGTATTTCTTCTCCACCAGCAAAGGAAGTTTCAGCTTCTTATGCAGCAATGCTTTTGCTTAGACTAGCCCAGGAGAGAAGCCATAACAGGGCTACTCAGCAGAAAACATCCCCAATATCCTCTCTCTATCTGCGATGTAACCTCGGTGCTGTGATTTGGTGCATTTACTGGCTCCAGCTGTTGCCTGGAAGTGCTCAGAACATGCAAGATTAAGTAGCTATTGGGAAGAAAGGGAGCTTGCTTTTCTTTCCCTTCTTCCCTAGGTGTCTGTTTCCTTCCCTTAATCTGCGTGTTACTTCCCTCATGTGACACAGGGATCTCCTTCAAGATTAATACATCCCTACCTTTGATGGGGAACTTGAGAAGCTCATGCAAAGGATTTACAATCTGTCCTTACCTGGCCCAGGCTGGAGGCCTTTATTAATTTGATTTTACCAAATTCTGGGGAGCTTGGAAACTGAATTCAGTTTATAAACTATTTTGTGAATAGAACTCAATGGGGAACTCAGTCCTATCTTCCAGCTCAGCAGGAGCCAATCCCCAAACATTTTATTCTCTCATGCGGCTGCCAGTCCAACCACTTCACCTACAGCTGTGCCAGTTCAGCACTGCCTGTGGTAACAGGGCTGTATCTCTTCAGAGAGTGAGCAGGGTGGCTAAATGCCTGACTTCATAGACTCTAAGCTTCTCCTGAGATCTGGGAGGTTTCTGGGATATGCATCACCTCTTACTCTCTTTGGTATATCACCCCTGCTTCCAAAACATTTTCTCTCCTGGTTATTAAGTTTCTCTCTTAGAGAGTTGATTTTTTTCTCCAGGTGATGAATGATGGATCAAACAGGGAGGCTGCAGAGAACATACAGAATAGTCTGCTTGCTTCACAGATGGCTGAAGCGGAGCAGGAATTTGCTGTGCTGTGTTACGCTTCTGTTGGGGTTTTGGAACCCGAACAGAAATCAAAGCTCAGTCCTACCATGGGGAGCTTTGTGTCTGGTTGGGCACAACCCTGAATGATAAAAGGGTTTGTAGTGGTGATGATAGTGGTGATGGTGGTGAAGTTCATGCGGATGGGTGGGGACAATGACAAATGTTCCTCCTCGTGTGTGAAATACCGGGGCGGTTGCTGTCCCCGTGGATGTTCCATACTGCTCTCCAGATACCGCCCTCACAGACTGCTGCCTCCCTCAGACCTCATGGTAGATGGGACAGGGACAGGCAGATGAACCCCTCTTTCTCCTGTCATCCATGAAGGGCTGTTGGGGGGCTCTTGGTTCACAATAAATGTCAGTTATGATTAACTCCTACTTCCTTGGTCTGACACAAACCAGGTAGCCCAGGCAATTCCCTCTAGCAATGGCTGTCCCTTAGCAATTCTCCTGCCCTCCAGCACAAAGGGCCTTGCTTGGATTTGGCTGTGGGGAAAAGAGTCAAGGGACAGCTTTGGTTTATTTGGTCTCTGATAGGGAGAGGTAGCACTGATTTCCTGGCTCTATCCTCTGCTAAGAAAGGCTCCACTCCCCAGCTGCGTTTGGAATGCAAATCTTGTTCATAGTTGATCTGTAAGTAAACCCAAACTGATTCTCTTCTGGCTCTTGAATCCCTTCTATGCTCTCCTGTCCAAGGTTTGTGTGTATAGACTGGCTTGGCCATGGATAAATACAGCAGCTTCATATTTTGTTGCTGCTCTCAGGTCAAGAAAACAAGGTGGGAAAGGCATAATAACATTTCTCTCACCTCCTTCACCACTATCAGAACATTTTGCAAGCACTTGCCTGTTGCACAATAAGTCACTGACATCCACTGTGTCTGTTTTTTCTTCCCCCTCCCTCACCCCAAGTTCTCTCAGCTCATTAAAATCTTCAGCTCGCTGGGCCCTGAGAAGTTCCCCCTCGTGGAGCAAACATTCTTCCCAAGCCATAAGCAGATGGTGAGTAACTTTGCTTTCTTCTGATACCAGTATGGATGGGGTAGAAACAACAGATGCAAGTTGGGCACAGGAAATGGTGGTGGGAATGCTGGGAAGAGTCTAAATTTTACTTACAGAGAAATACTAGCTAAAAAGTGCTACGCAAAAGGCACTGCCTGGGAAGCTCTTTCCTTTCTTGCCCAGCCCTCCCCTAGGTCATATGAGGACCCTGAAAAAAGGTACAAAGGTTCAACACTAAAGCAGAAGTCCATTGTAAAACACAGTCAACTAAAAGCTCATCCCTTAGAGCAAAGAATTGCTCTATTCAGATAAAGTGGATTTTCCCTACTCTTGGAATTGTTTAAAATATGTTGACAATTTGGGACATGGGTCCTAAGAGATGTTTGTTTCACAATGTTAGTTTGCTTGGTGTGTCATGTGCTCACCATCCATGAAACATTTATCAGCCTGAAGGTACTCAGAGTAACTCGGTGCTCTTGAAAGAGTTTGTTTCAGCTTCTCATGTTTTCTTTGCACACTGCTCTGGGGTCTGGTCTTTCTGTCAACAGCTGAACACTCAGTGCCCTGTGTGGCTGCTGGGCACTGCACCAAACTCTTAGGGCACCTTCCAAAGAAATCTGCGTAGGTGCCTTTAGTCCTGGAGAACACGGCAAAGAGAGGAGCTTTGTTTAAAGCTGGTCATGGCTCTTGTTTTCCCTGCCTTAAAAAGAAGACTAGTCCTTTGTGAATTTTTGCTCCCAACTTACACCCATGAATTAGTGGCTCTTCCTACATGGCTGAGGCTTTAATGAAACCCTGTATGAACCATGACCCCCTGTGTGACCACTGGCTGTCTGAGCTAATTTCCCAGGCTTGACTGTGAACCCAAGCAGCATTGCCAGCCTGAACATGAGGGCTGTTGAGATATAAAACTAAGGCTCAAAAACATTCAAACCCGTCTTTTCTCACACACTTGTTGCAACACTGTGGGCCAACCACAACACGTAACAGGGTGCAGGTACATGATCATCCAGGTTCTTGTGAAAAATCCCACTGCTGCCTGAAAGGTACTCAAGTACTTTGAAATGCCAGTCCTTCACCTCTCTGCTCCAAAACTCTGCTCTCTACCTGTGCTTCCATACTTCAAAGGCACATCATGGAGGTAAGTACAGTCATGAAGTCATATTATCATTTAAGACATAAAGAAATGGATAGTCAAACAATGTGACAGTTTGTTGCACACTTCTAAGATGAATTAGTTGGTAATGCCTGTTGTATTTAATTCCTAATGATTTATGAAGAAGGTTTTGTGACAAAAGTAATGCTTCAGGACAGATGTGACTTTGACCACCACTTCAGGAATGGTGGTGGAAGACTTGATAAAGGTGATCATTGGAAATTTTTGGAAGACTTGATAAAGGTTATCATTGCAAAAAAGTTAGCTAGCACTTTTAGCAGGATCTTCTTGTCTGGAAATCTGATTCTTGATTCCTCAGATGTAGATGTATTGGGTACCAACATCGTAGTACTGATCTTAATTTCACTTATTTTCCATCTTTATAACTGAACAGCTACTTGGAGATGCTATTACTTACTTCCAAAAGGGTACAGGAAGCCTTTTAAACTATAGGTAATCTCATATGAACGCAAACACTACTGCTGACATGCAAGCCTGAGTAATCTGGCTTAAATCAGTCACTTTTCAACAATTTACAGAAGCAACAATCCACTTGGGCAAATTCAGGTCAGCCCTTCCCAGGTGGATGGGTCTGCCTCACGGAATGAATCTACACAACTTCTAAGTATCTTTTCTGGGAGCATCTTCACAACATCCTGGGATGTGAGAGTCTGAGAGGTCAAGCTTACATCAAGCAAGCTGCACCACAGACATCACCAAATACCTGTGACAGTTGCTTGCCCGCTGTGCATCAGCTTCTCCATCCGTCAGATAGGAATATACTGATCCCCTTTTACCACTCTTTCTCTTCCCTCCCCTGGAGGCATTTCCAAGCTGTACCAGTGAGCACTCGTAAAACCCACTGTGGTCCTTTGATGGCTGACCTCCTGGAAGTGTTTATAACAAGTGTTATGGTTTTACCTCTCTGCAATGTCATACACTTTAAGCACTTCAGTTCTCACATAGGAGACCCTCATCCTTCTCTATCCAAGATTTTCCAGAGTCTACTTTCTGAACCTTCAGGTTAAACAGAATACAAATTCAAAAATCTGTTTCATTCTTTTGTCTGTGTAGAGACTAGGTTTTCCAAGAGTAAAAGTGAGATACAGGAACTTTCTAACAGTGGGTCGATTTTTGTGAGCATTTTAATTTAGCTGAAAATGCTTTTTCTGAAGCTTCTTTCTCCTGAGAACAGGGCATTTTTAATCAGCCTTACACAGTAAGCCTAAAGGGAGGACAGAAGATTCTGACATTTCACAGCAGAAAAGATGAACCTCTCTTCCCTTTGCCATGGGCATGTACCTTTCAGACCTCCCCATAATGATCAGTTTTCTGGAAATAAGAGCAATCTGGCAAGTGTTCTTCCAAGGACCTACTGGTGCTACAGCCAGCCCTTGCTCTGTACTTACCTCCTATGGCAAATTAACAACTGGGAGTCATTAACTTCAAAAGGGCTTTTTCGCCTCTCCTGGGCTTATGGCCACAGTAACAATTCTCAGAGAGACCAACCTCTTAAAAAGAGGTGGGGGGGGTCCTGGAGGGATCTTTGCCAAAGCGCCAGATTTGCCAGAGGTGGAATACCTGCTTTGGGACCAATAAAATGGTATCAGGAAGGGGAAGGAAATTAGTAAATCCACTTGCAAATCCATTTGTGTATATTTGTAGTCGACAGAAACTAATATAAGTGAAGCAGAGACTGAAGAGAATGTCTGTGATAGAAATAAAACCACTTTACTGTTTAGAATAAAAGGACACTATAAAAAGTGAACATTATGCAACATTACCTTAAAAGACAATATACATTCACTGAATATAAAATTTATAAATAACATGGAGGAAAACTGTAAACAGTGCTAGAAAATTTAGCAACAAATACATTCCTTCTGGACAAGATTTCTCAGATGGGTTTGGTTCTCTCCCCAAGTTTCCATGACTATCAGGAACAGCAGAGTGGCTCTATGAAGGAAGGACAGTGTCAGAGAGAAGAAGCCAGTACAAGCAAAACAGCAGCAAATGTTTAGTGGGTTTTTATGTTTTTTTCTCAGGACTGGTAGCCCCAAAAGTCACTTACTCTAAAAGGTAAAAACTTTTTGCAGTTCCCTAAATTTTGTTTTGTCCTTCTAAGCTATAAAGCACATTATAAGTGAACAGTACTTTCAGAGACATCTGCAAGAATGGAAGCTCGTTCTCATGGAGGCCTTTACTTCCAAAAGCCTTTACTGTAGAAGACACAACAGTATGTTTCCCATCACTGAGGTAGCATTTCACTCTGACAAGTATGACTGGGATACAATGACAGATTCAGGTTTGAGAATAGTCCTACATAAAGGGCCACGTAACTCTTCAAAACATGGGAAATTTAGACCTAAAAATGGCACTCTTTTCCCATACTGGGGAGGTGGAAGCCTCCCACAGGAGGACTTCATTCAAGGAACTCCCTGCACAGATCTCCTGCTCTCTACCCCCTCCATTTTGGAAAAGGAACATAGAATCTAATCTTTCCCAAACCTTCAGTATGTATTTTTGTCATTTTAAAGGGGAAAACCCTCTCCCCAGCAAGTAAGGAAAAAATATGCATAAATAAGAAACTGAACAGCTTCAGTCTAGAAATTAGCTACACACTTTAAAAAGTACTTTTAATGATGTTGGTGTGTCTAAAGCATGGTGGAAGGGAGTGTGTGTGTAATCCTGAACATGTCCATTGGCAGGCAGAAGTGACTTAGCAAGGCAGAAGAAAGGAGAGCAGACAGAAAGGAAGAAGTCTTTGAGTCTGATTTAGAGCCTGTTCAATCCATGTAATGGCTTCCACGTCAGGAGTGCCTTCAGGCAGGTCCTTAATGCAAGCACAAGCTGAAGCTTAGCCCAAGAAATGCACGTCCCTGATAGCACGCACAGAAACAAAATAAAGAAGCTTCCCAAAAGAAATGTATTTTCACTGGATTCTTCCCCCTCCTTTCAGCTCCACATTTTGAAAAGCCTTAACAACTGTTTCTTTACACAGCAAGGGCAAAGATTTGCCACCAAACCTCCACCCCTGCCAGTCTAGCTGTCTGCATCTCAGAAATATTTTACCATCTGCAAAATAAAGTGGGAATATGCTTCATTTTCTGGTCATGCATCTGCTGGTTTGTCTTGTTTACAAAGCACATAGCTACTTTATATCCTACTTAGGGACACAAGTCCTCATAGTATTAGAACGCAAGTATTTTCACAACAATTTGAGTGCAATACTGTGATGTCTCAGCTAGCTAAATGAATCAGTGACAGGTAAAATATGCAGAGCTGCAGTTTAATGAAAATTCAAATCAACACTTTACTGCGTCAAGGGGCATTTTTGTTTAGCCTTCCAAAGCTGTAAGAAGCGGCTGCAGCTTAAAGAGACGCTGGCTTTGCCAAGTCACCTTGAGCTTGAGGAGGGCCATAGCCTGCAATGCCGACTCCCAACAATGCAAACACTGAGTGTGGCTCCATTCTGCCCTCAGTGACCCTCACAGATTTTGTCAGCCATGCACAACTCAAACAGAGATTGTTCCACTGGGCCCAAAGCCCAAACCCGTATTTTGCCAAAAGGAATACCATTCTGAACTCCCACCTGGTCCTGTGACGGGTGTCATGAAGCACCCTACTCTCCCTCTCATCTCCAACCCAAAATTTAGGAGTAGTCACAGGGAAGAGTGACTTCTGAGAAGTGTTCCAAGTCTAAATCACAGGAAAATCCAACAGACTTGCAATGTGTTTTGTGCTGCATTGCCACTCAGAGCTGCTGGGGAAAAAAATACACACAGCAGACCTAGGCACCTCTTACAGCAACTCTCTGAAAATGCCCTTTAAAATTCATGCTAAAAATGGAGCTTTTTGCTGCAACAAGTCATGTAGCAAATGGGGCATTTCAGAGGGTGTGTGTCTGGCAGAGCTCTGGTAGCACACAAGGAACATAAAAACACACCAGGGCCCATCTCAGACATCCTTTCTTTTCCATTTGGCAAACAGGTTCTAAACAATTCTCCAGTAATTGAGGTCATTGACTGTAAAATGCTGTATTGCCCCAAGCTGGAATCAATTCAACAACATCTTCCTGCTGGTGGCAGCTCTGCTTTCTAAGTGGAATGAACGGAAGATATATGGAAACTTAAGATAAATAATCATAATAATACAAAAATGAAGTTAAGCACAATCTTCTCCCTGCCCAAGCCCTCCCCATCCAAAACTCAGTCACCCATTTTGTCAGCACCCCTTCTTCACCATCATTAAAACTTAAAATACTTTTATTTGATAAGAAAAATTATATTATAGTTTTCTTAATAATAATAAAAAAACCAAAATAGAATGAAAAAAAACTTCTCCAGTCAACAGCAAAGCACAAGACAGTAAGGCTTCTCCTCCCACATGACTGCAGGACATGGTATGAGCACATGCACAGGGCTATGCTTAACAGTGCCTAGAGGGAAACACAGCACTTGACACAGAAGGAATCCTCCGGGCAGCTGAAAATTTTATGATCCCAGACAACACTTATTAGGAGACCACTTTTCCTTGCCTAGCCCACACACACACTTCCTTTCACTATATAAACAAATGCAGCTATTGTAGCTGCAGGGGAGGAACCGTGGTTGAAGGAGTTACAGAGGAAACAATGACTAGCCACTACTGCAGATACACTGGAGCTTCAATATCTTAAAAGCAACTCACGGACTTGGAATGTCAATATTTCTGTCTTTAAAACATAATCAAACCATTCTTTTGTTTATAACACCAAAAAAAATCCACGTCCTGTCAAAAATAGCTTATGTCATTATGTGTATATACATCTTAGTTCTGCAAAACACTATTTTGGCAATACTTTTTTTTTTTTTTTTACAATAAATGTTTGAGCAAGTCTCCCCTTTCCCTCTTGCATATGATTGATTTACAGCTGTTATTTTTGCATCTGTTTGGTTTAAGGTGTTCACAAGCTGGTTTTGCTTTTGAAGCTAAGCTGCAAAAATTTCAGGGGCCAATGCTGCTCAAAACAGGATGGCACAACCCTTCATATGCTCTGCTGTAGTTGCATTTACCTCCCTGAAAATAGGGGATGGGGCTTTTGTTTTTGAAACAACAACAACAACAATACAAAATACTCTCTCTTTTTTCTGGGGAAAGCCAGAACTTCAAATGTGCCGTTACATTCCCACTGTGACTGAATTAGCAAGGACAGTCAGTCAACAATGCTTTTACCAGATGATGTGCTCAGACACACCAGGTAAAGTCTCCCACTGCTGCAGTCAATCACATTGCCAATCTCTCCTATAGAGGAGGATTTCTTTTGGATGTCATTTTGTCCAGAGTTTAGGCTGGGTTTCTTTTCATTTTGCTTCATTTGCCTGATTAATCTGATTAATGAAATCTGTTTCCCTTGAAATAGATTTGTCTATGTGTTTTCAGCACTTAGTGCATGAGGAGGGGTGATGGGAAGCCAGCGCATAGAAGAATTCAGTGCCTAATTGGCATAGTTTTTAGATTTTTGTTTTCCTAAAAAAATAGAGATTATATTGCTACAGCTAATGATACATGTAAGAGAGCAAGAGCTCCGTCTTTTTTTTTTTTTCCTTTTTTTTTCCCTCCCATTTTTCCCTCTGGTGTGCAAAAGTAAGCTCCCAAATGTTGTCTGATCAAAATGAGTGGTATCAAAAAATGGAAAAGGTGATTACAAATTCAGTAAGGTAGCACAGACTTTTTTCTTTTCTTTCCTTTCCTTTTTTTTTTCCTTTTCTTTTTTAAGTGTTCGAAGTGCTAGAATTTGCATGAAAATAGGCACTAATTTCATTGTCATCATCACGATCTGGTAAGAGTTAGTGTCCAAAGGAAGATCAGCCACAAGTAAGGGAGAGGGGAGATAAGGAAAGGGATAGCTGCTCAGGGATCTGTGGCATTGATTATCGTTTTGTCTGGAGGTGCCCATCCTCTGTACCAGCTGCAGTAGCCTTCCACCCTCTGGATGCAGGCATAGTGCTTTGCTTGATATCCCGAGTGGCCGAAGTTGGAGAGCATGTCTGTCCAAATGCACTCATTCTTGGAGGTGGCAAAGCAGGGCAAATAGTAGCAGGGCCTAATCTGCAAATGGAAAGAGAAATTGGGTAAGGCTACATGTAAAAACATTATATAAAATGCCTTTTTAACAGAGAAAAGTGATTCAAAATTCCACTCCCTCAAACCCTGCTTACTAATCCAAAATTCAGCCTCAGTTCTGTAAGCACGTAAGCATGTGCTTAGCTTCACACACACAGCTAATTCCGTAGTCAAAAGGGCTTTTCAGGTGCAGAAAAGTTGAGCTTATGTCTATGTTTTTGCAGGCCTGAGGCCATCTGCAAAAGTCTTAGTTCCAGTGCCAGGCTGTAGGGTTTTAAGTACTCAGAATGTTTACACAGGAAAAAAGCTGGACATATCTTGCCAAGCCCTTTGGTACCTGATTTCGTTCACCTGCAAATGATTCTGCATGGATTCTGAAAGTCTTCCCCAAGCCCAATTAACTCCAATAGGGTATTAAAGGCATAGACTTTTCATTTTTATTTGATTGTCTCTTCTCTGGTCTCAACACTAAATATGAACTTTACTTTTTTCTGTAAAAATTGTTGTCCTCCATTTCTCTTCCTGGCTGTTCTCCAGCATCACTGAGTATTACCAGCCAGTGGAAACAGAGCTCTTGGGCTTGAATGTCTGATGCCACCTTAGAGACACACATACCTTGCAGCCACAGCCCAGGTGGTAACGATGGTTCAGTCCTTTGCGCTGGGACAGAGTCAGCCGGTCCCATTTCTCATACCAGTTGCACAGGCCAGTGTAAACCTTCCCCTCGTACACCCGGCCTTGAAAACAGACACATGGTCACAAGTTAGCACTTCTCAGCTCAAGCACTTCTCTTGTTTCCTGAGATTACTAATGCTCTCAATATGTTTGGCTTCAGCCACTGCTCAGCAAATGCTTTCTTTTTATTAACAGGTTCAGGAATCTCTGGCCAGCAAAATAACAGCAATTCTGAAAGTCAGGAGTGTTGTGCTTGCTCTAAGCACCATCAGCAACATGCAGGTTTAGTAATGCTGTGAAGCTCCTCTTAACAACAGAGAAAATGAACTGACACCTTCACTAGAAACAAGACTTGGCAACTGCCACATGTCCATCTCCCTGCATCCCCCCATCTCAGCAGCCTGCATTTCTCCAGCTCATTCCAAGACAATCTTCCATTTCTGACACAGCCCAGTAGCACCCAGTTCTCTGTGACAGACATGCCAGCTCAGGTATAAATTGAGAGCCATGGACTGTCACACAACATACTTGTCACAGCATGCCTGGGTGTAAGATACACTTTAGGAAAGAGAGGGACATCTAGGGAGTGAAATGACTCTCAGCATTGTAGAGTACTGAACACCAGAATACTGTTGGGCATCTTAACACTTAGGAAATTGTGTACAGAGCTGTACCACTGCCCATGTCCTTAGCAGGTGTATGTATAAAACAGAAGAGGTTTTGCTTACGGAGAAGTACACGGTCCTTTACCTGTAATCAGATATTGGTACTTGTTGACCTCCAGCTTGACTCCACAAAGACTCTCAGAGGCTTCTGTGTAGATGTACTGAACGTGTGGCATTATCTGGAAGCCCCTGTACATCTAGAGAAAGAATAAAAATGCTTTAAGTCATCTTAAGAGGACAAATTTCACTTGAGGTTCTTTACAATCTACATTCCTAGTTTGTGGTGGTAAGCAATAAATTTTCTGGTTTTTACAAGAGTGAAGGAATAATGACACTGGCTGGATTCATGGGAGTCTCCCCACCAGATCTGCTGGTAAAGCAGAAAAACCACCTGCTAACGAGCCATTGCAATTCAGCACAGGGACCAGTTTTTCCCATTCGTATTAGTTCCAGTGGCACTGAGTGAAAAAAGCGCCAATGCTGCAAGCTCTGCCAACATCCTGAAAATTTTTTCCCCTTATAAAGGTCATAATTAGGGAGAAATAAAATTAGTTCAAGCTTGGAATCTTTCTCCTCTATGTGATTTAAACAGTTTCTTCCAAACTAAGGGGTTTTTCTTTTAAACAATTACCCTATTTTCCAGTGTTGCTGCTCTAAGAGTTTCAAACCTTTGGCGCTTGATCTAAGTCATCAAGCCAGACACCTCCTTCTCGAACACATAGCACACACAACTCCTGCTGACCTCAGCAAGGACTTAATGTGTCTCTAACTCAATGAATGCAGACATTGAATTCTACACCATCTTCTAAAATTAGTCCCATACTGATGGGCACCATAAAGAAAATATCATGTATACATAATTCCTCTGCACTCCTCCTCCTTCATAATCTTTCCTCCAGGTCAGTTTAATCGAAACATGAGCCCACAGATACACTGGCAGTTGGACTCAGTCAGAAATTAGCACATGTCCCCATCTGACCTGGCCTTATTGCTGCAATTTAGAGAAACTCATGCCCACCTGTTAGCAGCTTAATGAAGTCTTTGCATAGCAATGAAACAACCACTGCATGTGTACACTGGACCCATTAAACATATCCTATTTTTGAAACACAGAGGACTATTTCCCTGAGAATTTCATCTTTAAAATTTGTTTGTCTTTTCAAAGAATTCCGTCACTCTTTTTTGCCTGCCAACTCCATGAACGGCCAATATTTAGAAGTTAAAGAAACAATAGAAGTCAGAGAGAATCAGTTTCCTGGCATTTCCCAGCCTATCCTTTTCTCTCTCAGCTTTACTGATAGACAGCACATTCACATCCAGTGTAGCAGTAAATATTAATGTGAGGCAAAAGAGGACCAAAATATCCCAAACAATCCCAGAGCTATAAGTCCTTGCCTCTGTGTCACCTAAGCTGTAGTATTCTTCTCCAGGCTGCATTCTATTTCTTGAAGTCCCCTATTACCCCGAGGGAATTTCACCATTCCCCCACCTCCTTTAAAAATGACAAATCTTTTTCTTTCTGAAAAGAACATGTTAATTTAACAGATTTTATGCTAGGCCCAAATACTTCCTATAAAACCTTAAAAAAATACTACTAATTCTGCTATACTGAGAGGCCAAATTATCTTTGGAGCATCTACGGAATGTCAGCCAGGTGGCTTTTTTTTCTCCTTAGATAGATTCCCTTAATCAGCATAATCTTGTAACAGTATCACAACTCAGTGACAGCGCTGCTGGGTACAGTAAAAGGCATGCTAAAGAGTTTGCATTTTCCAGCCTTTCTTCTACACCCAGCTAATAGGCAAGGCAATTAATTTTTTGAATTAATCACAGTGTATCAACAAAAATTCATAGATCATGCTTGAAATATGACATTGTGTCCATAAGTGGCCAAAGTCTTTCAATGGATATGGAAGAAGTTAATTTTACCTAATCTCTGCTTTATCCCTGCAATTTTCTTGGTATCGGATGACCTACTCAGATTTTCCAATCCAGTCAACATAGCTGGAGGTCTAGATTCTGGCACAAGCATCCAGTCTGTCCTTGGATGAGTTATTTAGCCCTCAGCACACTTTTGTTTCTTGCCTCCCAAGAGTACTGTGGGGAAAGGCACATAGAATAAAGGTCATGTGTTCAGACCCCATTCTAGTGGGTGTCACACCAAGAATCTTGGATAACAGTAGCTAAGCAGATAAGACTAGCTAAGATAACAGCTGGGGCTGCCCAGTCCCTCCAGGCCGTGCACTATCTGAGGAGGGCTGCCACACTATCAACGGTGCAGAGAGCTGCACACTGTGCATGGCAGTGCAAGGAATCTGTTACTTGCAGTGCTGAGCTCCCAGTCGTGTTGGACTAATTAAGTATCTATGTTACAAAGTCTGCCCTTTCTTTGGAAAGGGAGCCCTTTCTTCCTCTTGCCCACAGGGCTACGAGCAACACTAATCATTCCTCTGGGAAGCTGCTCAGGTCCTTCCTACAGGACTGTTACAGTCATCACTTTGTGCATCTTCTGAGCCATCAAGTCCCACATGACTGCCTATGAAGTAGCCACTGATGCTGAACTGGGGCTTGTTTTTCAGCTCCTGGACCTAATTTCCTGTTCACATTACAACCAGGGACACCACTGTCAGGGCTGCTAAAGGAAGCATGCTCAGCCTCTCAAAAAGCACTTCCACTCAGGCCTCAGTGACCCACATCGATGGCAGCCACCACCACACTGACTGAACCCGTGCTGGGGCAGACAGGGCCTGCCGCACCCTCTGATGACTGAACAAAATTCACCAGGACCTCGGCTCTCTTGGAAGGAAAGAGTTTGGCAAGCGGGAATCTTCTATAGATGCCCGCTGTCAAAACAAATAAAACAATACCTTGAGCACTATTTTTGGATACACAAAGTGTCTTGGAAGTGCTGTTAGACCAGTCAGAAGAAACCCAACCATAAAGCTAGGCTCTCTCCTAACTGCTACCCTCAGAGTTCTCCTGTCCCCACAAATGTGTATTTTTGGAAGCATAATAACAGGGAACAAAGTATTAGCAAGCATGACATGGTGATGTCTGCTAGTGCTGCCCTATTTCCATCTGTGTCAGCATTCTCCTTAGCAGCCCCCATACTGCCTCAGAAATGCACAGGCAAATCCTGTGGTGGTTCCTACTGCTTAAATGGCTTCACCCTGTGAATTTGTTCATGATGTTCCTCCCTCTATCCCTCCCATGCGAGGTTGCATTAGATACCAAGAGCTGGGAGTCACACCTTGCCTAACCTTCAGCTACCTAAAATACAGGCAAGTCACAGGAATTAGCCATCCTCTCTAGTCAAATGCCAAGAATAGACATCTCCAGAACAACTCAGCCCATCCTAAAATAGCTGTCTACAACTTGTGTGCTGAATTACACTTTGGTGGTTCCTCTCTCTATCCACTGACAATCAAAAGAGCAGAAAAGACTCAACACCTCATTTCAGTCTGTCTAAAATTAAACTAAATTAATCCTACCCCACTTCTCTCCTCTTGGGACTATCACATTTCCCCCCATAGACTCATTTTACAGATAAGCAACAAACCAAGGAAAGTCTCCTTGCTTCCGGCAGCCTGTGCAGGGTGCTGTCACGGTCAACCAGGACTGTTTGTGCTCATGGAGGAGAAATATCTTATCTCCTTGTTTCCTTTGCAGTTTCCTGAAGTAGGCTTGGGCCATTCTCAGAATGCACTGCAGGATCACAGAACACGTAGGGGTTGGATCAGTCCTGTGCAGATTTATGACACGTGATCTCAAAGTATTCTTATATGATTTGAGAAAGCAATGGGGAGAGGCAGAGGTTGTTTGGAAAAAACAAGGCCTCTTCAGACAAAAAACCTGAACACTAGAAAGCCTGGCACTGTTCTGTCCCTGTGGGCTGACCTTATGCTCCAGTCCAGGCCCCAAGCTGGTTTAGTTGTGAAATGCAGCAAGGAGTTCAGGAATGTTAGTGAGATCGAGAATCTAACCCGGCAAACCCCACAGAGCCTGTGAAAGAACTATGGATGTTGTCTGTTGCCCTTTAAGGCTTTCAGTGCTTTCCACAGGCAATTCAGCACACACTGATAGACTAAATGGCTTGTTTATTTTTCACCCGCAGGTGCAGAAGGGTTTATGCAGACTGACATGTTAGTTTTATCTTCAGAGTTGTTCCCATGCAGCTGTGCAGAGCCATAGGCCTCCTTAGCTCTCCTTTCAGCAAGAGGACAGTCAGCTCTCATTGGAGCAAACAAGGGAGAAATTTGCTGCGTCACTCTGAACTCCCCCACTGTATGGATCTAAATCCCTCTTTATACTGAAGTCTCTAAGCTCAGCAGAAAGATAGTGGATAGCAGGGTTTCCAAAGAAGACACTTTGTTTGTTTGTTTGTTTATGAAGAACTCTGTCCTCCGGACATTCCAGTCCTACTGAGCGCTTTGCTTCAGGCTCCTTCCTGCCAAAGGTCACAGTTAAATGTCCAGTGCAACATCCCACCAGCCCACGATCTAAGCAGCAGACATAAGGGCAGTGTGACCAACACACAATTTCCTCTTCAAAATCCCTCCTGCTTTTGTTGGACACATAGCTTCCTAACAAAACACTGTGGAAATGCTCCTGCAGAAAGGCCCTGCGCTGCAGAATAACCCAATGAAAACAGGCTCAGGTGTCTTTCTTAGTTAGAAGAGGGGCAGTGTTATGGTTGGTAAAGGGTAGTAATTAATTTCAGGGACTACCATTATTCTAGATCACTGCTGCACCCTGTTCATGGTTGTATGTTAGACAGGAAGCACCAAACTCTTGGCACTGAGAAGGACGAAAAGTAGTGGCATGGGACAGACCAGGATGAAATCAGAAAGAGAAGCTGATGAAGCCACTGCAGCATGTGGACACTGGGTAGTTCTGTGAAGCAGGGTACACTTGCAGAGCTGGAGAGTGACAAAACTGGAGAAGAACAGCAGACAGAGTTGCAAGCCTGATGAGGCCAACAGCAGCCATAAAAAAAAAAAAAGTAGCAGTGTTGTCTCATTATTGCCAATACAACCACTTGCCTTTTTTTTTGTTTTCTTACAAATATATATTGCCTTTGGAATATTACAGAAAAATTTTTAAGGTTAAGGAAGTCAATAAGCCCAGCACCTCGTGCCCCCTTATTCGAAGTGCAGGCATTCCACTCTTGTGGAAGAGCCATGCCAGGACCAGATTTGGCTATCTGCATGGTTTTGCGACAGCTTATGAAACAGGCTTTGCGTCTCCTCCTCCCCACTTGCGTGCTTAGCTATAAACGGCCTTATAAAGAGAGTTACTGTTACAAGGCAGGCAAGTGACTGGTTTTTTCTGAACCTTTACTTTGTCTAATATGTTTCAGATTTCTGCAGTCTCTGCCAAGCTTTTCCATTCCCTTTCTTTTTTTTTTTTTTTTCCTAAAGACATAAACCAGTCTTATGACTGGAATGGCATTGCCAAGAAAAACAATCTAGGGCTGATTTTTAGCATTACATAATAAGGGGGCAGTTTAAGAAAAAAAACCAAGTCCAAAGCAGCAGGTTGAGTGCAGTTTGTGCAGCAAGAATTAGAGCTCTGAAGAAAGGAACTAAAGAAATCAAGCAACTGGTGTGGTTCTACCTCTTTTCATCTCTGAATCAATACTTTACAACTCTTCTGAGCTGACAATATTTAAAAGCTACAGTGCTCTGTTTAGCTTTATATAAAGACTTCACTATATGATTTTCATTTGTTTTGTACATGGAAAAAATGCTGTAATCCTAACTGGTGGTCACAAAGAAAGCAAGGAAAGAAGAGAAATAAGCACTCTCCCAAGGCTGGCAGACCCCCTACCATAATTTCCTTCTTGGATTTAATGAAAGTGCTGCACGGAAAAGCTGGCATTTCCATGTGTGCATGCTGAACACAAAACACGACTTCAGTACCTAGAGAACACCATCTGGCATCTTTTACTACCAGAAGTTTTTAAATTATGGAAGAATTCAGGTATTCAGCACTGTATGTCAGGAATGATCTCTTCCTGCTCCTTTCCCCTCTTCAGGGAAATTTCTACCAATTGCTGGTTTCCTTCCATTCATACATAGCCACTACAAAAAACTGAGGTGCTGATGAGTATACAAAGTGTTTGTTATTATGTGTTAATTAGGTTCCTTACCACATCTACTAGCCCATGGGAAATGCCTGCAAACATACCTTCATCTGCTTGACAGTGTATCGCATCGTTCCAAACGGTCCATCTTTCATGAGCTTCTTCCCCACCACTTTAGCTCGGATCACTGTCATAAGGGAGGAAAAAACACAGCAAATTATACACAACTTTACACAACATTTATGCTATAGCCTCCACTTAAAAAACCCCCCACAAAACTGTTTAGATAAATTATCCTGTAAAATAAACAAAACTCCAGGTCAACCTTCCTCTCAGTTTACTCTAAACCTCACACACAGTGAAGGCATGTAAAATGGGATGCTAAAGGAGGTATTTATTTAGAGGAAATCCAGTTCTGTGTGAAGAATAAGAACAAGTATTATTTGTGGTTAAATCTCACTGAAATCTGCAAAGCAGACTGTAGCTGGGACCAAGACAGATTAAAATCTTTGCACCAAGCCAGGGATGAAGTTTGTAATGTCTTAACTCTCAACATACAGGATGATGTTCAATAGGATACTACTTTTAAATTGTTCTTTGTGTGCCCAGTGCAGCTTCTGTTTCCCAATAAGCACAACAACACAGTACAGTGCACTGGAATATCCCATATCTAGGAATTTCACTACAACTGCCACCTTTGAGGTACCACAAAAATAACAAATGGTCCCTTGAACAAACAGCTACTGTGCAAAACCAGATTATTCAGCAACCATCAGGTGCCCAGGGAAAGCTGCCAGGCCAGCCAGAAGTCACCTGGAAGGCAAACTAAAGCTGACCCATCATATCTTGTGTCCACTGCACTGCATTTCCTCATGGATACCAAGGGGCAGTGTGTGCTCTGTGGCACGGGCACTGCCACTGTACCACAGATGCACCGCAGCAATGTCAGCTGAGCCCAAGCCACCACAGATAAGGATTTTGAGGTCTCATAGATAAGGATTTTTTTTAATCTAGTGGGCAGTTTACAGTCAGTGCTTAATGAAGAGTTCTCTCGCTCATCTGTTTTTGGGGTATTCCACATAGACACAAAAGAAAATTTAAAAAAACTGTTCTATCGATCCTCTTTGAAAAAGTTCTGCAACCACCTGCTCATCTCAGTGGAGGAGCAAAGCTTAGGGACAGGGCAAGCATTACCCATTTTAATCCATCACAGAAAACCAACAAAAAGCAGGGAGGTGGCATAGAAGGGAGACAAAGAGGTAGAAGGAGGAAAATGCAGTGAGTTACTTGCATTACAGCACTATCTAACAGCAGCAACAAAGTTCAGGGATACATTTTGCTGGATATATAGGACATTAAACAAGCATTTTATTGTGTCTTAGCTTATTTAGGTTTCAAACATCTGTAGAAGCCCACTGAAAGAAATTGGAAAAAGAGAAGACTAAGGTTTTTTTTATTACCTAGGTCCCACTAAAGAGGCAAAAAGCTTGTCCCAGCTTTCTGGATAATCAGACCAGATTTAAAGGAACAGACAGGTCTGGTTTTACACACCAGTTCCTGGACCTTGTTCCACAAGGGTGGTGTGAAATGAAGACAAATCCACTCTGCTTTGATTCATATCCTGTGTTTCAGCCAGACTTGTCAAAGAAATTTTAAACTAGGTAAGACAGTCCTGGCTTTGATTCAAAGAACTAACAAAACCTTCATTCATTGAGGGTAAAACTTAATTTTTTTTAAAACTTTTATTTCCCAATGGCAGTAAAAGCAATTTTATCAATTATTCTATTTAACAAGTTGTTCCGACTTCAATTTACTCTCATCTTCAATATTTAGTAGCTATATTGAGCTGCATGCTTGAGGACTGCAAGTATCTTTAATGAACTAGCTTCCTCCACTTGCTGCCCACAACCACAACCACCAGCAAAGCTACAGACTGTCCAAGGATCAAGGAGAAAGAACACAATTCCTTAAGGCTTTGTGAATTCCAGGATAGCTCACTAACACTGGAGTCTGTAGCAGACAGCGTCAAAAGTCTTATCTTCATCTGCTGATACACTGAAATTGAAAAAACTGGTGTTTGCCCAACACATCTAAAACCAACAAAGAAATCTTATATCTTATTGACAATGATAAGAAATATACTAAAAGGCAGTATTACAAAACACTAGCGTTTCCAAACCAGAACACAGTTAGCATATAAAATGACAAGCACATTCTCAGTTGCTGACAAAATATCTAAATAAACATTTTTTTCATGTGTTTCACTGCTAGCTTGTCAGTCCTTTGACTTCTAGTTAGGGCACCACAGCCACTTCAGACAGAAGCTTTGATTTATGGACTAATCAACAGCTTCACCAAATATTCAAAATGCATATCTCCACTAGCACGTAAGAGCATTTCAATTTCAACTAATGATACCCTTGGAAACAAGTAGAAGGGTCTGTATTTTCCTATTATTGTTCCCCAGTAAAGTTGGAGAAGAACAACCATCCTAGAAAATTCACCTAGAAAAGCCGTGACAGACCTTAATGTGGGCTGTCACTTCAAATTTTTTGTAAATGGGTCAAGCACTCTGTTTTTCAGAGAAATGGCCTTTATCACCCCAACGGTAACTTTTCTAGCTCTTTTCTTTCCTGAAGAGCTAGAAATGAACAAAGAACCCACCCTGCAAAATTTTTCCCATATTAAAGGAAAAATCAAGCCATTAGCTAAGGAGCAGAGGATATTCCAAGTTAAGTCTATCACCTGTAATCCCATCCCTGAGGATCAAATGCCTCTGAGCCACTGGAGAGAACTGCTGGATGGACAGGACTGCTCAGAGGTTGCTCTTGCATGTGTAGCTTCAACCCCCCCACAAGGCTCCACACACAAGAGCCACTTGTACACCTTGCCCAGAGCAGAGCTCCAAGCTGCACATCTGCAGCCACGTGTTTCCCAGTCCCTATCTTTGCTCCTTCAAACCACCATTCCCCAGTTACATGGCCACTCTTCACACCTGGCCAGAAAATAAAGAGCATTGCTCCTGACTGAGCAGGGGCCATGTGTACTCGTCAGAGAAACTTTTCAGCCTCTGCAAATTATCTGAAATTTACAGCATTTCTGTTGCAAATTCAGTCCATGTTAAGTTAATGAAGCTGGCTGTTTACTGCTGCAGACTCCTACTTCTTGAGCAGAATGAGGCAAAATGTGCTGTGACTGGTCTCCTGAGCTCCTCCCTTCTCCTTGAAGCTCTATTACAGTCCTGCTATTACTGATGGGAAACTTTATCCCACACAAGTGGTCACCAAAATAGCTGCATATTTTTAAACCACAATTCCTTTGAAGCACTGCCTATGAAAATACTCCAAGATGAATGTTTCTCAGTATTTCGGGGTTTCAGGTCGGGTCACTTTGTGGGACTGGAGCAGTTGGCAAGGTCTCATGAGTGATTTGTAATTATTTATGAAAAGCTAAATTAGACAAGGATATAAATCTTGATAAGATAAGCATGGCAGCCATGCCATGATACAAAGAGGAGAAAACATATGTACTGCTTCTCAACATTTGACATGATTAAAAAATTGAGGGAGAAAACATCCCCTCATGAAAGGAAGGAAACCAGGCATTTAGTTGATACTCTTTAAAAAAAAAGTAAAAAAGTAAACAATAACCTGCTGTGTTTGAGGATTCAAGAAATGAATCTAAGAATGTAACACAAATTATTACTGTATTTATCTCTTTTCCCTGCCTTTTTGTGTTTTTTGTTTGGGGTTCTTTTAATGTAAACTAGCGTAGTAGTTAGGAAAACAGAGATGGCTCAGATTTGCCAGGGCTAGTATAGTGACAGCAGCTACTGGTTTGTGATTCCCTGGCATCTCTAGGGTGGTACAAACTGCCTGCAGGTGCATGTATACATATAAATACAGGCAAAAGTCACCTACATCTTCTCCAAACATCACTGGATGAGGTCCTATAAGGGCAAACAGATCAGAAAGGGCATAGGAGAAAAAGGACATACACGACCTTTTATTTGCCCATATGCATACACATCTAACTGAAGTACTCTTTAACTTATCACTTACTCTGTGGCCATTTTCTCAAGGATTCATAGGGAGAATAGGCCTAAAGGCAAGACACAAAGCAGAAGAGGATGCTGACTTTACATCTGAGATGGCAGAGTCAAGAGCAGAAAAACAGGCAATGAGAGATGAAGACATGCTCTTGCCAAGCTGAGGAAACAACACGGTGAAAAGACTTGTAGCTACCAAGTAATTTCACCCAGGAACACAGTAACTACTACATGTGTGGTAGCTCTTTTTCCCAACTGAAAAGCAAAGGCATCAGATGTCCTGGTTCAATCCAGCCCGTGTCCTTTATCGGGGCCAGCCACTAGATGGTGACCCTGTCCCAAATCTTACCTTCCTCTGACGAGAGGGCAGCGGTACAGACCCAGGCTAACACCACCAATCCCAGCTGCTTGCTCAACTGCACCATGAGAACCAGATGCTTTATGCAAGTGGGCTGGTTGTCATCCATAAACAGCATTTTAAATGGAGGCACACCCTTCAGAGACCAGGATTTGCTCCAAACCCATTTCCCTTGTGACCAATTACCATGAACAGCTCAGAAGGGTAACAACTGCTACACTTCTCATTATTGTTGCAAGGATTTATTTTATTGGTGTGCAATATGAGTATTTTTAAGTGAGTGCTTTGGCTGAGATGCGTGCTCACTGCTTTTAAGTGAGTGAAGGATGTGGAGGACCCATTTTGTTTACTAATGGAGACACACGGGACAAGTTATTCTCCCAGGCCCTTCTCTGACATCCAAATAGTGGCTAAATAAAATATATAGGGAGCAGCAACGTGACCAGGAGGCTGAAGAAAAGCTCCTTCTGTCCTGAGGCCACTGACTACACCAACATTTAAAAACACTGCTTTAACACCGGACAAGTGACATGCCAAGGAGGATGGCTGCCATTTTATTCATCCAAAAACTATACAAGGGTTCACTTCCAAGAGCAATTTACCGAGACCTTTTTACCAGCTTTACTAGCAGCTCTCTCATTTTCTCTACCTCACAAGAACTCCTTTCTGTGCTGGTACATGCTGGAGGGCTCACATCACACAGGGCTAAGGCAGCTGGTATATTTTAGACTTCTGAGTATACCTAGCACACTACTGAAATATTAATGCCATTTATGGGGGTCTCTCCTAATGTGGTCAAGGCAGGACGCTTTTACACACAGATTTTCTAGCACTGGTGCTGATGGTGCTGCTAAGATGGAATTGCTGTTTCCCTTGCTCAGTCTCTCTCACAAGATGCACTGCTTTTCCCACTCCCCCAGCTGATCTATTAGCAATTACTGCCAACACTCTTGGCTGCCCTAAAACCAGAGGACCTTAACTAAAGGTGGATGGTGTCCTTTGAGCTGGAAGTATTTGGCCCAACTGTATGCAGCCTCTTGGGGGGCTCTATTAAACTGTCTGCCAGCTGCAGGCTTCTACGAGCAGTAAGTAGCTGGTGCCTGCTTTAGTAGGGGGAAGAGATAGCAGCCCTCCACCCATTCCTCCACTTCCACAGCAAAGCAGAATGGAAAGGGAAATACAGATTACAGCGGGGGATTTATGAAGAGGGGAAAAAACCAGAAGCCTCCAGTCTGTTTGATGATCTGTTAGAACTGAAAGTCACCTCCTCCATAGCCAAAATAGAATTATTTTACAAATCAGAGTGTTGAATTTGAAGGCTTCTTGCAAAGGACAAGAAGGCTGAAAAAACACCATAGAGAAGCTTTCTTTTGCCTCATTCCATCATGACCTTCAGCCAAAGCCAAAAAAGGCAAAACAAACCTCTTTTGCTTTGTCTTTGAAGAAGTCAAATCCAGCTGTGCTGGTACACAGCATCACCAAAGAACTTCATCAAGGAAGCAAAAAAACGTAGTGAAGTAAGAGGTTCCGTGCTGGATGCATTCCTTTTATACCCTGACCAACAAACTAGTTCCCATTACTGGCAGTCCAAATCTTGACTTCTTGTCTTTTCAAAGTGCTCCCAGGAACACTGACTGAGAAAGAGCACCTTCTCAACATCATTCACCTCTGCCAGTCAGTTGCTACATAAATATGACATGGTAAAGGATTTGTGTTTAAATCAGCAAGTGTGTTGGTACCTAACAATAAAAGTCTAAATAAAAACAGGAAAGCAAGACACAGATAACTTTCCTTCCCATGTTCTAACCAGAATTATGGCATCTACTTTTGGCCTTTGTTTTACAGATCCAAAAGAACTTTCCCTGTCTGTGGCATGGCAAGTCTGTTTGAAGGCCATCCAAAAAAAAGGGGAAGGCAATGAAATGGGTTTGCCCAGGCCTAAGCTCTGTATAATATAAACAACTGATCACAATTACACTTGCTAAATATTAACCACATTTCCCATCCCTGCAGATTTCCTTGCCACTGAGAGTCTGTTTGCACAACATGCTCTGCTGCTTGATTTCTAACACTGCAAAATAAGGAGTGATACAAATTTTTCATACAAGATTTTTATTGTCAGACCTTCCATCACCTCGAAAAATATAAACTGCTCTAGAAGGGCTTTACCTGGGAGAAAGTTAATCCTCCCAATAAGACCATAAAGTAAAGAAACAAGGTTGCATAAAACAACCAAGTAGAACTTGGTTAGTGCTTGGCATTTCACCGGCAGCTTATTAACTGGATACAACCTTTCTGATGGCAGCAATACCAAGCATTTTTCTCCCTCCCTATACGATGCATCTCACCCGATGGAAGTCCAAGCCCCCTTTGAAATACATCAGAATCGGAGAGAAACAAGAGATCTCTGTTAGGTAAGAACCTGCAAATTCTCTTCTGGACATTTCTTTCAGGTTCCTATATGCAACTTGGTTAAAGACTCTTCAACTGCCCAGCACTGCCCCTGCATTTAACTCCTGATGTTAGTTCCCTTGCTTCCCCATCATACACACTGTTGGGGAGATAGAGGGAAGACTGAATGGAGAAGGAAGAATGGATGGATCTAAAATGCATTTATATCCATTTAGATGATCCAAGTGCAATCTCTTTGATCCATATGTAGATGTCAGTATGTGTAAAACCTAGCTTCAGGAAAATACCTCATGAAAAACATAGAGAAGCTAAAGGAAGAAAAGAAAAAAACCCACTGCCTGTTGTTACCAGCTATTACACCTACCGAACTCAGTGAAGTCAGGTAGACATAAGAGATTAGCTAGATCAGGCACAGAGCTGAGTTACTGGAGTTACATGCAGTACTGGGTTAGTCTCACAGCTTGCATCAACAAAACATTTTAGGTTTGCTATAGATCTACGCAGAGACTGCAAACTACATAATGAGCGTGCCTACAGCATTGAGAACCCTCTGGTAAAATAAAAAGAGAAAACAATGTCGTTCCTGCCAACTAGACATTTCTCTGTCTCCCTTTTGGCAGGCTTTTTTTTTTTTTTAACTTTCCACCTATATTTTTTAACTAGTCACTGGAAGCTGAATTCAGGCTAAAGACAAAAAGCAATAGGCAAGAATCAGAGTAAAGGAAGGCAAAATGATAGAAGTGGAGGGAGGGGAAGGGAGTGCCTCGCACAGAGCACAGTAAAGGCATCCCGCATCTCTCTCCAAGGAGTGTTTTCAGCAGAGTGCATTTTACCTCACTCTGTGTCTCTGACAACTGCCAAAAGCAGAAATACTTTCAGCCAAGGTTAGCAGTGTTGGAAAGATAGTTGTCAAAACCAACACACAAAAGCACTTCCAAAGCCAGCTTACAACAGTGGATAAAAATAACAAGCATATGACTCAAAGCAATACTCAGCTCAAAACACCTTTTCCATTTCCTTTTGTCTACACAAGACCGGTGCAACACAGTAAGATTTAGTTCAGCCCTCTCTTCCAGATCAAGTACTTCTTGACATAGTACATAGAGGACCAGGGGAAGTCAGGCTGAGACAAGGCTCTGGTTTCCCACAGTTCTTTGGAACTGTTCAAAGGAGCCACAGGTCTAAGCTTTCCACTCAGAGAATATGGCAGAGCTGATGTGAGACCAATTAGGGGCAAATGGAAACCATATGCGATTTTAATGAAACAAGAAGCTGGTGCACATAACTTACTGCTGCAGGAGCATTTACTGCCTGAAAGGAATGTGCATCTGGCATTGATCGCTTCCCAACCCATCAAGTGAGCAGTAACATGGAAAGCAAATTGGAGCATATGATGAGAGATGAATTGACTTAAGAGTACAGTTAGGGGAGCAGCCTCTGCAAGCAGAAAACATGCCCTTTGCCTGTGATTTAGTGATACAGTTGTAAGTGAGGCTGATCTTCCATTTCCACAGATCATGATGATAAACTGCAAGAACAAGTGCTAAAGTGATTAAAATGGATCAAGTGATATTTTTAAGAACCTACTACAATCACAGAAATCCCATTCTGATTCACATGGGGCAGAATTTTTCTCTCTTGAGGCCATGGGCACTCCTTAAAGAACAAAGTACTGTTGAGACTAAACAAGGGTAATACACAGTCCTCAAATGACATTGCTTTCTGGTGTACATCAAAATGAGATTTTGTACACAATGAGATTTCAGGTTGAAGAGGCAGTGCAGACACACCCTTTTGAATTTTTTTTATTTTTTTTTTTTATTTACTATAAATTACCCAGGAAGTTCCAGTTCTGCTGAGAAAGGGAAGTCCCCAGCTTGCAAAGTTGTAGATAAGTTGCTTTACTGGGCTATGGTCATTTCTTCTGTAGGCTGTTGTGTTGCAAGTTGTTACCAGGTTTCAGAACAAACCCACTGTCTACACTAAGCAGCCAAGAGATGGCTCACATACATCAAAAGAGGAGGTGAGGGAAGATGCTCTGATCCAGCACTTGACCAGTGAATGCCAAGGGCTTGAACCTGGTAGATATTACTTTGCATTTCAAGTAATAATGAGACTTCTGCAAAACCAGACACATAGAACTGGCATGTCTTTGCTCCTTAGTGCTAGATTTACCTTGGGGTATAACCAGAGTTAACAAGCATCATAAATTCATCACTGTATTTTTTAAGGACGCAGTAGAAAAATTTTTGAGCCAAATCTGCCAATTTATTAGTCTTTCTTAACCCACTGTGCAATCCACGAGCCAACTGGGCACCAGACAGTTCAGGAGGAGGAAGAGGAGGAGGAAGGACAGTCCTACTAAAGAGAGCATCTGAAGGCAGTTTTCATCTATGCATTAGAAATAGGGCATCTCTGACAGCCCATGTAAGCCTTTCAAAAGAGGGATTATCAAAAGCCACAGGCCTGGACACTCCCTGCTTCATCAACTTACTTCAGAGGACTCTCCTTGCTTCAGCACCTTGCCCATCTGGGACGGGTGCCAGCGTTCTGCGAGGAGGCTTCACTCCAGTGATCACATGGTTTATGCTCAATTTTGCACGTAGGAGATAGAGAGGAAGAACTGTTTGGGAACATGTATAGATTTCAAGGGTACTGGGTGGGCCTGCAAATTCCTTCCTGCATTACAAAACTTGCACTAAACTGACAGGCTAAGCAGCTGTCCACACCAGAGAGGTATACATATTTAACCAGGTCAGGCCTACATGTGCTGCTCTGCTGCTCTTATTTGCACTGGGCCTGACAGGACCTAGTATTTGGTCTGCCAGACCCCAGAAGTAAACCTGCATTCAAACAATTTCTCCAGTGAAAAGAATATCTTTCCCCACCATTCTCAAGATGTCATCAATTGTTCTGAAGCTGCCAGCATCTGCAGACTGTTCACATACAGTGGACATGTCCGTGACACAGTTCTGGTTATATCATAATGCTTGAGGAATTTACTAATTGCCCATTTCATTAACGTCTGTTATGTAATCACAGTAATTACTACTATGTAGCTGATCTTAGGTACATGAAGAATTTTACCCTGGAGTCTGAGCACCACGTAAACCCTTAGGTGTAGCACTCAGATCTTGATTCACTGTTCATTAAAAAAGTAGAAAACCTCCCTGAGTCCTGAATGAGCCTCACATACCACAGTTCCGAGTAGCCTACAGGTCAAGGTCAGGCAATCTGACCAATTTGCCCACCTATCCAGAACTTTTCAGAAGTCCATGTAGTGCCCTGCCATAACTGCATTCCAAAGCATCATCCTTCATTTTTGACCTTAGAAGGCCTGAAGAACTCAGTGCTGATTTGTTGTGGAAATCAGGTTTAAAAAAAAAAAAAAAAAGAGTGATATGAGACCTCTCATGAAAGAGGTAATGAGAAGATCTAGAATTCTAAAAATATCTACAAGCAACAACTCTTTACATGAGCAACACAAATATTGCACAGTGTACATCCTCTGGCTCTGAAGGCAGGATTTTCCTGGTGCAGTGACACAGACCAGCGACAGCAGAAAAGGTAGACAGCTGATGGCGAGTCACCTTTCTTCTTCAAACAGTTTGCTCAAACTCCCTGACTGTCCTACTGACAGACTAGCCTAAGGTATTCCATGGAAACTGCAGAGGAGAGAGAAACAGTATAACCACCCCAGTCTTCTACTACCCACACTCCCTTCATACATAGTTTTCATCAAAATTTCATGGCCACGAACAACCCACTAGACCATAAGCAAAATGGATTTCCAGAAGTAGTGTATCATTACTTGGATGCTTATATGCATCCTTGGTGCTGCCAATGACCTATTAATAGAGTTATGACTCTTAGCCAGACTTCTGTAAGCACAGAGAACACACTGAATGGTTAAGAGTGTCTGTCTACCACCAGTTGTTGACTTTTTTTTGCACAACAAATACTTATACAAATTAAAGACTAACCTATGATGTTTTATTTTTAGACAGTATTGACAATAAGTGGGTTTTAAGTGGAAATGCTCAAGTCTGACCCTATGAATCTGATGGAGAATCACTTAAAGTGAACGTACCAGTCACTTATCTCATCTGTGCTACTGGAGTTTGAGAGCTTCTGAAATAATTCTCACTGAAAACTTCCATAAATTTCCAATTTGTGGGAGGCAAGCTTGCATTCCCATATCACTTCTTAGCTGTCCTTGTAACTTTTTAGAAAAAAAAACCCTAAAGGTCACAAGATATGGTTGGATAATCATTTGACAGCTGCCCTGGCACAGTGATGGCTATTTTTGAATGCTCTAAGGCCCATTACCTGTTTGGGAGGCAGAAGTTCTCTGGATACTGCAGTGCTGAATGTTTACAGAGAAGGGTAATCATTTCCAGGGTATCCACCGAGCCTGATTGCTTCCTGCCTGTCTAGGTCTCCTCAGACACTGCTGTAACAGGACTGTTTTGGCAAAGTAATGAACCACCCTCCCAAGAGCCAGCTTTTCAGGGCTGGAGTAAAGCTCACACCTGGCACACAGGTGTAAGCTTGTTTAAACATTGACAGGGAGGGAACGAACAGAAATACAAGGGGAAATACCTCGTCTCAGTCCACTGGCAGCAACACAATCACAAAGCAAACCTGTTTGTTCATTAATGGAGCAAACCCAAGGAGAATAGACCATTGACAAGGACTGGAGCAAGCTAAGGAAATCTAGGTTTGTCTTGTAAAGGGAATTCTCAGCATTCAGGAAAAGCTAGATTTGTGTTTTAAAGAGAATTCTCAGCATTCAGAAAAAGCTAACTATAAACCTCAAAGGACTAATGAATTGGAATCTCTCCCAGCTTGAGATGTAGTGTGTAACCTGATCAAAATCAGCACTTCCAGAAGGGGAGGCTGTTACTGTTAAGCCATCAGGCATGTTTTTGGAAAGGCTTTTTCCTGTCAGGGATCGTGGCTTTATTTAAGTCACAAATTTCTAAGGAAAATATTGACTTCAGCAAAATTGTTTTCTCATTTTTTTCTTAGAAAAAATTCGACCTATTTTGATCCTTCATCAGCAAGTCTCTTCAGTTGCACTTGAAGTCTTAATGTTGACATGAAATGGCGCCTTCATTCAAATTGGACATTTTGAATTAATCCTTCAAAACATTAGATTCAGATGCATCTGAATGACTTTTCCCAGAAAATGCCATGCTGAAAACTCCAATATTATCATTTTCCCTCACATTTCAGACAGAATAAATTTCCACCATTTCAAAATTCTTCATGAAACAGAAATTCTGACCCTCCTCACCAAGTTTCTAGCATTCTCTTTCACGGTATAAATCAGGTGACAATGACAATCTCTAATAACAGAAGCAAGACTAATTCCATTATTCTCCTCATTTTTCAGACGTGGCAAGTAAATGCATACCATTGAGAGCTGCAGATGCTGAGAACCTGCATAATTTCAAAATGTAAGCTATTATCCCCTATGATCTCAGAGTATCCAAACTAAAATCAGCATTCAACATCAAAGATCAGTCTTTTAATTCACTGTGCCAATAAAAGTCTGTCAACACTGCAGACTGTAAATGAACGTAGGCCCACAAGAGCTAATTTTTAAAAGCAACTTAGGATACCACAAACACTAATTTAACCTGTTCCTCAAGTAAAACATTGGCCTGCTGAGTGCTTGTACTTTGAGCCTGCAGGCAAGTCAGAGTCAACTCTGTGACAAATGCCTTCCTACTCTCTTTTTCCTTTCTGGCTGTTTCCAACATTTTGAAGCAGTATTGTCTGATTATAGGCTGCTTCCTGAAGCTGCTTCCTTCAACTGCCTGCTGAACCAAGTTGGAATCATTCTACTGATTTTAACTGGAGCGGGATCAGGCCCTAAATAAGTAGTGGAGGAATCCCTTGACTTACAAACTGAACAGCTGTCTCTGGCTTTCCAAAAGAAAAGTTATTCCTGCAGCTGTTTTCCCCTAAGTGCCATATCGCTCCGAACTGTTACAGGACCGGAGGGAGGGGGAGAAGGTGGAATCTTAACAACCCATTAAAAAGGAGTATGGGCCATTGCGCAGCAGCTCTTTCAGTGCGACTCGGGCAGGGTCACTGCTGCCAGGCTCAGACAGCCCTAAGGGCACGGGAAAAGTCGTCTTCTTGTTTTCACATCTCATTCACGCAATGGATAACGAGGGGGAGGGGGGAATCAGATTTTGGGTTAATTAGCACCATGAACAGACAGCTGCATTGTCATTAAAAGTTCAAGAAGTCAGCAGGGTCATCACCGAACCGCGAGATGTACACACACGCACACGAGGCACACGTCTGAGCTGGGCTTTGGCAGCCTTGCTCCGGCTCTGATTTTCTCCTACCCCAAGGATACACTTTGAGTCAAGAACACTGAACTGTTGTAGTTCTGAGGAGAAAGCAGAAGCATAAAGGTACTCCCTCTGAATAGCAGTTGTTCATCCCCTTGGAACTGCTTAATTTCACACGTAATACACCAGCTAAGATTAGTTATACAGCTTTTTTCCCCTCAGAAAAATCAGAGGTGTGGCTTACCAATGTATAGTTTCATGTTCACTTCAGTACTCTGTGGGATAAGCAGAACCCCAGTTAACAAAACCACGCTGTTGGTGCACAGTTTCCTTCCACAGCTTCCTTCCACAAGCAAGGAAGCTGGGGAAGTGCAAGTGCACATTAGCAAATTCAGAAATTAGCATGTACGAATAATAATGAAAAGATAAAGCCTCTAAAATGTCAAGGACTGCTATTAATAAGATTTGGAACTATGTTAGCCTCAGAGAGTCACAAGTTGGCTTAAAAACAAAAACAACAAATTATCCAACTATGCAAAACAGCCACAGATTACATTCTCCTTGCCTCAGATTGCAGTAACATTTTCTGTTAAGGGATTTTAAGGAAAACAGAACAAGACAATTAAGGATTCCCCTGCCACCTTCCAAACAGGGCAGAGAAGAAATATAATCTTGAATAGCTGAAACATTACTGCTTCTGCAGAAAGCACACTGGCATTGCCTGGTTCTGTCAGCTTTAGCTTTGCTGCCTATATATTCTAAAACCAAAATGGATCTGAAACCACCAATCATTATAGTGAAATCTCACCAAAACATAGTTTTGTTTTTCTGGGTAAAAGCATTACAGATCCTGCTTGCTCTTGCTGTTACATTGGCAGGAAAACATAGCTAGCTCATGAGTGTATCGTTCCATTCCATGCCTGGTCTTTGGCAAGGGAATTACCCTGGGAATACAGAAACAAGATTTATTTTATTTTATTTAACACTTGTTGACCTCAGTGTACGACTGTCCACATTACTGAATTTCAGTATGTTTATCACAATACAGCATGTTGCAGCAACTCTAGCAGAGATGTTCACATGAGGAAAAAAAGTAGAATAAAGAGATCCAGCCAAAAATTCAGTGGGGAAATTACATACATCAGCATTTTGGTTCTAATTGCCCAAGTTAAGATGGGTACTGCAAGCTCTGGTGGTTTTCATCAGACAAGGGAACCAAGTGGGCTAAGCAACTCTTCTTAGAGAACTCTTCTGAATTCTTTCCCTCCCATTCAGGACCTGGATATCTTTTTGAACCAAAACTGCTTTTGCCATATTTTTCAACAATGCAACCTAGTGATGCTTCCTCAAAGCACCAGCACAGTATTTCAATAACAACTTTGGTCGATCTTTCCTTGCTGGTCCACATATATATTAAGGAGTATGTGCTGGAAGGAACCCTGCCATGTGCTGACCTTATGACAGTTTGATGAACAAACATAGAACCTGCACAAAAATGTGAACCCCAGGGTGTGCCAAGACAACTACCACCCTAGGATCCTGTTCTGTCCTCTCTCCTTTTTTCTGTCAAAACAGCAGTCAGGATGTGAGCAGGCAGTGTCAAATTCAGAAGAGGAGAGCTTTGAACAGCACAAAGGACAAAGTTTACGTCAATAGCCCAAGCTGCCATACTGCATAAAGGACAAACAGGAAAGCAGTTTCTGAGACAGGAGGGAAAGAAAGACCTGGTGCTTTCCTTTACCCAGCTCTTCCAACAGCCATTAGTACTAGAGGAAATCGGTGTGAGAGAAGGGCATGCAGAAACAAACACAACATCTTGCACTGACAGGAAGGAACCTATTGGCTTGAAAACTTTCCGGTACTAGTGAAAGCTTTGTTTCCCATACGGCCAAATACACCAGACAGGTGCGGTCTGGTTCTCTCAATCTACATCATTTCTTCAATCAATTTAAATATGCCATTGGAATAAAGGCTGGCAAGGACCTGCTTCCCACCCTGTGGGTCTCCCAGTCAAACAGAAAAAGAGGAACCCAGAACACACTGGCGAACTCGAAAGACAGCTATAATTTAGAATACATGTGGGAGGTAGATTAGACACTCATCCTGATAAAGAAAAATAGACTCCAGAGTTGAAGTATGCCTCTAATGAGTTTTGGAAGGAACTTAAAACTCTGTGGATTCAATCAATCTCTAATAACAAGGAATTAAGATGACAGCCTGAGAAGGGAGCTTTGGGAAAGTCTGAGTATCCCACATCACACTTCTGGGAGGTATATCTTACCAGTATCAGGACTCCAGCTTCATTGGATGATGCAAATGACTCACGATCATAGGTTCTGCTGCAGCGTGTTTGTTCCAAAGTAAAGGTGTTCAAGGCAAAATGCTGATAAGGGTCACTGGCTATTTGCCATCTGATCTAGTTGAGCTTCTCTCTGAATGCTTTAAAACCTTCCTGTGATAATTTGGGGTCTCTTAAAGTATACTTAGAAGTTCTATCTGGTATTATAAAATCTTCTATTTCTGTGCTTCTCTGTAAAGCTGCAAACTGTTACACAGTGGGAGAAAGCAGGACAGCTGCTTAATTCTATTGAAAATATACTGTCTGTAGAGAAGATGGAAAGAGACTTATTGAAGTCTCTTTTTTTATCTTGATCCTCTAAGGAAATAAGCAACTAAATCCTTAATCCCCAACCCCTTGGGGAACGAAAAAAAAGGAAAAAATAAAAAAGGGACAGGTGCTGCTCTTCATATTTAAAAAAGTAAAACAAAGGGCTTAAGAACTCATCCTGCCCTCAACCCAGCACAATCCTTTGCAATACTGAAGTTCTTGCACAGGAACTGCAGCTCTTGTCTTCCCACACTTCTCTGGGTTTGTGATTTTTGCCCTGCAGGATGCTAAGGGAGGGCTGGGTATTTTGTGGCTATTGAAGTACTGTACATGATGGCTATTTAAATGCCCCAGGGATCACTTTGCTCTTTTATTTCCTCTTGGACTGATCCACCTCACCTAAGCATTTAAGATATTCAGTATTGCAAGTGCTATACTTTTGCATGCAGTGTGGTCTCACAACTAGTTCCATCTTTTCCCCACCCTACATTCTCCCAAATACCAGAATTCTTTCAGCTTTCAGCTCTGTGCCACATGTAGCACATTATTTATTGGAAGAAATCATTTCCTTAGAAACAGACCCATGTATCCTAATCCAGAGGTGAGCAGGATAAACAAGGAGGATGTTTCACTCTTCAAGAAATTTAAAGCAGGAGTCCAAGCAACCTCACACTTCACAAGATAAAGCAGAGGACCCAGCAGTCGCTCACTTCCCAAGAGCTGGTCTAAAAGCTCTTTCATACTGTCACCTCAGATCCCTTTTATCTGCAGTGTGCATTTCTCTGGACCTATGAAAGGCAGGCAGGATATTTATAGCAGTGTCAGAGGAGGCAGGAGTAGGGAACTGGGGTGGGTTCTTGGAAAGTGTATAAAGGGCTTGGAGCACAGGGGTCAGCCTGGAACTCCATCCCCCAAAAGAACACAGAGCTGAAGGAGAAGTGTCTGGGGAATAGCTGGTTTTCCACAGATGTCCCCTGGCTCACTCCTCCTGTACCTGTTCCCTTTTCCACCACCAGCCATTTCCTGTCTTTCAAAGTTAAGCGGAAGTTTTCCATTCTGTGGTTTTCCTGTCTTGGTACAAGCAAGAACATTTTTTCCCTTATATTTTAACTGTTTGGAGACCAACAACAAAACCTACTCACTGGAGGGAGAGCTTCCTATTTACAGCTGATCCATGAAATTTGAGAGGGCTGATTAAACATCAGAGGAGCAAGATCTCTGCTTGTTCATGTATTCACTGAGCATGAGAGATTGCACTTGTTGTCTGAACAAATGCTCCAGTGCTCCTCTATAGAAAATTAACAGACTAACATAATGCCAGCAGGCCTCCCTGCTGACTTCACTGCAGTAACACCCAATACTGAGGGAAACATGGAGAAAAGGAAACAGATGTTGAAGTCTCCATACTGTAATTACAATGCAGCATGAGGGAGTTAAAATTCAAGTCCTTCATTCTAGGCCAGCAGGAGCTTGGGTCATTTTGAATATAGCCCTGTGAAACAGAAGTACTCCTGCTTCCTATGTGCTGTTGTGTGACTCTTTTTTTTAAATGAATCAGTAGGGTGCAAGAAATAATAATGTGTTACCTTCATGCTGTTGCACCTGGTGTAGCCATTGCTACCTGTTCAAGTCCTGTGCAAATTTGCTGCAATTATAGCTGCTTTGCTAAAGTACCAGTGATCATGCAGGCCAGCAGAAAGTTGGGCCTTTTTATGCCAAAATTGAGGAATTAAGAAAGGAAAAATCTATGAGGTCTCTTTTTCTTCCTTGGGCCCTTTAACACACCTTTTTTTACCTCCCCAGTAAACTGGTTCTAAACTCTTATGAACCAGCAGGATTACAGAGCTCTGGCACTTTAGAAACAGACAGGTAGCTAAGGAAGATTGTAGATTTTTTTTATTAGTGTGTATTTTTGCCCAGGAACAGTAACAATGTGTTGAACAAATGGCTCTGCCATTTGCACACCCTCCTTTGATCTCCAGGACAGGTTACTACATCAGGTATCTCAAAAGTACCTTTAGACAGCATGTTATATATGACAGCACCTTATATATGGCTTAATTTAATTTGCTTCTCCTGCTGCTCAGTGTGAATCATTTTCCAGCTAAGCAGTATTTTCCTTATAACTCACCTGGCAAAACTCAAAGACCAAGCCCTGCACACACACCCATACAACCTGCATTTCTTGATGGGCTATTTGAAGGAACTTTGCTTTCATCTGAATGGAGGAAGGCAACAGCTTGGCTGGAGTCCAGATAGAGTAAAGGGTATGTGCTTGCCCATGGCCAGTCCACACAGCCAGGTTTTTTCAAAGCCCAAGCCTTGCTTGCCAGTCAGAAATAAACATGCTACAGGCTGTTAGAGATCAGTCAGTAGAACATCAGATTGTTTTATGGGGGTTCTCCTGCTTAAGTGTTGCCTGAAGCCCAAGTATACACTCACTGTCCTGGAGGGGTAAGATCCACCTTAGGAATGTCCCACATAGTTCCCATAGCTCCAGATGGGGTGGCCTGCCTTGTGTCACAGCTAGTGACTCCTCCTAGCTTGACCAGCCTGTACTAGCTCTTCACTGGGGCTTCCACACTGCACCTCTACCTTCTCCAGGAATCCTTCTCTCTTCCTTATATTCTGAGATAGTCTCTGGAGGGCCTTTGCCATTCCTGCAGCTCCTAAATACCAGCTCCTGTTACAGCTTTCCCACTGATCCTATTGCTGTGGCCATTCTCTTCCCCAACCTGTAATAAAGACAGAAGTTTTCAAAGCTGAGCCCACTGACACAGACCTCTAGTTCCCCACTAGCACAGCCCAAGACCATATCCCTAAGTTGACAATGGCCTCCCCACTCCCCAAGCACTGGTCTCTGCTGGTTCTTGGCACATTTCTGTCCAAGAAGGGACACCCCAAATCGCCTCCTTTCTTCCTAAAGTAAAAATGAGATTCTACATCGCAGGCAAACCATAGCTGATTTTTACAAGGCTTGATATAATTTTCTGTATATGCACCTCTCTGCTATTTAACTTGAGTTTTATTGTCTGTATACTGTTTCTAAGGACTCAAATTGCCCTTTAGAAAGGTCTTATATAAACACTAGCAGGAATTTGGACTATTCATAGTCAACATTAATTTTAGCACCACGCAACTCAAGAGACTTCTGTCTTGTTTCCAGAAGACTCCCACTATCTTTTCTAGCTGGCAGAAATTTTGAATAAATAAAGTAATCAGGGTTATGTGAAATTACTTGCATTTTTATGTTATTAGACACTGTCAGGTAAGGCACTATATCTTCACTCTGGTCACTCAAGAGAACTACTTCACATTACAGTAGAATGCTAACTTTGTTTTTGACAATAGCTTTTAAGCTCTCTAGTGTTTGTAACATTCCTCTTAGAAACCTGAAATGATCAAGTCAAATCCAACCCCGATCCAAGGTGGTGAAATACTGGTGAGACAAGTGGCAATGCACCTGCCTTACACAGAGCATGAGGCTTAGGAGGCAGGTTCACTATTTCCTCTCCATATTCATTACTAGGACAGATTTTAGATCTTGTATAAGAGGGTGTAAATCCATTTAACCCACCTTGGTCTCATTTACCTCAGGTCCAGCACCAGCCTAATACTTTCAAATAGCAGAAATTTGAGATTCACACTGGTTAACATTCTTTTCTCAAGCTATTCCAAAGCAGACCCAGTTTAGCCCTAGTTTTAAATAAGGCCCTGGCCCACTATGGGCAAATAGCACTGGTAGTCATGTCAGTGGTGGGCAGAGAAGTGATAAAGCCCCAGCAGTGTGCATGCCTCCCATGAGCCCTGAGTATTTCTACACAGAGGGTTACCAAATAGGTTGACCTTCAGCTGAGCAATTTGCAGAGAGTGTTCAGTGCCACAAAGCTGTGGAAAAGCTGAAACAGTCTTGCAGTAGTTTCAAATGTAGTCAGCTGCTTGATCAGCCTTGTCTCAAAGAAGTCTGTGTAAGGACAGTTAGCTTAAAGAGTAGTAAGAGTCCAATAAAGTTCTGCTAGTAAAATTTCAAGTGTCACATGTGGACATTCTTCAGAGGTTTAGATGAGCTACTGTAGGCCTTTAATGAACTCTGCATTTACTTAACTAATTGGTGCTTGAAGGCACAATTTTCCTATCATCTTCTACACTACTATCATTTTACCAGTATAATTTGCTTCCAATTTATATTATCATGTGAAAGACATAATCATACCCTGAAAGTCTAGAGCAATAAGCAGCACATTAGAGCAAAAGCCTCTTCATCTTGAAATGAAAAAAAAAGCCATAATTATAGGGAAACTCAAACACAAGCACTGGTGGCATTATTAGGATTGAAAATAAGTTCCTTAGCTTAGTCTGGTTCAGAGCTGGCAAACACAGCATGCCTTGTCTTGCCTGTTAACTCAAACCAAGCTGTCCTCTCAGGTTTACCAGCTCTCACAAACTCCCAGAGAGCACCTGGTGGAAGTTTTCATTTAATGACAAGACCTCCTGCCCAGACCAAACGGGCTCCTTCCTTCAGTGATGCATGCTTGGTTGGCCTACATAGGAGCACCACATGGTATTGGAGCTGTGAGGAAACAGAAGTATGACCTTAGATAGCATTGTTACATCATAAAACTAAGTTTCCATCGTAATGGTTTTAACGTCCAGCTTAGGGCAAGGTGACTCAGTGAGTGCTCCTACTAAAAATTCTTGGCCCCACCCACCCTGTCTGGGACTGCACTTAAGTACAGAGATCCATTTCATCAGATGCAACTCAGCTGGCATATCCAAGAAACCCTGAAAGTGCAGGACTAACTGTATTAGTGTCTTGGAAAAAGGGAAATCCACTGATAGAGCTGGGAGTGTCACCTTGTGCCACTTCTCCTATGGTTAAACAACCAAATCTGCTCATCCTGAAAAACCAACATGAGTAAGGCAGGTCCTACCCAAATCCAGATGAAAAACACTAGTACTGCATATGGCTGTACATAACTGTGTTCCCACCAGCCCACTTCTGTCCAGAAACATCAGAGGAGCAATTTGCAGGTGTAAAGTTCTAAAGAACATGTGGGAAATCAGTGAAAATAAGAAGGGAAGAAATGTCTACATAAAGCAGGAGCTCCAAGGCTTAAGGTTAGAACATCTGGCTCTCTGCTGGCTCAGAGGCCTTGCTGGAGACACTTCCTGCAGGAAATCTGGAGTAAGCATATGCAATAATAAAAAGATATAACATTCTGCACTACATCTTCCAAAGAGTAATTTCCACCACTTTTATTTTTTAATACATATATTTGGAGAAGTGACTACTCCAGATCCCACTACTCTTATAAGACTAAAATTGCAAATAACTACACAAAAAAAACAAAATAAAACAAAACAAAAAAAAAACAAAAAACCAAAAAAAAAAAAAAAAAAACAAAAAACAAAAAAAAAAAAAAAAAAAAAAAAAAAAAAAAAAAAAAAAAAAAAAAAAAAAAAAAAAAAAAAAAAAAAAAAAAAAAAAAAAAAAAAAAAAAAAACCAAAAAAAAAAAAAAAAAACAAACAACAAAAAAGCAACTTCTATTTTCACTTCTACTAAATAGGACAATTCAGCTGAAAGTGGCCATCTTTCTGTCAGGAGACATGACCAGTCACAAGGAACATCCTCTTTCAACAGTTTTAACCACAGACATTGGAATTCCATAGAAGTTAAACAAATCCCCTCCATTTCTTCCCACATAGAATGAAATTTGCAGTACTTTTTATTATTATTTTTTGAAGCTTTACAGGATGCTTCTCAGATTTCCTGCTTCTAAAATGCCTTCAAGGGAAGTCCAGTCTAAAAATAAAAACACATCATTACTTCCTCGACTGAAGTCTGATTCCAAAGTGGATACACTTTTGCAACCATTAGCACAATACGTAACCAAAAAAATTTGTTTTAAATTCATCTCAACTCTAAAGACTGGTATAATTAATTGGAGATGGTTTATTATAACTTTTAAATTAGTCTGGCAGACCGCACCTGTCTGCCTTAAAGGCTAAGACAGCACATTTGATGTCACTACAACAAAGTAAAGAATGCACGTTCAAAATCTCATGTATGATCAAGTGTTCTGCACATCTCTTTTAGCTTATTAGTGAGAAGGTGGAATGACCAACTCAAGAAAACCAAAGGGCAGGTTTTCAATTAGGTGCTTAGACTCCAGGCCAAACAAATTCACAAGTTTCCTCCTTCTCCGCTGCTTCTGGCTTGCTCTTCTCTCACATTCTCAGTTCAAAGGAAGGGAGCCACTGCAGGTGGTGTGAGCTCAGTGCCATGGGTATAGGAGGATGGAATAAAGAATGGCTTCCACAGCACCAAGGGACCCTTAAGAACTCACCTTCACCTCCCCAGAGCTTGCCAACTCCATCTCACCTAGAGTGAGGTTATTTAAAACAGAGATGAGCACTACTCCACGGCATCCTTGCTGATACAGGTATTTCTTCCCCCAACACAAAGCATATAAAGGAATGTTATTTTGAGCTTCTTTGAACTTAGGTAAGAGACATCTAATAGGGCCATAGCTCTTCTCTAAAGTATATGCACAAGATAGAAGTAAGACAGCAGTGGAGTGAACAAAGTGCATTATCACTTGTAGACTGGTTTGTCAAAATGCAGTCTGCAATTTCACATATTTTCTTCCTTTTTTTTTTTTTTTTTTGAAAGGAGATATGGGGCAGAGGGGGCCAAGCAGGAGGTGTTTTCCAAATCTGTGAATTCAACATTCAGCAGCCAAGCTCAAAAGTTCCTGCTGTTCGTGCAAAAAAAGGACAAACAAGTCCCTTTCATGTCAGCTATGTCCAGCTGGAAATGTCACAGCTTTGTCACAAAAGAACAAAGCATGCCTGGTGTCTGTTCTTTCAAAAGGTCTCTTAATTCAAACAAAAGGAAAATATTCACATCTGGAAGGGGTCGTAGGCAGAGGGCGGGAGTGGAGGAAGCAAAGTTCAGATGGCAAATCATAGCAGTTGCTGTTTGTCCAATTATGGTACTGCCTCTTCTGGCACTTACTGATCCCATCAAAGAAAGAAAGCCAAGAGTTAAAACAGCAATTTTATTATTGATTGACCCCATAGGGCCAGATAAGACACACCTCTTCACTTTTGCTCCATTTATCATGCTGGAACGCTCAGGCTAAGTGAAAAGACCCCTTGTGACCACTCTAGAGGTAGTACTTCTTTTTTCTCCCCTCCCTCCTTTTTTTAAATTAAAAATGTATATATATTGTTATTTGTAAGGTCAAGATTCCTTCAAAGACCACAACCTTTACTTTCAAAGGATGCACATATTGGAATCCTGCCCTTTCCAATGGGTTTATTTGACCATCTGTTTCTGTAAAGATTAAAACCTTCTAATGACTGCAGGGTTGGGAGGCTGTATCAGAACTGAGCCACTGGAAAATGAAAAATTAAATGTCCGCTGAGATCAGATTAAAGGAGAAGAGAAAAAACTTCAGAGTAGGACTTCACTGGTTAAACATGAAACACCAACAGTAGAAGTTTGCATCACAGTCCTCAACTAAAAGTTTTCTTCTTCTTCAAAGACGAAAAGCCTCTCCTAGGCTGCCACCTAGCTAGTTAATTTCTTATATTGTTTTAGGAGTTGTTTTAAAAGCCTCTTTTGCTCCAGCCCTTACTGCACTGACTCCTCCCTTTAGAGCTGGTATTTTGTCAGAAGTTTCAAGAGCGATAAAAACTTGCTGCCAAGTCCCTTTCTTCCCCACAATGTGTTTTATAACCCAGCATGTAGTTTAGTCTGTCTAAACACTGCACTAGTACACTGCCATCAGTTTCCATGGAGATGATTAACTCCTCCAACGCCAGAAAGCTTTAGTGTGCTTTTTGTCCTTTCCACGTATGAAGAACGTGACAGCATTTACTGAAATCAGCCTGCAGAAATATCACATTTTCCAGACAGTTCTAGCAAATGTAAGGATTTACTTTTGCTTCAACCCATCAGAGACCTACAGTCTTAACCAAACTTGCGTTCAAGTCATTTACTGGAGTGGGTTTCTCTTTCCCCTCAGGCTTCCCTTCCTTTGCATTGCTGTGATGTCTGAAGACATGACAGCCCCAGAGATGTCAACTTTTTGAACTACTTTGTCTCACAGCAAAGCAAAGGCTTGAGACATAATGAAGAGCCCAGAAGAGAGAAAGGAAAGATGAAGGAGAAGACTTGGAAGTCAACCATAAATCAGAGTAGGAAACAGAAAAACTTTGTGCCTTAAAGTTTAGGAGCACTGTTATATGAAACTTCATAGTTTACTCCTAGTCACTTTTGTATCTAGTAAAAATACAGTCAGTGTGTATTCATTACAAATACATATTTAATACCATTTTTAAAAGCTGAATTGAACTGAAACTGCCCCTAATCTAGTACAGCAAGACCTAACCAGAGTAAGAAAGCAGTCCTTCTCCCAAAATGCAGCTAATGAAGGCCACATGCTGCCATCAGCTTTTGCGGTGGAAAAACAGTTTCCCAGTCTCATTTTCACAGAAAGGACAATCTCCCTGGCAGTTGCCACTTAGGTGGCACACTTGTTGATCCAAACTATGAAAATGGCAACAGAAGTTTGAATACTTTAGTTTCCTGGAAGAATTCCCCACTATAAAACTGTTTTATAAATGTTTTCCAGGCTGTCATCACTGAAGCAAACTGTAACGTTCCCACCACTTTTAACAGGGAATGGGTTTTTTGGCATTCAGGAGCAGATACACTATATAAACTAAACATTAATAACCAGGCACAACTGCAGTCTCTGTAGAAGAACTGAAGGCAAGAGGTAGATCTTTTGCCACTAACCCTGGCTAACTTGAAAAGGCTACTGGCAGCGTTCATAGCAATGGGTGTTCTGCTGCAATGAGAATTATTTTCTATTTGACTTCCATAGCAGTTCCAGGAGGATTTCCTTGCAGACTCCACTCGGAGTCAGCACCGTGTGGGTACCAGCAGTGCAAAGTCCCTAGCCCCTTTTATGTTGTGCTACTAAGACAACCCACAGAGAAGGCAGGAGACTCCACTTGTGCATCCACTCACCACTGCTGAAGTGACAGCCTGTATTTACCATTACATGTGTCCAGTAGCAGCTCAAAGGACATCACTAATTGATTTCATATACTTTGCCATGGAAGAATTACCAAGCAGCAACCATATTTTGTTACCCACTCTTGGCTACAAGCAAGCCAACAAACTTGTGATCAGAGTCTCTATTACCTCCTCCGAGATTTTTGGTGCTGTCCTTGTCCCCTACCTAAAATTAGTGCAACAAAGAACCCTAGGGATGCTGAAACCCATAGCAGAAAACATCAGTCAGGATCCGGTTAGTGTTTCAACTTTCCCGAATGCATGAAGGTTTGCATACCTCCCACAGCTGCAAAGGATACGGCGCAGCACACAGAAGCCCTGGACACACTTGGTACCTGCTTCTCCAGCTCTTCTCAGCGTTACAGGCACAGCACCACGAGCCTTGTGTGAGCCGCACCTCCAACACTAGCCGCCGCGAGCGGTTTCCTGGCTCGGGAGAACCCATCCTAATCTTGCCTCCTACTTCTTGTCACCAAGTTGAGGAGGAAATTTTGGCAGCCTACACCTCCAATTGTGTTTCTGTCCTGCTGTAGGAAACATGCCACTCGAACAATTACTGATTTCTTTAAGGCACTTCTGGGAGAGGCTGATGCGGGACAGGGCTTGGGAGGGCTGGGCGGGGGTCCGCCACCACACGCCTCTCCTCTTACCAACCCAGGCTTCTGCGGCAGCGACGGAGCCAAACCTTGGGAAGCCAGGTCACCGCTCTCCGGTGGGACCCGCCGCACCTCTGCTCTCACTGCGTGACTCGCGGGACAGCGGCTGCCTTGCGGTGACAGCCGGGCTGCTGCCCGCACCCCTCGGGGTCTCGGGAACTTTGTGGTTCCCCCGAACCCTCCCGGCCCGGGCAGCTGCGGGGCGGTAGCACTTACCGATGTCGGAGTTGCAGAAAGCGTCCTGCGGATGGATGGGGACGCAAGTGCAAGCCTCCACCACCAAGTCCCGCAGACTCCAGCTGCACAGGAACACGACGAGGAAGCTCAGCCACGCCGTCATGTTGCCCCCGAGGTGCCTCCTCACTTCTGCGGAGCGGGAGGCGGCTGCTGCTGGGTTCGCCTGACTTTATTCTTGCTCCCTAACAGCCCGTGCGCCGCGGCTGCCTGCCCTGCCCCTGTCTGCGTCTCTCCGGCCGGCTCTGCAGCGCAGCCCTCGCTCGGCGGGACGGTGCGGGCGCGGAGCGGAGCTGAGGGCAGCTGAGGTGCGGTGCGGGCGGAGCGGGGCCGGCGCGCGGAGTTATACCCGGCTCGCGGCGCTCGCGCTCCGGGGGCGCCGCCGCGCGCGGCCAATGGCAGCCNGGGGCGGGGGAACCGCGCTCCCTGCCAGCTGCACCTCCCTCCTACCGCCGAGTGTCCGCCCCAGGCTGCCACAGCCTCCCCCGCCCCGCGCCGCTACTCAGGGCACCTGGAAAACGTACGCGGGACTTGCGGTTCGCTTGGAAAGCTTGGGCTGTTTCCCTTCAATCTATCCGCGCTGTCTGCAAACTGACTTTAAACTGGAGGCTTAAACACTTATTTAAACACGTTATTCACTCTATTCCAAAGAGCTTTCAGACAGCTATCAGAAAATGCACAAGTGCAGCGTGCTGCTTCTTTTCTGCTTCCAACAGGCAGCAGAGAGGATGGGGGGAAAGAAGGACAAGACCTATCTGAACTGTAAACCAGGATTTTGCCCTGAATGTTTTTAATCCTGCTCGAATGCTTCTTCACCACCACCCAGCAATTCCCCTTCTCTGGCCTTTCAGTCAGAAAGGGATCATAAACTGCTAAAATCAAGCTGGAAAAAGCAGTGTTGTATCTAACCCAGGCACTCCCAACATTTAATCTCCAAGTATATTTTAGCAGAGCAGCTTTAGTGGAATTTGTAGAAATGTCCTGTTTGTTTTGTTTTCCTTTATCCCCTTTCAGAGCCATAAATTTCTATCAGCTGGAGAAATGTAAATGTTATAGAAGAGCAGGGACTGTAAGGAAGGAGATTGCCAGCTGCATGATACAGACAGCCTTATTATCCTCCAAAGGGGACTGAGGGGTGATTAATCACAGTATCAAACCAGTGTATATAATGTCAGAGTACTTTCCATGGGGTTTACAAGACTTAAGCACATCTAGTTATAAATTATGCTGGTATTAAAGGCCAGGGACCAGCTGTCCTAAATTTCTATATAGTCAGCTAAGTCTTTAGATTTACAATTCTGCTCCATCTGGGTGAAGCACAGCCTGCCTACACCTTTTCTTTAATCATACCATCCATATAAAATTAAAATCTCCTGTCTTATGGAAGCACAGGCTTTTATTTGGAGCATCGTTAGGCAAAAGCTTCAAGATGGGTGTTGTCGGTAGGAATCAAGGTTACAATGCCAGCAGAGGAAAACACAAGTTCCTATCCTCGCTGTGACACAGACAACCTGTGTGACAGCTTTGCCTCACTGTGCTTCAGATCCCTGTGTCATGCGATAATAGTGATGGGAGCTGCTCAGGAATGTGTATTAGTGAACACACCGAAAAAAGCAGATGGTGTTGAGGTGCTAACGGGTCCTGTAAGTGTGCATGAGACAGGGTAGTAAACAGGTCGTTCAATTTAGACACGTCAGTATCTGAATCGCTGGGCCCAAATTGCAATACGAGAAACCCTACGCAAAACATACTTTAAGTGCTTGGACTGTCTGTTCAAGGTACTGCAAGTGAAGCTGGATCCATCAGGTTGGGTGGACTGTCATTTCGGTCTCACTGGGTGTAAACACGGAACAGCTCCACCGACCTCAGCAGAGTAACAAGGAAGAAAAATGAGGTGTGTCTGACACTCTCATTTTTTCTTTGTTGTAAAAGGTTTGATATCCACCAAGATCATGGTACACCTGGCCTATCAACATCTCAGATCAATATGTGAGAGAAGTGAATGCCAGAACCTGACACTGGTGTAAATAAGGGAGAGTTTGGCCCACACACAACTAGATTTTAATCACAGCTCCTGCACCACCTCCCTTCACTCTCTGGCCAGGTAACTCCCCTGATTATGTTTCTTCATTCCTATAATAACACCTTTCCTGTGTGTTCCGAGGACTAACAAGTTAAATGCTTTGTAATAAGCTTTTAAGCTCTTGGGTGCTGTGTAAATGTTGAGTGTCTATTATACACAAATGCAGGACACATTCAGAGGAGACTGAAAAACAAACCCTTTAGTCACCTTCTCAATTTGTGAAACAGGAGGGGAAGGGGCCTAGAAATTACTGCAGTTCCACAGGGCCCTCCAAGCTATGGAAGTAGCTTGTTTACAATGAGGCTGACCAAGCTGGTTAAAATGACACCAAGTTTGTGCTGATTGCAGGAACTAGTTCACTTTTTCAATAAAATCCAGAGAAGTAATCAGAGGAAGAGGAGTGATCCGAGGCTGGGCGCATCTCTTTGGAAGGGATGGGGTGCAGGCTGTCTGTATGGCAAGGCTTACCACTATCTTCTACACCACTGTTTAGGTGGTGATCCAGAAATATTTTTAGTGCTTTTATTACCACTGCCTGGAGTAGTAGTACCTGTGTTGGGCCAGGGCTTAGCTGATTCACCTGCTTTTTTTACACTTAGATATTCTTCTTCAAAGAGATGAACTTCTCTGCAGTAGTAGGGATGCAGGTTTTTTAACCAGGACTGGATACTGTACAATAAAAACAATATTTATTTGCCACTTGAAGAGTACACTTCACACACAGAAACCAGAGTGCGTTATTTTTGTAATGTACAGGTAAGTCATACTCAGGAAAGCTCAGTCTGGCCAGTGGCCTGCTAGGGGCCTTTGTTAAATAGTTTAGTCTGCCTGTACACTCATTTTATCATCTGTAAATAGAGATATTCTATATTATCCTCTGATAATATCTGTTAGATATTCAATATTAGCTTCTCCCCTTTGAGATCTGCCAGCAGAGTGAACTCTGAAAGAGCCAGGCAAGGATTCCAAGTGTTTATTTATATGAGAAAATATTGATAATGGTGTCAGAGTAACAGAGAAAGTCAATGAAGGAACTGAAAAGAGAATTCTCTCTGAATTCCTGTTCTATGCCCTGTCTGCATGGGAGAAACTGCAAAGGGAAAAAAATAAAATAAAAACTGTCATTCCTCTCCTTTGCTCAGATAAAACTTTAAGCCTTATATGGCCATAAAAAAGGTAGCATTGAAAGAAGGCGAAAATAGAGGACTTGATCCTCATATGAGAAAATTCAAGTTCATGTTTAGTTATTGTCACCAAATAAAGAAATCTATGCTATTCCTGTCCTCCATCAACACACTGCTGAACACAATTAAGGATCTCTCTGCCTTACCGAGCCACACAACTTCATGCTGTGATCTTGTCGGATCCCGCAAGCCAAGCATGACTGGGCTGGGTCAATAGTTGGTGTGAAAATTCCTAGGGAAAGCCATGTCCCGCAGGTGTTGTTGACTGAGCAAAGTGTCCTTCTCCCCTCCGTCCTGCAGGAATGCGCGCGGCAGTGCTAGGGGGCAGTGCGCTGCAAGAGATGGTTCCGACCTCCGCGGATGGAGCCAGCTCCTTCGCAATACCTAAAGAACCGATTATTTGGAAAAGGAAACATGTTCAGCTGGGTGTCTTATTTAAACTTCAGGAAGGAGAACTACCTTCTGCTTTCTCAGATACTCACATTAGTTTATATCAGGAGCGCATTAACATCATTTTCCTTTCACAAGACTATCCTGGAACCAGGGGCAGAGACTGAGATATGAACCAAAGGCGTGTTCACTTGCCTTCTGATCACATTTCATTGTGAGGGATGCCGGCTGCTTCAGTACAGAAAGGCTTCATCAAACTACAGCAACTGCTGGCAAAAAAAAAAAAAATCCACACTAGGGTGGAGGGTTGAGAGAAAGAGTGAGAGTGAGAGAGAGAACTATTGACTACCACCAGAGAAAAATACCCTGACAAATGTCCCATGTAGTGGTTGGTAACTCTACAGTTTTAGATCCTATTAATTCCACCATTGTATCACTGAACTTTATATGCTGTTTAAAATGAGAAGACTCCTTCTTCAAAAATGTCTTTGATTCTATAAATTTGTGCCAAAAAAAAATTCATTTGATCTCTTTCTCTGAGGTTGCAAAGGAATTATGTCACCTTCCTGTCTGAAGACAGACATAGGTAACACTCCATCCCATTCCCAAGCTTTTCATTGAAGGTACACCATTAAATCTGCATCAGCTTTAACAGTTCTATCCTGTGTTCAGTCTTCAAGGATCCTTTACAGATTGTGCTCATTGAGAGCACCCAGCCTGGAGCAGACTGTAGGCACCACAGAATATTACATTATAAAGGGTTATAGAATATGAAATCACCCTCTCAGTAGTGTGGGGATCCTCCAGTCAGGCTGTGATGTGGCATCAGCTGCAGAAGAGTAACCAGGAAATATCTTTTAACAGCCTTATCAAGCTGAAAATGTTTCCTGCACATGACTGCGCTCTTTGGCCCAAATCCAGCAAAACACTAAGGCACATGTTCAACTTTTAGCACACAAGATGCTCTACTGAAGTCAACAGAACCATTTACATACACAAAGTTAAATATAAGCTTAAGTGCATTTCTGGATCAGGGCCAAAGGGCTCAGTACCATGCAGGGTTCAAGCCAGGAGGCTGTGATTAGATGGTCTGACAGAATCCGGGAGGGAAGGACACGACGTGATTTGCTTGGTTCTACCTGCCTATGCCTCATTCCAAGCAATTAATTTTCTCTCATTTTTGTTTATAATAAGTCTTTCCATTTCTCTTGTTTTGCTTTCCTGCTGCTGTAGCCATTTCCAAATTGAAGTTTTGATTTTCTTTTTCAAACCCTTCTAAACTGCATCAATAGTGTTAAGTGACTGAATAAAGACATTTCAAAGAGATGAAGTGCTTCAAATGGTAATAAGAGCTGGTGTTCCCAGAGCTTTGGAGGCTGCACTAAATACAGAAGAGAGTGAGTGCAATTGAAAATCACTTTTCTGTTGTTCCTTTGTATGAACTGGTTTCTGGCTTATGCAATGCACAGTAATTAAAATGACTGGAATGCCTCACATTTTTAAGAGAGCTTTAAGGCAGCTCTGTGGCATTGCAGCCAGCAGAGTTCATGAGCAGATTCATGGCTGCAATCGAGGTTTGACGTTTCTATCCACGTAACTTGAAGAAGACAAGATCTCTGTAGATGCCTTTGAGAGGAGTTTGAGGACGAAGAGGTAGACACAGAAAAGCTGTAACATCTGCTCCCTGCATCAGCTCCATGAGCAGCTATGGGGCAGGTCTTCCTTTTGATGAGACAAGAGCCTAAAGGTTGGTGTGGTCATCAGAGATTTCATTGCCTTCCCTCACTGTAGCTTTAATGTCCTGCTCAAATTCAAGTGTGGGACAGCACTTATACATTCTCTATCTCTCACTGTAATCAGAATCTTGTAGTGACTCCTCCAAGGTACTATACAGGAAATATCTCTGCTTGTGGGAGAGGGTTTGCCTGTGAGTACTGGCCACTGTGGTTGGTGTGTGTATTTGTGAGGTTGCAAGCAGCGCCCCGATATTTAGCAGAGAGCCTGGCAGACTAGCATGTCTCTCTGCTCACAGTGATGAGGTTTGCTCTGCTTGGCAGGGGTGAGGGACTAATCTTGATGCTTTTCGGTCCCCCTGCTACAGTCCAGAATTTCATTTTCATCTNTTTTTTTTTTTTTTTTTACTGAAGGAGGCTGACCACTGCATCCCTGGTTTTCTCTCAAGACCTGGCCTGGCTTTTCACAGTGATGATTGGCCACAGAGGAGCAGGAGAGCTGAATACAGCCTCACTTGGGAGGAGAGCTGACTGACCTGAAGACATGGCCTTTTTGGCATGTTGAGCAACTAGATCCCCCTTCCCTCACCTCTCTGCCTCTCACCAGCCTTCCGAAGGCATGGACTGAGCCTGCTTCCTCATCTCCCAGCATAACCTTTCTCTCCTCATCAGAGGTCACTGTCAGGATACAGCTGCCTCCACAACCCTGTGGGAGTGTAGGGAGGTAGAGAAAGATCCCAGGCAGGAGGCAGTAATCCTCCTCTTAGACCATCCTGAGGCTATCACAGCTGCAGTCCCTCCATATGTCAGTCCCTAGGATGTGTCACTGGTTCTAAAGCATGTTGGAATCCCCTGAAATGTCTGTACTTGTGAAATGCAAAAAGAGCAGCACCAGGGGGCTGGTATTCCCTCTTTGTTTCTTTAATGAGCCTAGAGATAGTATTGGGCTGTCAGGTGTGAAGGAAGGGTCTTTTCTTTACCTGCAGAACAGATGCAAGTGCAGGAAAAGTTGCTGTTTCGAGTTGCTTCTCCCTGCACAACCTTCAGAAACTTCCTGTGAGAATAAGCCAGTGTCTTCATCCCCATAGTGCAGGTGTTACCAGTCTCTCACCTGAAACTGCAAATTAAGGTATTAGTTACAAGAACAGTCTCTAATGACAAGGAGAGTGTCCCAGCAGGGAATGAGCTCAGTGATTCCTGTCATGCATGCCAGCACATGATGTCAAAAGTGAGAAGCAGTTCCTCTGTGTGGAAATCCCAACAGAGATTGTTGCCTTGGCATAGATTTTTCTTATAAATCCAAACTGACTTTTTCAATGCTTTTCTGTCTTTCCCAAATCAGTGCTGTATTCTAAACAGTAGCTGACTGCTCACTTACATCAGGCCCTTCCCTCAGACTCACAGTCCCAGCCAGGAGAAGCTGGGGAATTTCCGATGTGAGATTTCAAGGACAGATCTCTTTCTTCTCTAGAGCAAAAGGCAGCGCTTCAGTTTCCTCACTCTTTTGGAATTTTTCTCCATAAATCTTGGCATACGGTGTGAGACAAAAGATGAGGGGATGGTAGATCTGTAGTCTCAGGCGAGGACTCTTACTTGTTTATTGTCTTGTTCTTCCCAAGTGAAGAGTAATGCATTCCTCAAAGGAACTTCTCAGGTCAGCAGCGTGAGTTCTACACCTAATGTATTCATGTCAGGAGTGAAAAAATAAGTGTTTGATTTAGCACAGATGTGTGAAAATAGTATTCTTTATCCACTGAAGACAGAGGTAACAATCCACAGCCCCTCTTCCTCTTTCCTTGAATCTGACAGCCTCTATCCCTTAGCTATGCCTTTCTGTGTACTTCTGAGGGGTGTTTCAGTGAGAACTACCCAGAGCTGGCAGGAACCAGGAAGGTGTAGTCTGTATGTACAGATTACACACCAGGAATTGAACTATGAAGGTACCAAAGCTTCACCATGTGCTCTGAGCAAGAAAACACCTCTCTGTAGCTTTGCTCTTAGCAGCTATGCCACCAAATCTTGCACACAGTGTTGACCAGGGGGTTGGCATTATCCCAAGTGCCCTGCTGTGGGATCCTGGACTGCTCCAAAGCAGTGGTTCATCTCAAGTGCTAAGAAGTTGGAGAGGTACTGAACACTTTTAGCAGGAGCAGGTGTCCAATGGTAGCTTAGCACAGCACATTCTCTCTTCTCCCTCTCCTCTTCTCTCCCTCTGCCTGCTCTCCTCTCAAGGTAACTGCAAGAAGAGATTGAACTCTCACTGCACAAGCCAGGGAAGCAGAAGGGTTCTCCCTAGACACCTAGCTGAGGTCAGTGAGGAAAGTGCTCTCAGAGTAAAAGTTATGCAATGCATGGGAGGAATCTACAGTTTTAATCATGGTATAATTAATGGAAAATAATAAACAAAGGGCTGAGCAACAGCAGTTTCTACCAACAGAGATGCGATTCTCCAGCACTTTCCCCAGCACCTGACAGTACAAAAGACAGTAGATAGACAAGCATTTTATGTGTTTTCATTTAAGCTGTGTCTTTATGTTCCCTAGATTACAACCCAGCATTTTTTAACCAAAATCTTTCTTCCTTTTCCCTCAGTTAAAGTTCAGCAGAACCACCACAAGACCAGTGAGTGGAATGGGAAGGCAGGGGTGGAGGTCTGCTCAGTGCCAACAAATCCTTAGTGCAGCTAGGATAGAAGGCCTCCCTTTCCTCACAGGACAGCTGTGGGTGTACCTACTGAAGGCATTTCAATTCTCCCTCCCAGTGCTGAGATTGAATGAGTTATTGCTGGAGAAAACCTTCTCCCATTGATACTTACATAAAGTCATTTTTGTGCCATGGAAGCAGGATCATCAAGAAGAGCACGGTCTGCCTCACAAAAAGAGAAGGAGCAAGCTAGGAAGGGACTCTTTTACTTCATTTGAAATTGATTTCCCCATTCAGAATAAAACTTCACCTTTGAACATCATATATAATGGCAACTTAGCCTGGAGAAGCTAATCTGTGTATGGATGTAAGCAATAGCACTACAGAGAGCTAGCTGGAGAAAACCAGTACTCACTCCTAGTGAATGCAAGAGCATTTCCTCCTCCTCCTGCTCCTCCAGAACCTACCTCCTCAGCTTAGTGTCTCCAACTCCCCTAAGGTGTTTCCACCAGTATCAATGCAATTAATTTTAACAATCTTTTTATTCTTTTTTCCCTGAAATTATAATCTGAAGGATTAGGCAGTCATAGCCATTTGGTTTTATTTTGAGAAAAGGCTTTTAAAATTAGGAAGGAGAAAATAGGAGAACCTGGTGCTGCCAAAAAACCCCAACTTATTCCATCAGGCATTTCGGGGAAGAAGGAGGGAGGGCAGCTTTTAAAGCCATGCCTGTGGCTGCATGTAAGGGATAGTTCTCAAAGGATTCCCTTAATCAGATTGTGAAGAAGATGGGCTGTCTCTTTGTAATTCACTCCATGTCTTATTCTAAGGCCATGTGCTCTGGTCATGTCAAGATTTACAGTCTCAAATTTACTGGCCTCAGAGAAGCTGAAAGAATTATGCTAGAAATCATGTTCCATCATAACTGTGGCCTCACACAGCCATGCTTCCTAAAGACTGCTTCTAACTCGATATATGGCCCCTCTAGGGCTTTGTAAGTCCTTCTGGGTAAGAGGGAAGGGGAGGAAAAAGGGGAGCTGCTGATCATTGCCATATGTGAGAAGCATCCCTGTCTGCACGTGGGTGTGACGTTTGTGTTGTCACAGAGGCCGAGCTCTGCGGAGCCCCCTTGTTTCCTGTTTCCAGTCAGAATCTTGCTGCCAGAGCAGGAATCCCATATCACTCTGTACTGCAGCTACAGAAGAGGAAAATTATGGCCAGTGGAGGGGGAAGGGGCGGGGGAAATCCTCTTAAATAGCCATGTAGGATGTCTGGGCAGGGATGTGAGCCAGGAGTCCTCAGAGGCAGTAGAATAAGTGGGAGTTTAGCAAACAACCATTTTCTTCCTTTGACGAGTGTTCCTCAGAGACCTCAGCACTCCAGTTCTCATAGCTAATTTTAGCTATTTGTGGTTGGCCTGTTCCTAATGTTCCTTTCCTATCTCTCTCACACACACTGAACCTTGGGATACTCTCTGTGGACTGACAGATGACGTGAAAACCTCTAATCTGCAGGTCAAATATCAAAAAATGAAGTGGGATCATGAAATTGGAAGCATAATTTGCTTTTTTCCCAAATAAGGGAGATACATTCATATTAGAAGTTCTTAGCATACCAAGTTTATGAGGTTTTTTTAAAAGTATATGAGGGGAATGACTTATTCTTTAAAATTTTATGGTGACCACCAAAGATGTTATCATCCCATAGACACTGCCTTTCCTTTGCAGACTATGACTGATATGCTTTCATTATTTTTTGGTGCTGCTCTTTGTTAGAAAAACCAAAACCACATTGTCCCAAACACTATACTGATACATAACAGGCAGGGTGAGTCCCTGCCAAAGGGCATCAAGTAGATGTTAAGAGAGGGTTTAAAATGAACATAGTGGCAATAAATGTGCCATGCCAGGAGTGAAGGAGCTGGCAGCATGTGGCATTCGTACTGCAGATATCGTCTGCATGGAACTCTGAGTCTTACCTGCTTTACACTCCTGTGGTGAATTGATGTCAATGCTTTATCTACCATGAAGTTTGCTCTACAGTTTGTCATGAGTCTGATGTCCAGAGGCACCACAGGGTACAAAAGAAGGGTTAAAGGGTAGGGATGACTCCTGTTTCAACCAAATTTTCCCAGAAACATGAGCAGCAGGTGGTCCTTTTTCTTCCCCTAAATTTCCCCTGGGTTCCCTGTCCCGATCGCCTGTCCACATACAAATCTCTAGAGGATCCTCTGCAGGCACAAAGTGTATGCTCTAAGTGATGGAGGTGTGGGACTGTGAAAGGGCCCTTAAGGGATCTGGAAGAGATGCTGGCTCTGCTCTGTACAAAAATTTAGTTCAGGGCCTGGAAATCAAGTCACTAACCTTATTTTCAGTTGATTGATTTAAAATGTCTTAGAGTCAGGTGAGGAATCCTGAGAAGCTGATTAGGAGGAGAAAAAAAAATAGTTATTATGTCTCTCAAGGATAGAAAAGTAGTATTCCTTGAGCTGACAGAGGCCAGATTTACGTTATTAATTAGACACACACCTCTGGTTTTCTGTTGGACCAGAAATAAAAGACTGACTAGGGTATGTTGGACAAGACTGCCTGTAGCACCCTGTGCTGGCTGGCAGGAAGCAGTCAGCCTGCACATAAAACAGACCTCATGAGCTGCTTTCCTGGGAGCTCTGCTGGTTGCTGAAGGTCTCTTAATTTTTAAGAAGTATTGGCAGCTTGTTTGACTTTCAGACAGAGGTAAATCCTGCTTAAAGTGAAGGAATGAATGGGGGGAACCTCTCCCCCACACACCCCATCTACAGGTTGTCCTAATAATCCCTGAACAGATGGATGTGGTCATGTGAGCCCTTGAAACTCTATCTGTTTTGGAGGAATAGTGGGTGCGGTGCTGTGGGCATGGACAGATATATGTGTTGCCTTTCACAGAGAAGCTCACTGTCCTCCAAAGACTGAGTATCAACAAAACCCTTCCTGTGGGGACTTCCAGTTCTGCCCGAGCCAGCTGTAAATTCCTTTGAGGCTAAGACTAAGAAAGCTGGAATCCTGGGAGGGCTTTGGTACAGTCCCAAAACCATTTCCACTGAACCTTCCCAAAAATATGGTTTCTCTGACCCAGGAATGTGAGCTCTGTAACAATGCAAAGCTGAAGTGCTAGACCACTGGAATTAACCAGTATTAGCTCATTGCATCTTTGTGCTCCGTCTGTCTCGGCTAATCTAAAAATCATTGTCCCTCTGGCAGACAGACTTTGTTCCATTTTTGTGTAGCACCTGGCATGATGGGGATGTTAGTATTGGAGAGAGGTGCTACCTCTATATAAACAAAAAAAATTGTGGGACCCCTAGTTTCTCTCTTTGCTGCTTTTGAGTTGATTATTTAGGAGTAAATAATCATAAAGTATCTGAGGGAGCACAGCAGAGCTAGCGGCTGCTTCAGCCAGGAAATGCCTGAGGAGCAGGGAAAACAGAGACTGGAGTATAAATTGCCATAGCACAGTGGAACAGAAGCCATGAGCTGGTACAGACTGGCTGAAGCAGGAGACATTAGAAAAATAGTTATGCACACAGAGACCCTCCCCTGGTCCCAACAAAGCTGGAATAAAACTACATTTGCTCTACAGCAGGTGAAGGTCCAGTCCTCCAAACCCAGGACAGCTGGCCATCCTGACCACCGGACCTACCAGCTGCCTCCTCACTTGCCAGACCTTCTGCTTTTGCATTCTGTCCCTTGCCATCTGTTTGTCCTTTTTATGGGAGAGGTCCCTTCCAGTTGTCACCCTCTGCATGAACCAGTTGAAATATTTGCCTCCCCTACCATGACAAGTTTCCCTCATATTTTTTGTGCTTCCTTGCATGAAAAAATTTCTGAGCGAACATTTGCAGTCTTCCCCTTTTAAACACAGAGGTTCTGGAGCGACGTATCACCTCTTGGAGCAAATGCATTCCCTAAAAGCCTTCCCCATGATGTTGAGGCCCCAGATGTCAACACTCTTTCTTCCAAGGATAGAGAATGTAATCCAGGCCTCCCTCCCTTGCCTGTGGTTTCTCCATTGCAGTAAAGTCTCCAGTGAGCAGATAGCCAGAATAGCCACCAGTGTGCTGGGAAGGGCATGTCAAGGGTGGGAAGGAAGAGTAGCTGCACCACATTGTGTTCCAGGCATGTTTAGTTGGCAGATGGCCCCTAAGGGACTGCTGGATGCTGGAGCATATTTAGGGCAGCTTCTGGGCTACTTGAGCTCACATTGAGAGAGGTAAAGCAAAATCATTCAGCTGCACCCAACTCTTAGGGACTGTCTTCCTTCCCACTGCTTGTGAGCAAGGTCTGAGCAGAGCAGAGAGAACTTAGACCCACATCACACCACTACACACAGCAACTTCTCTGCCTCTTCCTATCTGCCAAGGTAGGAGGGTGGCAGTTCCAGTGAAAACTTTCTCCTGGAGTGAGGAAAAAGAGATAAAGAACAGCCAAGTGGTTTGCTGTGCTCACACTCTTCTTTGCATCCTAAACTAGCCCCACAGACTGATAACTGTGAATGATCTTATTAACTTGTGCTCACATGAAATACACACAAACAGAAGCAGGGAAGGCTGTCAGGGCCGTTCCCAGCTCTAAAGCAGCCCTTTGACAGGACTAGACTGGTTGGTTTTTTTTCTCCCCAGATGAGAGGCTGGTCAACACCACCCGTAAACTCACCTCCACCCCCAAACAGCTGTTTTGCCAAAGGGTGGAGAAGCAGACCTCCTGACTGAGGGTGGAGCAGTTTGAAGAAGAGGAAAGCAGTGACTTCACTTCTTATTAAGTAATAGCAGAGCGGGGTGTGCGCGTCACTCTGAAAAACAAGACTTTGGGTGGGGGCAAAGGCTCTCTGCAGCATCTTATGCATGGAGCCTTCCCCTTTGTGGGAAATGAGCAGAATACACCATTCTGAAGAGGGAATTCAGAAAGTCAAAGATGTAGTAGGTTGAGCACCTCGTAATCTTATTTAAGGGAATCCAAGAAGAGCATCAAAGGGTAAAGGTTGTTTGGGCTAGACTTTAGGAAACACTTTCCTCCAGCAAGGATAGAGAAACATGGGAATAGATTGAGTCCCTGTGAAAAAAGCAGCACATGGAGATCAGCTTTCATGGGGAGCAGATGGCACTAGAGTCTAGGTACAAATACCGGGGGGTGATAGCAGAGTAGACAAAGGTGTCTTTGTGATCACAGAGAGTTACCTGCAAGGGGACTGCTGTTCTTAGGTTGGAGACAGCCTCTTATCGCCCTGTTCTAGTGAGCAAGTACCACAAGATCTGGATCTATCTCCCCAAATAATCCTTTCCCTGCAGCTGACTCCTTCAGGGCTGTACAGCCAGCCTCGGGCCAGTCTGTTGCATTCTCTCTCTGCCTGATTCAATTGGCTTCTGCCAGTCCTTGCTACTGCTGAAAGAGTCTCTCTGGCTTGAGAGCAGTCTGGTATGTTAGACATCATTCCAGGCTGTTCTGAGCAAAAAGCAGTCTTGGACTCCAAAGGCTTCAAATGTAACAAATATTTTTATACTGCTGATACTGTTCATACTGCTCTGAAAGTGCAGTGGCCAGAATGGCCATCAGAACAGAAGCTGTTTCACAGATGGCCATGGGCCAGCTGTAAAAGGCCTTCCCAAAGGCTCTGGGCAATGTTTATGGCATCATCAGAATGTACCTCTGGCCCCACTTATAGAGGGGACATAACCAAAGGCACTTATTTCCTCTCCTAGGCCTCCCAGGTGGAACTTAGAATCCCTTGGCTGTATCCTAGAGAGGCATGGCAGTGTGGAGGCACACCCACCTCATTCCCCTGGCTAGCACAGGGAACTGCCGTGCAGTGCATCAGTGCTGGTGTGTGCTTCACTTGTTGGTTATTCACCCAGGGTCTTGCCTGGGCATGTTTGACCTTAGAAGGTCAGGCTGCTGGGTTTAGACCCGTGCTACCACTCACATGAGTTATTTTATATCCAGTTTCTACACACCTTTGCATACTGCAGCCACACATGGTGAGCATGTCTCAGATGCAGTAAAGAATTCAGGCTCTGCTTAGGAGCGGTTTAAAAGCTGCCAGGCTGCCAAGGGCTCAGGCACTTAATTTTTTTCCTGTATGTAAACTGAAACCTAAGTTTTGTGGTACCAGCCCCCCGATGGCTCCTCATGCAGACTTTCACTAGAGGCTCATCAAGCCTGCAAAGAGCTCAAACACAGGCAATAAGCAGCTTTCCTCACTCCTGTCTCAAGTATATGAGAAGGGGAAGATAAAAAATTAAGGAAGGACTAAATGTACCCTTCCTGCCAGTCTGATTGACAGCAGCAAGGGCATTTCAATTTCATTAAAAAAACAGAACTTTGTGTTCCAACTTCCAACCTGAGAAAAATAAATTAACTGAGTGTTCAGAGAGCTCTACTTCCTTGCTCACAAATCATAAATGGCTTAGCAGAACAGCACTGTTCTGGAAATAAAGAAGAAAAGGATAAAGGAACATAAACAAAATAACAGGCATCCACCAGCTCCCAAAATGATACTTGCCAAAGCCCTTTCTCACTGCTTGCTGGCACAGCTGCTAGAGCAGACCACTGCTCCCCTGCTCTGGACACATTCCACTTACAGCTGACAGTTCAGGGGGACTGCCACACACCTGCCCAATAGCAAAGGCTTCCTCAAGCTGGAGCTGAGATAGGATAGGAACCCCGGACCAGTCCCTCTGGGTTGCTGCTTCTTGCAGCTATTCTAACTCCTTTGGCAGCTCCTCTTAAGTTGCTCCAGCTAAGCATCTCCCACCACCTGCAGTTCTTGTTAAGCACTCCTAATCCTCACTGGGTCCTGGCTTTTTGTTGCTCAAAGACAACTTCTTCAACAGACTTTCCTGGTCCTCTAGTTTGCTTTATTTTTATCAGCCAAGACTGGAAACCATTACATGAAGCTAAGGGTGGTCATCTACTGTGGCACAGTTAGTCCCAGCTTTTCACACTTGGTCATCCTCATTATCCTCATTTTTATGAGGATGATGAGATGTTGTTTTCTTACTCAAATCCTCCTATGTGTGCTAGCATATGTTGATCAGTATTAGGCCCATCTCTAGGCTTTTTCAGCTCTTTTCTCTCCAGCTGAGGCTAGTAGAGCAATTCTGTCTCTATAGCTCTCCATCCCTCTGGGCTTCCTTGCTGGTCAGCCAACAAAACAGAAAGGAACACCTAGTGTCCGAGTTAGTTCCTTGTATCTTGCAGTCAGCCTGAGCGTCTCATTAGGATTCACTAAAAAATAGTAGTTGTCCTATATAAGCCTCAGGGCAATCCTCTGTTTATAACAATTTAAGGTCCTACTGTCCTATCTGTGCCGCAGACGAATGAACTCGGAGAGGCTAAGGGATGCTAGTGAGTTTGGGAGTTCCAATGCTTCTCCACCCCTTCTCTGTTTTCTTAGAGCAGGCACTATTCCCTTCTCAAACCAGGGAATTAGTAACACTAATGGAGGAATGTGTCACCCCTGCATGGTGAGCGTGACTCACAAAGTCAATACAGCCTTAGCAGCTGAGAGGAACAATGAGCTGTGCTCTGTTATGCTTTTTTTGGCTACACCATCACTGGAGCCCAGAACAAGGGCAGTGATGTCATGGCCATAGGCTTATTGTGTGAGTATCATATACAACACTAGAAGCTCTCTGTGATCTATTACTTCCACATTAACTTAACTTGGGGCATATATACACACAAATAGTTGCCAGAGCCAAGAGAGTAAGTTGTTTGGAACAGATTATTTTATTTCAGGCTTTTAACAAGAATGCTTGTCAGTCCCAACAGACTCATTCTGGAGAGGCAGTACCTAGCTCAGTACTGAGCTGTGTAATTTAGTCAAGACCTCAGCTATAAAGACAGAAGTTTGGAATGTAGAAATGGGCAGACAAGAATCCTGCTAAGAAATAGCTTACATTTTTCTGACAATTAGCCATTGTTGCAAGTGTTTATATAAATAAAGAGTATGAAAAAGTTCTGCAGCTAAGAACAAAATTACTCCCAGCCATTTTCAAGAAAGTGACTTTGAAGCATTTTGTGCACTTGTATTTGAACAAGACTTTTCTCCATTAGCCTCTGAGTGGAGTGCGGGATTGTTCCTTCCTTTCAGAAATGTGCTGTGTGTATGAAGTGGTCTGTCAAAGGAGCCAGTGCAGGAGGGGGTGTGGAGCTGAGCATACAGTGACACTGTAGTCAGAGGCCAGCCCCTGGGTCACGCAGGCAAGCTCGAACTTGCTGTAACCTGCCTGGAGTGCACGCTGATAACCGAGGCCGTGGAGTTCACGGGTGAGCTGTTAGCAAACATCCTCAGCCCAGGAACTGCACAGGGCTGGAGCCTGCACTGGGCTCTGAGCAGCCCACGCTGCTGTTAAACCCAGCTCAGGGAATCTGAACTTCACGTGGATGGGGCTGCAGGAGCTTCTGTCTGCTTTCTGCGGGGACAGCTGTGCCAAGAGTGATGGTTCCCTGCTTTATACAACTCTTCCCTAATGTTTTGCCGGGTGCCTCAGGTGACAAGGCCTGCCTGTGTCCCATGTTATGGGTCCTTTTCATCATTTGCTGGGTTAAGCCAGGATTCCTCTGCCCAGAAAAACAGAGGAAGCCCTGAGAATTCATAACAAGAAATCTTATCTCAAGGGAAAAAACAGAGGCATGTGTGTAGAGGCTTGTTGAACTACGCATTCCTCTAATAGTTTCCCAACGCTGAGCACCAGTGGGACAGTCACACACTTTGCTGCATGTTCCCAACAGGCTGGAGCCTTTATCTGCTGGGCAGGCTGGTGCTGGAGCACTGCCAGTGTCCCTGGAGAGCAGCTGTGGCCCACTGGGTTCCTGTGCCTCTGCACTGAGCAGCAGATTGGCGGAAGCTGGTGCAAAGCTGCCTGTCCGATTAAATTTGTTATTTTGCAAAAGGATTTAGCTTTGTTTGTTGGTTATTACTAAAGAAAAATACTAAGCTGGTGCTTTAACCTGTTTTAAACCTTTCACAGGGTGAAAGAATCTCGTTCCTTTGCTTTCAAGTTGTAAACAAGGAGCAGAAAGCTAAGAGAAGGCAGAGAAAACAAAAAAGTTTTAAAATACTATTTTTCTTATATTCTTTCTATTTTCCAATCAAAACTTATTTTAAAATTTCCAGTACTAAAACACTACCACATCAGAAGGGTTGCTTAACTTTGCTTCTGAAAAAGACCTGACAACAGGTCATCAGCCACCATCTCAGACATACTCCAGCTCCCACACATACCTGCTGTCTCTCCAGGGATGTGCTAGTACACCCATCCAGAAGGCTTTGTAGATTATAAAGATGAGAGATGTTCACGTTTCATAAGTCTTCCTATACAAAAAAAAAGGCAAAGGAAGCCAAGTCAAATAAACCACTTATTCCAAGAAAAACTGTCTATAGACAAGATTCACTCTGCTTAATTGGGCTTGTGACTGACTATTAGTTAAAACAAAACATTTTCAGTTGAGAAGGTTTTAGGTCAGCAGGGACTGGTAGGCTGCAAATGAAGATGACTGTAAATGTATTGTTTGAGTGCAGAAACTACATTCAAATACTACTGTAGTTGCAAAGCCAGGAATTGCCCATGGGAAGTGCCCATACAAGGGTTGACACTGAAGTTTTAATATCCATTCCCTGAGCCATACAATGTAGATCATTTGTTTCACAGGACTCCTGTCACAGAATTTCAGCAATTAAAAAAAATAAACATACTTAGCTTTGTCCTCCTGTTCAGTGGATGAACTTAGATCTTCTCTAATACATAGGATTTCAACGAAGTTTGAGAGCAGAATGACTAAAACCCCTTTTGAGTTCATGGCATTCAGCAAGATACCGTATCTAAGTGTTTCAGAAACATCAACAAATTTGTTTTCACAGCAGTACAGTAGATATTATGTGTTTTGTAAATGAGAGGCTGCCTGCTGAAAGTGCAGAGTCAGAAGATTTGTGTACTTGATATGGAATGACAAGGACATGGATTTTCAGTTTCTACCATGCTGCAGCATTTTATATTCAAAGTCCAGGTGCAGTTGCAAGTGTTCATTCCCTTTTGCAAGTCGGCTGTGGCTCAACCATTCAAGGGGATGCAATGCCAGCTTCAGGAGCTTCCACCCTGGTCAGCAGAGCCCTTGCCTTCCCACCCTGGCCCTACAGGGAACCTCACAACACACACTTTCAGTCTGGGGCCTGTTCTGCAAATAGGATCAATTCATAATAAAAATAACCCTTCTTGGCCTCAGAGCAGAGTCTGGGACTGGAAGCTGTGTCAGGCACACAAAGCAATGGACAGCCTTGTCACAGTCACCCATGGGGAATCTGGCTAACTTGCCCAGCATCACACTGGATGACAGAAACATTGGCCAGCTCTGCAGGGCAGCAGTCCATCCCTTCAGTCCCATGATGACTCCTGCTCCTTCTGCAGTCCCTTTTCCTCTGGTGACCACTGCCATCTAGTTTGCACAATGCATGAGGCAGGGGGTACTGCAGAGAGCCCTTGTGAGGCTTTCACAGCCATGAGTAGCCACCAGGTGATGCTTAAATGTTGCCCAGGTAACTTTCATCCTGGATTCTAAGGTTTCTAAGCACTTGACTCCACAACCATTACAAATTTTTTATGCAGGCATTTTGTGTGCAATATGCAGCACATGTAGCTGCTGTGCTTAGGGACGGGGTTTAGTGGTGGACTTGGCAGTGTTAGGTTAATGGCTGGACTTGATCTTAGAAGTCCTCTCCCACCTAAACAATTCCATGATTCTATATGTCCTCATTTAAAGTAACCTGAAGTATAAGAAGAATGAGTAAGGGAGGAGATGGGTATCTGTACAATGCCAAGGACCAGAAACAATACTTTCTCTTTGCCCTTTATGCGAGATTATTTGGAGATAAAGGAATTTGGAGGGATTGCCAGCAAAAGTTCCTCACTCTGAGAACCTGGTTGTTGCTGTAAACTGCAGAGCTGAACTACCTGTTGGTTCCTTGCAGAAAAGCTGCCACATGAAAGTGCTGTTTTCTATTGGAAGCAAATTGTTACTGTGATGTTCAGCACAGGCTCCTTCCTAACCCAGGACCACTGCAAATATGTCAGAGTCTCTATTGGACCACAGAGCATGCATGACAGCCTTTGCTTCAAGTCACTGTGTAGCAAAATCTTTTTTTTGATCTCTCATAAGGAGAAATACAGAAAAGAAGTGACAGTTCCTCTGCAAGTATTGCCATCACTAGGATGGTCTAACTCACCTCCAGTAGGACCCACTCCCAGACATCAGCTGGAGAAGTGTCAAGGCCTTTCTGACATGATACAGTGGATATCTTCATGTCTCCTGCTTCCTTTCCTTTTACCATTTCAGCAGAGAATGGGACAACAGTGTCAGCCACTTCACTTACTCTTGTGCACTAAGATAACTTCCCCAGATCATTATATCAGCTTTAGTGATGATCTGTGTAGCTAAAATGGCACAGAGCCAACTACTGAAGGGGCTAAAACCTGGCACACTACTAGCTCTCGTGAAGTTCACTAAAATAACAAACTTCAGCTGAGTCATCCTTAAAATAATCTTTCGTTCCTTTCATTGCACCTGATCCAAGCTCCTCATTCTCAGTTTTAAGGCCCAGAACATCTGTGCCTTCCTGCCTCAGTCTACCATTATTTTCTTAGAAGTACCTTCCAAGGCTTACACTTCTTTCTTTGTGCTGCACTGCTTCCTTCTCTCCCACTCTAGAGTCTATGGGACAGACTCAGACACAGCCAACTATGTACCCTCAGGGTCGCATGCAGCAGAAAGTCATTGTGGGGCACACTGGACTGAAGCAAAGTGACAGTAACCCACTTCCCACTTTCTGGAAGATTATCAGCAGTTCACAGAGGGGGTGCACAACTAAAATAATCCAGCAACATGCCAATCTCACTTATTCTGAGCCATGCCAGAATTTTTTTTTTCTTTAAAAAAAAAAAAACTTATTGGGTGGCAGTTGCACCATTAAAGGTGTATTATCACGCATGAAAGATTTTTCATATTTTTCTACCTGAAACAGGCAGCTCTTATTTCCCATACAATTGCAGCCTTCTCATTCTCTTTTCCTGAGGCTCCTTAAAAGCCCTGACCAACAGTTTTCCACAGCTTGATGTCATGCCCACAGCTCAGATTTTCTTGTTATTATATCTGTCATTACAGTCTGCAAGATACTGAAAGGCAAGCTTAATACTTGGGTTTTCTGTAATGACCTCCCCATAGATATTTCTATGTTAATAACCATAAAGATAATAATGCAAATAGCAGGAATAATGATAACTATAAGGTGAGTGGTAAAATTACTCTTGAAATCAGTCTTAAATTTGAACAAAATGTAGTAATATCCCTTCTGGAGAAGCCAGAAGCACTCTCCTCTTGCAGGATGAAAGGAGCTAAGGAATGTGCTGGCTGGCACTGAATCCCTGTCCTCTTGGGCCTTTAATGGGTTTCCTGCTCCTGAAGGTTCAAAGAGCAATTACATCTCCGGCAAAAGTACAGCAAATGGAAAACAGATTATCTGGCTTTCACTAAAATGCCAAGAAAATAAGTAACCAAAAGATGGAGGACTCAAAGTCACCTCATTGCAGCAGTTGACTGAGCTGAAGGGAAATTTCCCTCTGTTCATCCCCAAGGCCAGAGGTAGTCCTTGCCATGTGCAGTGGGTGTTGGGAACCCAGTTTGCAGACCTATCTCCCTGAGGACACTCATGTTAGTGGAGAGAGATGGTATCAGACACCTGGAAACTGCCTCTGGGCTCCAGTTCCTTCACCTCTTTGTTGGGGGTTTGGTCTTGTGCTTTTGAATTGGCTTTTGGGGAGGAACAAAAGCAAGGCCAGGGCAACTTCCTTCCCTGCAGCAAGTCATCACATATATGGCGGTACATACCCAGTACAAGGCAGCTGGATAAGCAGAGAGGGGGGCTAACAGAGGAACCAGCCATGGCTCCCACCAGCCTGATAATGAATCGGCTCATTCAGGCCAAACAGGCACCTGCCTGGTGCAGGGGAGGAGAGTTGTGAAGACAAATGATGGAATATGGAGGAAAAAACACCCTTAGACTGAGGATAACCCTTCCAGAGAGCTGCCTGGATGTACATAGCACAAGAGGGACTAGAGGCACGAGTACAGTGAGCTGCATACTCATCTCCTGTGAAGACCTGCACAGACACACAAGGTGGGCTCCAACAGGGTGGAGCCACACAGGAATTTCCTCAGGGGGCTGCACAGCCAAGTGCTTAAGACTAAAAATGAAATCTGCAGGTACAGCAGGGCTGGATTTAGGACAAGCAGAGCACATGTTTTTCCAGATCAGAGTTTTGATATAATAAAAAATATGTATAGCCCAGGATTAATTAGTGGAAGTTAATGTAAGTACATGTCTGTACAAAAGGCAGCCTTGCACAGTTTTCTCTTACTCCTGGCTCTAGAAAATGCACTCACATGAGCAGTAACTCCTGCAGCATTAGCACACCATGGCACTGTTGTGTTGTGAGAGCAGCTTCTTTTCCCTGAGAAGAGCTATTGCTCTATCAATAGGTTTCTTGCTTTGTATTCAATAAACTCTGCCACACAGGGCAAACTGAATGAGCCTGTCTGAAGTGAAAAGCCCTCCAAGTTGCTTTGCACCACGTTTCATTTCCACCTCAGATTACTTGAGATTAAATCTTATCATGGGTGGCAGGGTGAAATAGCTGGTAAGTCTGAGCATCAGCAAGAATACCAACTTTGTGCTCAAACAAGGATGCTCAGTATCCAGTGACAGTACAAGTAGGTCACCCAGCCAGCTTAGCAACAGGAGGAACTTCTCCATTAGGACTTAGTTCTGGCACTGTTCAGTCGTACCGCACTCATCTGGGATGTAGCTCAGCCCTGCAGTTCCTCAGGTGTACAGAGGAAACTGTACCCTCATAATTAGACAGTTGTGATGAAATAATTGCTAAGGATTTCTTTGGTCATCTTATATTACAAATTGATGCTTCCTCTAGTTTTCCTTACTGTCTACAGAGGAAGAAGGAATCCATTCTCTCCTAACCATACGGATGTGTAATTCCCCTTAACCTAGCAGGAACCAAAGAGAAATTGAATGCTAAAGAGGACTGGTAAGGAATGACTGAATGAATTAAAGGTCCCCTTAAAAGAGGTCCGACCTGGATGCATGAGGCGGTCTGAAGCCCTGACCTCCTTCTAACAAATATGGACTACAGGCAGAGAGTTTGGATATGAAATATCCAAATCCAGAGCCAGGCACATTTGGAGAGTAAATGGGTTTTTTTGGTCCCATCTTTTCACATCAGGAAGAAGGACATGCAGTCAAGAGAAAATTAAAGATTAATTGATTTTTATCTGTTAACTTTTTGAAACTCTTTCAATCTATCTGGGGTGGGGAAATAAGTCTGTTGTAATTAAATGTTATGACAGAATGCCAGGTAATTTTTCCTAGAAGATGGTGTTTTGAGTTAACACCTTTGGACAACACAAGGTGAAAGTGGCCTTTTCTCACTGCAGTTTGTTGAGTTTGTAGACAGTAGCTAGCAGTATCAGTTCACTGTCTCTACCCCAGGCCTCATCCCCTCTCAAACTGCACAATCAATCTAAATTTCAATTTTTGTAGGTAAGGAAAGAAGCAATACCAGAATGGGAAGGGAAAAGCCACAATTTTGAAGCTTCCAGTACAAGAGAGCCACACTATCTTCCATAAATGCCTAATTCCAGTTTGAACATGGTCTTTCCTTTATCAACCCCATACTGTTGCAGGCAGTCTTTTTGGAGAATATCTATGAATTAATTTAGGAAACAATACCTCCAGTGCTGCTTTAGAAATGCCTAGAAATGGTAAAGCTCTGCTATCTTCTGGGCTCTTCAATGCCAAGGTTGGAACAAAGGTCTTCTAGATGTAAAAATCAGCTGGACCACAAGACTGAAAAGGTAGTGATGACCAAAGGCTTAGCATCTGCTCACACCTAGTAATAAACGGTATGCACAAGATGTTAATCCTGTGGTCCATATGCTTCAACAACCTGGATAATAGAGACATGCACCCTCAGCATATCATTGGAAGATGCAAAATTGTGACAACTGACACAACAAATGACATCTTCAACCGAGAGGCACCTCAAAGACAAAGATTGTAGCAATAGAAACCTCATGAAGTCCAGCAGAGAGAAATGCAAAGTTCTTCACCTGAGCTGGAACGATTCCCTGCATCCCTACACACTGGGAGGGAACTGGCAGAGATACTGAAAGTCAGGAGGTTACAGTGGATTTCAGGCTGGATGAGCTGACCATGCACTGGCATCACAGGGCAGCTGTGTTCTGCACTACATTAGGAGCAGCATGGCTGGCAGATCTAGAAAAGTTCTGGTGCCTGGCACTGATGAGGCTGCATAGGACACGCTGTCCATGGCAGAGGGATGGCAGGAAACTAGAGAGAGTCCAGCAGAAGTCTACCACTGACCAGAAGGGGTCAGAGGCCTGGAGCATGTGATTGGCAAGGGTGTGTTGAGGCAGGTGAAGGGAAGGCTGATCAAACAGCCTGCAACTGCCTGAAGGGTAATTACAAGCACAACAGATCCACATTTTCCTCAGCAGCATCAGATGATACAACACTGAACAAGAGCCACAGGAGCTGGACGTTAATAAGGAAATTCCTATAAAGGTAGTGCAGCTTTGGGACAGACAGGCCACAGAGGTCACAGAATATCCAATTTAGGCAGTTTTCAGGACACAGCTATTCAGAGTTAGGGCTGACCAGATGATGTGCTGGCAATAGTACTTCTGTGAATAATTCTGTGGGTGAACTAGATGACTTCACCAGCTGTTCCAATCACAATATCTATTGTTCTGTGATTCTTTACAGTCACTAGTCAGTGAATTTGACAAGGAGATTTCCCAAAGTTCACTCTACAGATAGAGTTATTTCCTAGTAGACTTGGATCATTGCATGCCTGACAGCTATTTTTCCTCTAAAATATGGTGAGCAGCATTATAGTTAGATTTCCTCATGCCGAGCAACATGATTCCCATTTATTATTCTGACTCTAAGTCAGCCCCAGATCATACTTGCATAGAACTTGAGTCTGAGATGGATGCTCTTTGGGACTAATATAGGCATCAGCTGCACAATCAGCCTCTTCTCTAATTAGTCCTTGGTCAGAGAGGACCTCACCAGGCAGTAACAAGGGATTTTAAAATCTTACACTTAAGTGAGGTTTTGAGAGCAAGCTCAGACCGTTCTTGATGGTCTGAGACACCTTTTGGATTTTCTCTTTGGTTCTGAGAAGCGAAAAGATATTTTCAGAGGTATTCGCCACAATAAAGAGATGTTGCCACAAAAGTCCTGAAGCAAAGGGTCTATTGGCTTCAAATAATATTCTGTCATCTAAAAATACTCTGAAGGCCCATGCCTGTGTCCCAGATATATATATACACCATACCTATGCAAGAAAAGGTACTTATTCAGGTAACAGCAATACAAGAATCATTCCTTGCTGGGACAGCTAAAATGTGAATGCTAGGTCCTCTTTTTACCAGTGTAGTCTTTGTCACAGAGCAGTATCCTGAGAGAGTCCTGGCTACAGACACGCAACAAGGACAAACAGCCAAAGTCTAAATCTGGTAACAGCAGCCCACATTTCAGTCAATGACCCTTTAGTTGAAAAGGCTGACTGGTACTAAGGCAAACCCAAACTCAACGCGTTGCATTTTTCCAAAGAATGCAATACTTTTACTCCACTGTTTATGACTAATGTATCACAAGGAGTCAGAGCTGCTAGTTAATTTGTAATAGTATTTGTGAATCAGAAGAGGGACAGTCTTGTGGTTATGGCTGGACTGACATTCAGGATGTCTGGGTCCAATTCGTAGTCTAGCATAGATTTTCCTTTGTAAACTTTGGCAGGCTGCAATATCTCTCATCCTCAGTTCCTTGCCTACAAATTTTTTCCTCCCCCTGGCTTTTTGGCTGTCTGATCCATTTTAGTTGTGAAGTGTTTCTGTAGTTTCTGACATCCAGGAAAGTACAGAGTAACGTGTATGATGTAACAAATTATGCTTTGAGCTGCAAATATCTCTAAAACAGCCTAAAGGCTGGTGGTGTTTGCTTCAAATAGCCAACAAACATACACTTGAAGAAACCAGCCTGGACAAGTGAATGGTTAGCAAACAGAAACTACATTCAAAAGTAATTGTTTATAACTAATTCAGTTAAATACCTGCACTATTCAGTTAAATACCAGCAATAGTAGCACTATTGCTTTTGGAACCAGTACCAGCACAGACATATTTACTACCATTTCATGCCAACCCATTTTAAGTCATGGTACAGGTTTCCATTGGTATTTTTATCACCTGTACTGTATTAAAAAAACAAGTATTTGAGTTTTTTCTGATCATCAAATGTGAAGCAAGAATGTTATGTTTGACATTTTAAAATATTCTTTACAAATTGCAACACTCAAGTGCTTATCAGTGATGTCTCCCAGGGATGATACGTCTATCTTTCAACACAGAAAATAGTTTTAAAATTGAACCTACTGCTGATTAGGTTGCTTTGCAGCCTGAAATTTTCAGGGGTTGATTGAAATGTCAAGAAAGTACAAAAACAAATGTGGACATAATTATCTCTGTCTTACTGTCTCATTTCAGAAGAACTCTCTTGGCACCAGGCGGTCTAGATTTAAAGAAAAAAAAAATCAAGAATAAGCAAGTAACATTTTATTCACTTGGCTCTTTGGACCTCAGAATGGAAACACACAGATCTCAGGGTGTTAGAACTAAAACTTATTTTTTATTCTACCAGCAGAGCTCTATACCCTTACAGACATGTCAAAAGCTGTCCCCCCAAAAGAGTAAAGCACAAATATAAATACAGAATGGGGATTTAATTCAAAAACAGTGGCAGACTAATGTATGGGCCTGGAACCAAAGAGATGGTGGATATCTACAGAATTAGATACAAAAATGCCAAGAGAAAAATATGACAAAGAAAAGCTTCTGGTTTCCTATCTGAAATGCAATAATCAGGGTAAAATCCATGTACAGGGCATATGAGTTTTTCATACTAAGCAAGAAAGGACAGTGTCCACAAAGTCCAGCAATGCAGTCAGGTGAATCCTCATTGAAAACAGGCTTTGTGCATGCCAGGCATCTTTCATTCTGAACTGGGGGAAGCCATAGGTTGGAGTTAGTGGGACAGTGTCTGTTCTGGGAAACAGCACAAACTGGAAAGTTCTCCAACAGTACTAAAGGGCAGCAAAACCAGAGAATGCAGTGGGGCTTTGACCCCTACAGAAGATAACGTGACCCGAGTGGAAAACAGCTGCATATGCATTAGCTCTGCCTGCAACACAGAGAAGGATCCCAACAGAGGTCATTTTGCCTAGCAAATTGTAGCTCTTCATTATATACAGCTCTGAATGCAGTACTACTACCAAATTCATACAGCTCTGCCCATGTAGTTATAAAACACAAAGCCTGAGGGACAGAGGAGCAAGCCCCTGGGAAAGTTTTGCAAAACTAGAGGTAGGAGGTGATGGACTCAATGAGTTTCCTAAGACTTGCTGTACTACAGTGAGAAAGGCTTACAGAGATTTTAGACAAGCATGTTGAACTCTGAAAAAGCATTACAGGGCCTCTACAATTTTCCAGAATTTACCAGAATCAGAGGTCCTCTCAGTTGGCCACTCTTCTACACCTTATGAGCTGATGAGGACTTTTTCCCCTGAAGCCTTTGAAAGCCATTAAGAAAGTAAATATTCCTTGAAAGTACCATTCTCCCCTTTCTTTAGTTATGTTTAGAAATAAAGCAGATTCTCATAGCAAAAAAGTTTGAAGAGAAGCTAATGTTGTATAACCCTACTGCGCAATCCTAGGCTAGCAGCAGAATGGTACAGCTCAATTTTGAGGCTCTAACAAACACCAGCTGAATCTGCCACCTCAAAACATGGGAAAACAAGAACTGATGGGCTCATCTGAGGGCTCAGCCTCCCTGCTGCCATATGGTGCACCTAACAACTTACCAAAACAGCACATTGTTGAGTAAAGGGAAGACAGTAAAAATAAAAAAAAAATTAAAAAAAAAATGTACTGTAGGAACAGTGAGGTGGAAGGGCTAGATTAATCAATTGGACCTTTCCTATAACACAGCCATCATTTCAAGCCCTCTAAGTTCTTGGTGAAGCAGCTGCCAGTGCTGTTTTAGAGACTCAACAGTTTCTGCTGGCCTGTGCCCGAGACTGTCACAGATGGATAGCAAGACCTGACCCCTGCTTCCTCAGGCCACACAGCGTGTCCTGGCCACTAAAACCAGTCCCTTTAGCCCATTAACCATCCCTACAGGTTACTTCAGCTTGCCACCTGCATTGATTTTGACAGCCACTTCTGGTCATCAGTAACACCTGTGTTTTGACAAGAACATGCACAGTTTAGACACACACACACTCCATTCTGTCCCAAGAAAGGGGTTTTTTAAACAACATATTCTAATCCATCCTTTAGACTGGATTTTCACTTCCCTAAAGTACAGCTATTGCCTAAGATGAAGGTGTTCAAGCTCTTACCATGCATGTTTAGGTACCACTGGTTTGCCCAGCCTATGGCACGTAATTAAAAGTCACAATATCCCTCCCCTTTATATTTGAAACTTTTCTTTTTAAACTTCATGATAAAACCTGAAGTGACAACTTCACTCAAGCCTACCCATTAATCCCTTTCTGTCACTTCCCAAGACGGTGAGAGGGGACACTGTCCTCACCAGACCGCACATTTTTCTCAGCAGAGGGGTCTCCATCCCCTTCAAACTGAAGCTATTCAGCTCACAAGGGAAAACCTGTTTCAGTAGTTAAAAGCTGTACAGTATTGGTATTACAACATCTACAAACCAAAGTAAAATCCTTCCTGTTATTCTGTGTCATGGCCGGTAACAATGGTGGTTACATTACATGATATTTACTTGCTGGGAGACAGGCAGAGGACACGCACGGATAAGCTTTTCACAAAGCTTATACTCAACTTCCGTGCTTGGGCCAGCTTTTGGAAACCACTGACCAAGGCTGGCTTTGAGCAGGAGACCTTACTTCCGTCATTCCCAGGATGATCGTTTTTGTCCCGCACTTGATTTCTCACATATCAGAATCTCATAGAAGATAAACAGATACAGCAGAGGACCACGATGGGAAACAGCCTCACCCAGCTCGTGAGGAGCCATCAGAAATGAGCCTCTGTCAAAGCAGCATTGTTTTGACTCAGACTCTGAAGTACACTGTGGCAGTCTGGTCAGGGCCAGGCCTTCATCCTGCCTTGAATGTAAACATGCATGAGGCTTCTTTCACCATGTGTTTTGGGAAGCATCAACAGCTCTTGGCAAGCAATAGGAAAGAGATGACTGAGAGGCTGCTGGCATGCTCCTTAAGCTGATGTCATCTTAGAGTCAGACTAGAGCCCTGAGTGCATGCACTTAGTCACACATACACACTGCTGCCCGTCACCAAACTTCTGTTATGGCTGAAAAATTAAATTAGTTATGTTTGGCTGGAGAATTCTCCCTCCTTCTCAGAATTATTACATTGCTTTCTTGCTCCAAATGGCAAGGCAGCTGCTCCCTCAGAGCAACCACCATCCAAACATCAGGATAAATCTATCAGAGAGCAGTAAGAGCAGGGCTGCTCCTTAAAGGGAGGTGAGCCAGGAGCCAACAGGGAGCCTTACTAGCCAGGTCTCAGTCCCACATTGCCAGAGAGAGGCAAGCCAGACAAACCCAGAGGTAATGGTTAGGTCTAACCAAAAATTCAGGTTAAAACACAGTATAGTGGTGATGGGACAAGTCCTGAGGCCAAGCCACAAAGTCAAGGAAAAGGAACAGATCGAGTGCTCACCAGGCATGTCCATAGTGACAGAAATCAAGCCTTGAAGCTAATCCATAGGTTTAGATCCAGTTCAACAGGCTGCATAACCATGAGCAGGACCATGACTGGACAGGAGACCAGCACTCCTCCAGTATAGATCAAGCAAGCAATGAAACCCCAGGGCTGAGCTTAAATAGAGCTCCTGGGCCCATGGGTGTGAGCTCCAGGTGAGGTGTCTCAGGGTCATTAGGGCTATTGGTGAGCTCAGAGCTCTGAAAAAAACAGAGGCTTCATCTTACTTTGTGTGTCTGATAATAATCTGAGGACCATGATCAGGCTGAAAACTGTAGGTATCTTAGGAAATTCCAGAATCGGGGTTGATTGTACAACTTTCTTTGCTTCCCTTATACTTATGCATCTGTGCTCCATTCCTTGATTACTGGATCACATACTCACTTTTTTTCCCCAAGTTTTTTGCATCATTTAACACCCAGTTCTGACTGAATGACCTGTTACCTCCTCATAAGTTTTGGTCCACTGTTCTGACACTATTCAAATGCTGTCCTGAGGTGAGAATTATTCTTTCACCCATAGGCATTTCCGTGTTTCTCATTGCTGAAGTTTCATAAATAATAAACAGTGCACATTCAAAACATCCCTTCCAGCTGAGGGGAGATTATGACATCTTCATATAGATGAAAATTTGAGCTAGTAAGGGATTACATTCAAAAGTACTGTATTTCAGTATCTTAAGTGAGATATCTGAGATTTTGGGGGTTTTTCCTGTCTGTGTAGCACTATGCAGAATTTTATATAATCAGAGAGAAGTTTCAACTGACTTCAGTGGCAACAATGACTACCTGGCACTTGGATTAGTAAAGATAAGGGCTGTTCAGTCACAGAGTCTGACTTCCTCTGTTTTACAGACCTATATATAATTTAACTAAGTTATCCCTGTAATTAGTTAAATACTTCAGGATTATCCAAGGAATAAAGCAAGTAGCTAGGAAGGCAGTTAGTCTCAATTTGAAGACCCGAAGAGATAAAGAGCTGATGATTTACTTGGGTTGATTTTCGAGGGATGATTAATTAGTCTCACTGTTAAAGCTTTATGCCAAATTCCTCATATGAATCTGCCTAGCTTCATCTCACAGACATAGGTGCTTACTTTACTTTTCTCCACTGAATTATAGATTCTTTTTACATCTGGTATTTATTCCTCAGGAACATATTTGTAACCTGTTTTCCAGTCACGTTTTAAAAAGTTTGGTAGGCAACTCACTAATGGACATGTTCTTCTGCTCTTAAATAATGTCAGTTCTTCCTTTACACAACAATTTTTAAGACTTTCTTCTTTTTTTATATGTAAACACGAGTCCAAGATGTCACTCTCTGGAGTTAATTATAGCAGGACTGAAAAATTTTCAAGTTAGTTTACAGTGTCCAAAAGTAAGAAGGCCAAAAATTGAGAGACAGAACGTTAATTCCTACAGAGAACTGTGATTTAAAGGATTTTCTCAGAATTTCATTTGGACTTTTTGGCACAGTTAGGGACAGTTAGAATTCAATCCCTGAGATGTCTTTCAGCTGCCTAAATCATCAGAGTGCCCTTTCTTTTTCAGCTACTCCCTGACACGTAATTTATGCATTTTCTGACTTCTGGAAGAAATGAAGCAGGGGTCCTGCAAACAACCTCTTCCTTAAGTCCAGATTTAGCCTTGGAACAGGTCTACTTGGTGGACCCTTCTGAAGGGGACCTGTGGAAAAAATAGCTCACAGTTGTGTAATTAAATGCTGATTCCTAAAGCTTATGTACAAGGAAGGAAAACAAAGTTTATGTTTCCTGAAGTTTGAGTGCTTAACTTTTTGACCTTAATAAGGTTCTTTTCACATGATACATGGGCAGGGCAAACCCTAGGCTTACCACAAATCACACTGGAAAAAAGAATTCCCTCTGGCAGCTGTATATTGGTACATGCATGACTCACCAAGGTTGGCACTTTGACCTGCACTTCATGAAGAGCAGGCATGTGTTTGCATTCATCACCTGTGGCCATACGGACATCTTTGCAAATATTTTCTGCTAGGAGAGAACTGGTAACAATCAGGACATTTAAAATCCACCCTGGACTCTGAAGGGAAAAGGTCATGTTGGAGACAGGCTTTCCTTCCCCACTCCCTCGAGTTCATCTGTATCTGCATTCTGGGTCTGGCCTATCCTGGCTCCTTAGGCAAGCCCCATTCTCCTCATGTAGTTGGTTTTAATATCTGTCCTATTCTTCCCTGTCGTAAACATGGTGCCCACTGAGTCCCGATGTTTGTCACCAGTGCCACTGGCCTTGGCTGATCCATCCGGTGCCTTTATCCCTGGCTCTCTATCCATGCTGTCTCCCCTCTCTGACTTTGCCTACCTGCTTATTTCTTCTCTCAGACTCCCTCCCCAGATATCTGTTCACTCACAGAGCACCCCTTTATTTCAGACTCTCTCTCCAGCCCATCCCAGTTTTCTGTTTGCCCCTTGACCCTTGTGAGGTACCTGCCTTCCCTAAGATCCTTGTCGACACCCTGCTCTTCCTTGGTCCATAGTTCCTTGCCCAGCTGCTCCTTGCCTTCCCCATTGCTGCACATCAGATCAGATCTCTGCTATCTTTGCACATAGACACTTTGTCCCACTGGTCCCCACGTACTCTGCTCTTGTCTCCCATCCTTATTCTCACACAGCCAGACTTTACTTCTAGTTTCCTTCTTCACAGCAGTCTTCAATCCCAGTGTCGCCAGCTGACTTTCCATTGCTCCCTGGACAAATCCACTCCTTCCCAGAGCTGGTTCTTGTTTTTCCTGTGTTTAAACCATGGCTTTCCCAGTAGCCCTGATGTTAGCCCAGCACAGGGAGTGTGGCATGCACAAAGAAAGGGACAGAGATGCAGAAACGTCATGCAGTAGCACATCCCATCAGCTCCTCGTGACCACAAACTGGTGTCTGTCTGCGTGACAACTCTCACCATGCTGAAAATGTAGGGCAGTCTACTTGCCTTTTATTGAAGGGTAAATTGCTCTGAATTACCCCATTTTATGCAGAGTAAGAATGAACAGGGATAATTGCTACGTATCAGTTCACACAAAGTAATATGCTTCCCTACATTTGTTTGTTCATGTTTCCACACCCACAGACTGCCTTGCTTCAGTTCAGCACCTGTAGCACCTGAGACTTGCAATTGCAGGGGAAGATCTCAGTGAGCCTCTGTACTTCAGAAACCTGCATAGCACAGGGAGATGTTTTGATATGCTTGGGATAGATCTTTGGCAAGACTGTGCTTAGCACATGCTAACTGGAGGTACCAGAAGTTTGAAACTTGACCAAATTTGGCCAAATTTTTATCATTATTAAAAAATTCAGGGACTGCTGCACTTCATTGGCTCTTTTCATAGCTGAAGTTGTCAGATTCACAAGGAAGCAGTCACAGATATTCTTCACTATGGGCAAACCAACTCTTCCTTTGCTTATGTGTCTGGCTTTATGTCTATTAAGCCTCCTGGTTTACTTGAAATATTCCATATATTCTTCTTAAGGGAGGCACTCAGGGTGGAATATTCCATCCTGAATGGTCACCAGAAGGAAAATTTTTCATAAGGTAAACCAGTATCTTATAGTAATTTATGATCAGCCACAGAGACATCAGGTGATGGCAGGTCTGCATGGCACCTGCTTGTGGAGGGCAGTGTTAAACATGCATAACATCCACAGTGTATATACTGACATGGTGCAGTCTGATGGAAACAAAGAACAAATTGCAATTGCATCTATGCAATCTTAACAGAAACATGTGATGATGATGATGATGATGCTAATGATGATGCTAATAATAATAATAATATGCGGAGCACATATATGCAAGCCCAGGACTGTTTTCAAGCAAGAGAGATTATTATATATTAGTCTAGCATAAAGCTGGGCTGAGTGATAGGAAACATATGTTTCTTGGTACTTGTGCTTGCACAACGGTATAAAAAGAGTCCTGACATTCTATAGGTCTCTGGACAATTCTGCTATTGATGTGTTGTGAGTCACTGCAAACAGACCATCGTATGTTTCTGAATCACTTCCTGCTCAAGGGGTTCCTCCACTTCTTCCAGAGATTGTATGCTGGGGAGGAATTCAGTGGGCTAAAGCCCTGGAGACCCATTCTAAATGCTTTCCCTTTCCCTTCCCTTCTGTGCAGCTGAATGACTCAGACAGGGGATGACACCTTGAACCAATGTCACTATTCCCTTATTGGGATGGGAGAACCTTATGGGGAGTCCAGAAGGAAATTAAATTCTATGTTTTATTTTAAGGACATCCCTTCTGTTTTACTTTATTTTTGTTGTTGGCATTTTATGGTTTATGGGGTTTTTTTGCAGGGGAATGTGTTTAGAAGTTAAAAAATGGTGCTGTGATAAAACCAAGGTTGTTTCAGCTGTTTTCAATACAGTTGCAATGCTTTGCCCCTGTGTCCCAAAAGTATTATTTCCCACAGAAGTGGTCCTTAGATATCGAAGTACCTCAGAGGCCTAATTAACTTTACAATTGTTAATTCTTGTAACTGGCTTCATTTAGATTCCCAGAACATTTATAGGTGCTTCTCTTAGATCTGTGCTGTTGATTTGTTGTTATTCTGATAACACAAGAGACTTTAGGCCTGGCAAAAGATAGCAGATAGATCATCACAGAATTAAAAGTTTTGTGTGATTTACAATGTCCCAAAAGTCCTGCTTTGCATAAGACATATTGTCAATAGACAGTTTTAATGCATTTTCATAAAGAAAAAAAATCTCCATTTAAGGCAAATGTATTCTTCTCCTAGTGTTTAAAATGCTCCTGCTTTCATTTGACATTTCCACTAGAAAATACTGTCTTGATGACATTTTTTTCACAAAGAGATAAGCCACTGTGAATTACTGAAACCTTGCATTTCAAGGGCTTTTTAGTTTGCTTTTCCCAAGTTATACTGGACTGATACGTGATCTTTTGGCAAATCAGTATTGTGATGAAAGTACAATCAGTTTCTAAGTAATTGCAAAATTATTTTGACTTCAAGAGATGCTTATCCTGAATGCCAGCTAATGCAGTACTTCCTCACTAAATGGCAGTAAACAGTAGTCCTGAATGAGCTGTGCCTGTTGTTCAGAAATTATTTAGAGCTATCGTATCTGAAGGAGGTGCATTTCACTGGGGCCTGATTTTCAGTCCATCAGTACATTCACAGGCCTGTCATCAAGGCAGTTGCTGCTGCCACTTGCTTTCAGAAAGTGTCTTCAAAATACAGTTCTCCCCATACACCTTCACCAACAAAAACATAGAATGCCAGACACAATTTTTTTTCATAGATCATCTGCTTTGCTTTCATGTAGGAGTGGATGGTTCCAGGACCTCAGCTCTTAAAAGTTTGTTCTACCTCATCTGTTTCTTTGTAGATATGCCAGGCTTTGGTTTGATCACTTTCTAACATTTTAGGCATTCTTACCTCTTCAGAGTTTTGCTGAAGGAAATCTGTGTAGCTGACAAACCACTCATCTTCTGCAAAATCCTGTAATTTAGCAATGTGAAATGCAGGTCACAGTTAACTTCCTTACATCCTTACTCTTTTCCACGGGGTGGTTTCTCATTTTGGTAATGCTTCCTACCGACCTGTTGTACTGAGTGTAAATTTGGACCAGGAATAAAATGTGTCATATTGTGTTCATCACAGACTCAGATCTGCTAAAACTGCAGTGCTGTGTTACCAACTAGCTTTGCCAAATGAGTCGACCTAGCAAAAACGGATATGATCACCTTTCTGGCTACCTAGTAAGGCTGCCTCTGAAATAAATACCTCATTTCTCCAACATAAAGGAATTTATGCCAGACTGCATCAGCTGACCAGCTGTTCCCATGCCATGGGAGTTTTCACTTGACTGGCCTGTGATTTCAGTAATTGTGACAAGCCTTAACTGGTTCCCTTTCCCTTGGAAGATATCCTCAAACTCTTTTTCAATTGTTTTGATCTTCTGCCTGTTTGGTGAGTTACCTCTTTAATGAAATTAAGGGAGTGGCATGTTTTTATTCGTGGATGATTTTTTTCTCTTGGAGTGATTATAAATTGTACTTCTTCCAATTTGCTAATTGCCCATGAGTTTAGTCACAACTCTAATAGGAATTAGCTCACCACACTAAGTCCTGAGCTTCATTTGTTTATGGTCAATTGCCTGCAGTTTTACTTTCTATGCTAACATGCCCGTTCCTGGCAACACTTCACCAGCATCCTGTTCAAGATACAGGCATTTCCTTTGTTTTTGTGAAGGTAGTGCTTTAATCCTCTGCAGCACTGGGCCCATGAAGTGTTGCCTGCAAACATGGTGCTATTGTCCTCTTTGTCCATGCCGGGCAGTGTCTTGGACAAAGACAGAAAGTACTGTAGTCCTGGAAGGTTTTTCCAAATACAAGTCATTGTCCTGACTTGTGGTGTTTGTAGATCTGTTTGCAGCTTCATTAGGCAGCTCCACGCTCAATGTTCTGTTCTGCTGCCACTCTCCTGTCTTGTGATGGCATCCTCTGTGGCATGACAGCACTGTCTGTCTTGTGTAGCTCTGAGTCTGAATTAGGTAATTTCCTTTGGTTGGCAAATTTTAATGGCATTTCCAAAAAATAACTCTGGCTCATCCAATAGATTTTAACTGCCTTTTCTCAGGTTCCAGCCATGTTTGCTGTCTTCCTAAAGACTCAGCTCCTCAAGATCAAGGAGTTTGGCTTTTCAAACCCCTGACAATCCAAAACTCTGCTGCCTTTACCCCTGGTTATCTTACTGCTTAATAACATATGGTTCGCGTTTCATTTTTACATCGAAGCCGGTTCTCTTCAAATTCCTGTGATGCAGCATCCTAGTGAGCTGCAGATGTCAGGCTTAATTCAAAACTATTAGAAGCATCCAGTAATTCAGAACCAGCTGTTGTCAAAACTAAAGCCACCTCTGAGTGATGTAGAAGCATTCCACTGAAGAGTCACCTAAGCATAATTTCCTGTAATCACTGAAGGCCACAAGGACACAGAGTGTCTGCACTTCCACACACAGTCACTCCAGTTACCACTCCCCAGCATCTCAGAGCAAACCAGGCTCCTCCTTTCCCGTGGCCCCCAGTGTCTGCTGGCAGACAACAAGCACTGTTTAAATTTTTCAAGTTACCCTCCATACTCCCAGAGAGCATTAGCTCCAGTAAGGTGAAGATTTCAGTGACTCCAGTCTTCCACTCAGAGAATTTTCTTACCTTTTTTTTTACCTATAGGAACCAGGGTGGTGCTCAAAATCAATGTCATTCCACCAAATATAGACATGTATGCTGTAGATGTGTATATCTGACCTGGTCACCAGCACTGTCTTTGTCATCAGTGGGGAGGAATACAGGTATCACTGTGAAACAGCTATTCTCAGCCTGAGGTATGCGTTTCAAATAGTTTGGACAAACCAGGCTCCGAAACCTCCAACTGATCTCTACTGACATTAAAGTTTGTCCAGATTGGCTGCTGCAGATATAAAAATGAGGTTCATGGGTGTCTAATGTTGGGTGACAAGTAACTGACTGGAGGAGTATGACAGAAACCTGCTTTATTCCGTTTCTCACTCCCAGCTCTTCAGCCTGAGTAGCATAAACCTGGGCACAAGGATGGGATCTATCTAGAACTTATAAATGTCTTCCAGCTTTGATCATGGAAGAAAAGTAGAGTGCAACAGGGGCAGTTTCTCCTGGAAGGGATGCGGTGGCTGAAAGGATGCAGCCACCAGGTTCCAGTTTGCCAAGTTTCTGCTTCAAAGTACAGTCTTAGACATAATGCTGGGTGCATCCAATATTACTCACATTTTCCTGACATTCCTTACAGACAAAACAAAATCCTGTAAAATCACCCCGGTGAAAATCAAAGCAGGGTTTGTGTCATATTGGCAGCAATGTCACAGGAAGAGAGTGTTGTGCCTTTTCAGCTCTGTAGACAAAAGCCAGAGGTCTGCCAAATTGTCTAGTTTCACTTTAACTGTGGGAAAGGAGTTGCAGAAGAGAGCCCAAGTTAGGGAAGGATGATCTACATACAAAACATGCAAGGGGCAGATTTGCAGTTGTTCTGCACGTGCTCTGTGCTGGCAAGCAGGGATATCACCCTTCCAGCACAGCACCAGGCTCCAGCTGATCCACTGCCATCTGCAGGGGCAGTTGCCTCAGGCCCAGCGCTCCCTGTCGGGGTGGTGATGTGGCTGTGCTCTGGCAGGGGTGTAGCTGCAGACATGGGCTGTGCTTGCATCATGCGTCGCAAGAGTGGTTACCACAAGAGCTGCTGCCTTTTGACCCTCCCGGTGAATCTGTGCTGGCCAGGGCTACGTGGCACTAGGCTGGTAGGCAGCCCCTGCAAAATGATCTCTTGTTTGCCTGGGAATGCCATCCCCATTGATCACTTTCCAGCTGGCTTATATTGATTTAGCTTAATTCAATGCAAGTGGTTTGCATGTAGAAAAGGCTCCGTGAATGTTCCCATGAGGTCTAAATCAGTTCTTCTGTCTCTCTTGCCCTTTGAATCCTATTGTCACTCATGTGTAGCTTTCCTGCACTCAGTACACGCCTATTCCTGGGGGGAGTAATTGCCAGGGGCTTAATTTTAGAGAGGAATGCTCACCCTGCTGTCTGGGAATGAAGCCTGGCATAGCCAACTTCAAAGACTAGATAGATTTGTTGCTGAATTTAAAAGACATCTTTCCCTTGAGTGGGATTTGCTATTGTATCCCTTTTGCTCTTATCTTCCCTTTCAGCATATGGGAGGGCTCAGGTGCTTTCCAGACTCTTTCCATCTTTGGACCCTCTCAAATGCACTTGCAAAGGTGCTAGCAAATTCTCAGTTCTGCCTCTTGCCCTCTGCACATCACTGAGCTGACTGAGGATGTGGTGGATTTGATGGAATCTGTGCTTAAAGAATACATCGTTTGACTCTCTGTTTACACAGAGCCCTGGCACTCAGCACACACCTAAAAGAAGGGTTATTTTTAATTCTAATGAAGTAGCACAGAAGGAGAGAGTTCTTTGCCTTATTCCTTTACTTCACATAATAATTTTAGTCCTAATGAAGGACTCCACACCAAATATAATAGAAGGAAGAATTATTTTTCCTGTGTGCCTGTTGTTTTTCTGACAAACATATGTTTGTTTATTTTTAGATTATAAAATGCAATTATTGTGTTCTCTGAAGTACACAAGTAAAATTAAAAACACGTTGAGTCAACTTGCTGCTTAATTTATGTTAATTAAACTATTCAATGGGAAGGATGTTCCTAGTTAGGTTGCTTCAGTGAGATCTGGATTTTATTCTTGGCTCTGCCACAGATTGCCGGTTTGATTCATGGCAAGTCACTTAATCTCCTAGTGTTTCAGTTCTTCATTCTCCAAATGAAGATAATTCTCCTTCATCTTCTCTGTCTTGACCATAAATGCTTGAATCAGGGTGTGTTTTGCACAGTATTCAGCATAATATACTCTAACTTATAATCATATATATTGATAATAGGTCATCTTGTCTCCAGGAAAAAACACCTCTGCAAGTTCTTCCCAATGCATGGATTTGCAAACAGCTATACTTTCCACCACACCCAGACAGGCAATTTCAGAGCACTGTCAGATCATGCTCAAAACTGAGTTTTCATTAGTGGAAATATGCTGATATCAGGTTTCCAAATCCCAGGCTTTTACTCTGGAAGTTAAGAACTCAACCTCAAGAAGAGCTTAGTTCTTTCATTGCATCCTTAAACTTCATCTAAGCTAAGGAGTGTGTGAAATCTCATCAGAAGTTTTACTACAGATCAGGTCCAGGCCTGTGGGTTAGGTAAGACAAAAACTCTGGCTTGAGCACGCCTGGGAAAACTCAGTGTCGTGTGAATGGCTGAAGGACCTGCTTCAATCTGATGGTTTCTCACATCTCCACCTGTCAAATAAGCAGTCTCAGAAAAGCTTACACTGGGATGATCTACTCTTGGACTTCCCCAGGATCTATCCCTGACTAGCCAGGTAACTGTTAAGGAGCAGTGATGATTTTCTGTCACAACTTGGTGTATACTCATTTGTGCTGACCATCTTCCCACTACACCTGCACTCATCTGCATTCCTGTTTATTCCCCAGTTGTGTTTTGCCTGGATGTTTGCATTATGGTTTTGTACAATGCCTAGTGCATTGAAGACCCCAGCCCTAAGCTGGCAGCACTGAAGCAGCAGTTACCAGAGGAGCTGCCCTCTGTTTTCAGTCAGTGCTGGCTTTAGCTGAATCATTTTCTCAAGCTGATCAAGTCCATTGAACCCTAGGCCTAAGCCTTTATTTCTCCAAATCTGGGAACTCAGGCTATATTTGCAGTAAACAGGGTGAGCAGTAGCTAATGCTTGATGGGATTATGTTTTTCTTTTATCACCTGACAGCACTCTGACAGACTGCTTTTCAATGTCATCTGCAGTCACTACAAACCTCCCAAAAAAGCCCGTGGTATCTGCGGGGCTTCCTCCCTTCTTGCTGCCTGTGTCTTCCTGAGCAGTGTAAAGGCCAGGTCAGCCCCATGATCTTTCTACCTGCAAAAGTCCTAGTGTTGGCACACTTCTACAGCCTAAAACTCCTTTCTTCACTTGACATATATTGAACCATTCTTTGCAAATGTAACTGAGACACATCTAACATGAGGTTCACGATGTGAGCTCGGAGTGCCCGTGCTTTGACTGCCTGGCCAGCTGGGCTTGGGCTCCTACCTCACAGGAAAAAAAGAGTCCCAACCTTGCACTACTGCCAGAACACATGCTGGGTTTTGGCCCCACACTCCAAACGGACTTCCACTAAATGACACACTTCCCATAGCCAACCAGGCAAGCAAAGCCCCTGTCCCACGCATGGCCCAAAGGGCCAAAGTATCCATTCTCTGCTGGCTTTTGTGGTCGTGTTCACCAGAGAGGAACTGGTGAGCAATAGCTGTAGCACTGATCATTCTTAATGTCATCTGAAGTCACTGTAAACCCCAATCCTTACAAAAATTTCCTGCACGGTTTAAATCTACCCTCCTCATTGCTGGATATATTTGCCTGACTGCATTTTAAGCTGCATGATGTAACTCATCATGCTCATGAACAACACGAGCATGCAACAGACCTCTCTTGCTGGCTATTGCTTGGGGGAAAAGTTCTGGCCACCTGAAAGAGCTGACACTCCCAGGACAGATCAAACTAATGAGGCTGAAATAGAGGTCACTGAGGTTCAGAGCTGGTTCAGTTTGCACCTGGGTATTTAATTCTTCATGTCGCTGGTTCCCATCAATAAGCTGTAAGGAAAGGAGAGTGGTAGGAACCAAGAATGAGGGTGTCCATGGGCATCTGCCTCCTGCAACACTCACACTGAGTTAAAGCAAATAGCCTCTTGAATTAAAGCAAATAGCCTCTGCTTCACCCCATTTAGGCAGCTCCCTAACAATTCACACCTATTCCATAGAGCCATTTCTGTCTTCCTCCTGATTCACTAAAAAATTCCCGCTCACTCTTTCCGTAAACTCAGCATCCTGTCTCCTGTTGAAGTTGCAAGCCAGATGTTAGCTTAGCCAGTGATTAATACCTTCAAAAGGTCAGCTTTGAATTTCACTGCCAAGTTCACCCACCTCTCTGGGCAACTCCTTATACATCTTCTCTTCCCTTCATAACGTATTTGCAGTTGAAAAATATTAAAACTGATATACTACTTTATATCTTGAAAGCACATTAAAAATAATCTTGGGTGTTGGGAAATGTTTTAAGGCTGTGCTTGGAGAAGAAGGACCTGTTTAATCCCCTTCTCACATGGATTGCTTGTAGCTCTGAAAATCTGATCTCCGGCCCTGTATGCAGTCCTGTGTACCACCTAATCACCTCTCAACCAGCCCAGTGGATCTAAAGAAGTGAATTCGATATAATTAATGCCATATTTTGGTGGGGACACAGAAAGTTTACACCAAATTTTACAAATGAAGGGTCCTCATTCTCCATCAGTCCCAAGCCAGACTTTGTAAGCTCAGACAAGTAGTCTCACCACGTTAAAGATTAACACTGTCTTTGTCACACCCTGCACAGCTTAGCTTGTCCAGTTCTGTCTGGGCTTCTGTGTGTGCAGCATCACCAAAGAAGCTCTGCTCCTCATCAACAAATGCAAAGTAACCCTTTTGATAGGTAATATTTTAGAGAATTTGATCTTGGATCCTCTCACATGGAGAAGTAGGGAATTTGGGCTTGGATCCTTCTCATGGAGAAGTACAGTTAGGAGCAGGCAGATTTTGCCTGAGAGTGTTTTGTTTTCTTGTTTCTTTTGAAGTAAAAGAGGAAGTGTGGGAACCATTTCTAAATTGCCCATGCTCCAGAGTGACAGAGGAAACCCAGAAACAGATAAAGACTGACAGCTGGAACATATTGTGGTACAAGGAAGCAATTAGCTTACGGCATTAAAGAATGAAATTACATATAGAAGTGATTTGTGAATCCTGGCATTACTTGGCAACCTGGAAACTTTGGGGCAAATGTGGTCCGTGGTCCCAGGCCAGTGCCAGTGTGGCACAGAGATGTGCCACCCTAGAAGGAAGAGTCCCAGCCTTTCCTTAACGACCTCATCTGAGACCTCACAGATGTGTGGGAAGAGACGAGAGGGGGGAAGGGGTCAGCGGCTTCCCCCTTTCCCTGAGGTTTCCCAGCACTGCTCCGAATTCCTGAAAAAGCTTTCTTCTCCCTGCTGTGGGGACACTTCGAGGCAGCTTTGGTCCATGTTACCCCGGGACCTTGCATCATAAGCTGGGTGAATGGCTGCAGCCTCTCAGCTGTCCTCCCTACTTTCAGTCGGCCTCAGCTGTGGGCATGAAAGGCCATCCTCATAGGGATTGCTTAAAAGTTACATCATTGAGCAATAAAACAGTGAAAATACCTCAGGGTAGGAGAGGAATTTGAGATAAACATTCTTTACCAGATATTGCAAAAGCAAGCATGGCCTCATCAAAATGAATGAGCTAACTCCCATTGCCCTCAGTGCTCTAGCTCCAGTCCTTACGTGTGCGATGCCGTGCTGCCGCAGCGACGAGCTCAGGACAGCTTTAGCTGCATGAAGTCAGATGGCTGGATTGATGGATGTAATCACATTTCCTGCCTTGGTTACAGTTTTACTATCCAAAGCCTCCATTTAATCAGTGGTTGTACTCATAGAGGGATTTGTTTCAGGAGGGATCCCATTCACCACTCCCGGTTTCGGAGAGCTGGTTAATCCTTCCATGGGGCAGGGTTCACATATCATGCCTCATAAACTCCCTGTGTGAGGGTTTAGGAAGAAAGGACAGGATTTGTCGTTAGCGCTCTGTGAGCGTGTCTTTACAGCAGGCACAGAGATACCCAACCAGATGGCTTCACTCCATTAACTTCTCACAGGTGGAGACCAAGGTCCAAAAATACACAGCAGCAGCCAGATCCATGTAGGCCAACCCCATCCTCCCTCCCCAGAAAGGTCTGGGAACAGGAACACCCAAACTGTCCCTGCATAGGCCATCTACATGTGGCTTTTTTGCCATATTCATCCAGCCCTACATTTTCCAGCTCCAAACTGGTGAGCCTGCATCATGATGTGCTTCATGAGCTGATCAGCCCAGAGGATCTCCACGCAGTGTCCCACTGAGGTTATGGAAAAATTCGCTCCATACAAAGGATCAGAGCAGCATTTGTGCTTTTGGGAACCCCTTCCACCAAGGACTATCCTTAGCCCTGTGTGGTGCAGGATCAGTTTAAAATAACTTCACTTAGAGTGCTCCATGGAAATCCCCTGCCAGTCACCCTCCTCACGTGCTTTTTGTTCTGAGAATCAACAGGCCTCAAAGGGCAGTCTCAGAAGAGGCCACATCTGTACAGAGTTTGCTTTCATCCCCACAAGGGTTCCCAAACAATGCCAGTGCCAGCCGGAGGTTTGCTGAATGGTATGAGAACCAAAGGCTTTCTTTGCCTTCTGTTCATCCATTAAAACCTTGTGAGTCAAAATTAAGAGGACAGGAGTGGGAGCTTTAGGAGGCTGTGGTTTCTCACAAATGCCTAAAGCTAAGTACTAATGAGAAAGTTAAAAAAAAAAAGAAGTCTGCAACCCATCACCAGAGCAATGCCACAATTAGAGACAAATCCAGTGTGCGCTGCTTTAAATTTATGATGCAGACAAACTAATTTAACTAATTAGGGCTGTCTACAAAATGCATATGAAATAGTACTCTGTCCTCAAGGCCCAGTATCAGAGATTCTTGCTACTGAAGTCCAAAAGGGCACAGATATGTAGCAGGGACACCCGCTGCTCTCTGAGGATGGAATTAGCCAAGCCACTTCTGCATGGGAAGTTTTGAGTATTTTATTTATTGTCCCACCCAAAACTGATGGGTGAAAACCAACCAGTTGAGAAGTCTGCAAGGATAAGTGTATACAAAACTCTGTTTGATTTCAGAATTTAAGAAACAAAATCAAGAAAACATGAAAAGTCCATTTGGCTTTTCCCATTTGAAACTAATTTTTTATACATTAACTTAACTTTACAGCTTTTATGTAAGCCTAAACAGTCAAGGTATTATTTAGCTTCTTTGAGAAAGCAAACATTTTTCTTTGTCTGTGCAAAGATTTGTTGTTGTTGTTTAAAAGGCACTCCTGCTCCCCTGAAATTTGGTCTGTGTATTTTCATAGCAACAGTTTGTGCAGCATAGAAACTCTGCAGAGAAGTTCAGCTGCTGCATTACTGAGGTGCTGGCACTACCTCCACGAGAATTAAAGCCATGACCACAATAGAAGACTTCAGCAACTAGTTTTGAAAAATAATTTAATGGCATGAAGTTTGATGGGAAGAAAAGAGGTAGAATTGTAATAAGAAACAAGTTCTTAAAGAAACCCATCTTTCCGGACTAGTTTCAGACTTTGACTGTGCCTGGTTCTACCTCCAGCCAGAGTGCCTGGCATGAGCTCCCCTGCTGAACCCAATGCCCTTCTTTTGGGCACATCCATGTGGGTTTCTGCCCACATTCCAAAATCCTACCTGGATCCTGCAACAGCCTCAGCACTGTGCCTGGGAAAAAAACAAATGCCTTCCTGTGCTGGGCGTGGACCAACTCACTCACGTTAGTCTCATTTATCCCTGAGAAGTGGAGATATTGCCTCACAGATGAAATCAGCTCAGGTCTCCACCTCTTTTTCTGGTAAAGGGTGAATCTTTTCTCTCTAGGCAAACAGAAGGAGTGGGCTCACAGAGACCACAGCATCCTTTGCCACTCCAGGCTTGCCCAAGGTAAAGAAGAAGGTCTATGTGTTACTCCAAAAGGAATTTCTCTGCTTCCTGCTCCTTGCCTTTCCTGGCTGTTGCAGCCTGCGGTGCATCAATGTGTGCTCAGCAGGGGAAAAACGCCGCTGGCCGAGGTGGTGGTTGCGAGATGAAAAAGGCTGATCCGCACAGTGGTTTCTTCTGTCTTCGTCTGAATGCTTTCACTTCAGGAACCCCCTCCTTGTGACAGCTGGGAAAGATGTAAACAGGAGCCAGTCCCAGCTGAAAATAACTCTGCCTGTGTCCTGTGTGGAGCCTGCTTGATTTCCCTTCTGCTTTTTACTTCTAATATCAAACTATGTTGTCTCTCAGCACTGAGTTCACAGACAATTAGGAGCACAGGTCACCTTCAATTTCTTCCACTTCCTTGGGAGCTCTAGTGGCTTTAGCAAACAGGTGGAGCAGGATTGTATCTTATCTCATGGAATGAAACACAAGAGGGAGACAAATACCCAAGTGGTGCCCTTGTGGGCTCATGCCCTTGAAGCCTAGGCAGGAAAATGTATTTCTCAGCTCTCGAGAGGTTCCAAGGTTTTGGATATTTACCTAACCCAAAACTGAAATCTCCAAAATCCTCAAGAATGAAACATGGAGAAAATAAATGCATGTCAGAAAAACTTCCCTTTTGCAGTTTGAAAGCATTCCATGTCCCATTTGGATTGGGGAAGGGGGAAGAAGTTAATTAGTTCTCATTCACTGAATCATTGAAACATGATACTTCCACCTTTCAAAATATAAAATTTGCCCCCTGGGACCTCATTCTCTTTCCCAAGCAACTGCTGAATTTGGAGAGATTGTGAAATACAGCCCTTCCTTCAGTTTTTGGCTCCTACCGAAAACATGTAATTTGAAAGTTCCCAAGAAATCTCAAAAGACACAGAGCTAATTCAAACATGGGATACAATGGCTGCCTTTCATGTGCTCAATGTCTCTGACATGAGCCAAAAATTAGTCTGGATAAACACATAAGATTTTTATCTGGAGAAAGAAGCTTGAAACTGTGAAGCACAAGAAGGACAATGTAGGAAAAACAGAGCCCATACCTGGCCCCCACCTGCTCTAGGTGCCTACAAAAGATATCACAGCAAATTCAAGGTTAAGAAGAGCTGTTGCCAGTGTTTAATTCCAGGTGCAGCCCGTGGAGGAGGTAAATTCATGGAACAGGATTTACTCCCTACATTTATGTCCCAGAGCACAAAAAGTAGGGGACGTGTATTTCACTCCAGACCACATTAGCAAAGTATTTGAATTCCTGCATGAGCCTAAGGGCTCAAAATGCTGAAAATATTATCTAGCTGTAAAATAGAACAAACTGAGCCCATAGCTCAAACATTTCTCATGTGAGGCAATACCTGACTTTCCAGGTCAGTGGGCAAAAGAAGTGTGGTGTAAATATCTGTGGCTGTAAGCCAAAAAGGGACCCACTGTGAATTCAGTCTAAAAAAGGTAGTCAGTGGAAATTGTCATATGGGAATGGTATGACATCTGGCTGCATGAGATAGATCATTTGTCTGTACAACCAAAATGAAACAATAATGTGGGAGCATACAAAGATAGGGCATAATGCAAGATAAGAACTACTCTCCTGCCCAACCTGGAGAGACAGACAGAAGCTACATTAACAGTGGCAAACCATACAGTGCCAGGCTCATTCTCTGGCAGCTCTGTCATGGCCCAACCACAGTCGTGCTATCAAGTGCCTCCAGTGTTCTGTGGGGCATGTCTGCAGACTTATGCTGGTTCCATGTTGTGCTTGGGAGTAGTCTGGGAGAAGGTTATTCGTCTTGAGACAGGATATGCCAGAGATTCATCTAACAATTTAACAGTATAAGGAAATCAGGGCCAGTGTCCTTGCTATGTCATTGTTCTATTTACTAGTATTGATGTGGTATGAGATGCCAGCTGCAGCGTGATACTTCCCGTAATCCTCATTCTTCTTTCTGTCCAAAGTCCCTCCTGAGGCATTAATCAAGATTATTAACTGTGCTTTTAAAAAAGTATAAAAAATTGATTTTTCAAAGAAGTCCAACTGTGACTGCCTGGTCCTCTGTGCTGCTATTTCTACAGCTTTCAGTGCTGAAGAATGGCAAGAAGGAAGGAGGCGGTGATTCATTGCGCAAGAGCTTTCAGGAGCCCAGAGAGTATTTCAAATGTTCCAGTATCCCATCGCCTGTACCAGGCAGCATCCATGGCTCATTGCTCGTGCCAGCATCTGACATGGCAATGCCAGCCAAGTCTGCACGGGGCCATTGGCAGTTAAAACGGTGTGAGGTTCACAAGAAAACTTCGGAGCCATTTCTGTGGCAGACAGATATTTCTCAATGAATGTACTAATAAAGTCCAGGACCCGCTTCTCATTTTACACTGACATAACTGCACCCCTCTCAGGTGTGCTACAGAAGGTTGTGAAATCACAGCTAACCCTTGGAGTCGTGTGGGGGCCTCCCAGCTTTGCAGTTGGGGCATGCAGCTTCACTGTGTGTAAAAGTTGCGGGGAGATCCGTATGCACCTTGTCCTTCGGTGACAGAAAGTACCTGCAGCAGACTGTGCGGTGAGATTAGAGACCAGCAGTAACAGGGGAATTATTGGCTTCAGTGAGACTTGTTGCAAAATGTTATTTTCCTCTGTGAAGTTTAGGGAAGATTTTTTCTCTCCAAAGAAACCCCATGCTGCCCATTTTGAAATCGGTGAGAATTCAGAGTTTTCCCAAAAAGAGGGACAGTCAAGCCTGCCAAGGGAAGAGAGGTTTGTTGGACAGTATCTTGTGAACCTCAGGGATTCTTGGAAGAGTGATGGCTTTGAAGACTCCAGCATAAATTCATAAAACATTTTATTTCCCATCTGTCTCCTTCGTATATCTTTTACCATAGCTTAGATGCTACAGTTTTTCCAAAGGTAACCCCTCAAAAGAAAATTCCTAGGGAGTTCCCTATCCTGGTAACAACTGGTGTTCACCATCTCTTCCTCTGCAATGTGTTTACATGGGGGATGGGATTTTCTAATTAGAGAAAAATATAGCAAAAAACACACAATTCAGGTCAGGGGGAAAAGGAAACTCAAGAGTTTCTTCTTCTCTTTCACTGCATCCCACAAAAAATATTNTTGTGAGAGAGACCTTTTTAGTCACTTTAACTTGGGGAGAATTTCTCCACTTAGCTCCAGGGGGTTCTCATAATCCCTGGTGTCATGGGACACCTGTCTATGACAGTTTCTCAACATAAGGAGTTGGGAGAATATATTCATTCTCCTAGCAAAAAAGGAAAGACAAAAAGCTTCCTTAAAGGCACCACTGCAAAATAGCTGAGTGAACATTATGCATTAAGGAATTATGGAAATGTTCTATGTAGTCATAGAACCTTTAAAAAACCTGCCTGTGGTTTGATATGTAGTAATGGGGATTTATTGACCAGGACTGCTAGATATGTGTGCAAATACAAGCACGCACATGTGCACACACATACTGCATTTTGGGGTTTTTGCTGAGCATCTGCTTGTCTGGATATGTTCATATAATTCTCACACTTGAAGCTCCAAAGGAATGGGAATAGTATCAAATGCTCACGCTCTTATTCTCCAATAGAGGAACCCAAATACGTCCTGTCTCAAATAAAGGAGTTATGTAACTTTAGAGGTGGAATCAATGACAAAATGTTCCGGTTTGTGCTTACCCCTTTTTATTCACTTCCATGACCCATTCTAACCACAGCAAGTGTTAGGAGCCCTGAAACATTGGTTTGTGGTTTGTTTACTTGAGGATGTGGGGATTAAGTCATGCTTCTGTTGGGGTTGCTTTTTTTTAATTTTTTTTTGTTTGTTGTTGTGTTTTTTAAAAGCAATGGGAGAATCAAAGGATATTTTTTTACCACTCTGCTGCCATCTCATCCATCAACTGCCTCACTGCTTCAGGTCCCACCTGTACAATACTGTCTTGATCCAGCTGTCATTGAACTCCTCCTGTCATAAGTATCTCATTGCTCTTCTCATCACAACCCCTATCTCCTCCTTCCTCCTGAGACCTTTATAGATACCTACTCCTCCTCGGGATTTACTTCAGCTGCCTTGAAAGCTGTCTTGAGGCCCTCTTTCCCCAGATAATGATTTTTCCTTCATTGTGCTCTAATTACAATACAGTAATCAGTACACAGGTGTGTGTTTTACAGGAATCCATCAAATGCAGCCCTGATCTTGCCATGCCTGGCAAGGCTGGCAGGCAACCGGTGCTGATCTTCAGCTCAAGTTTTTAGTGAGATAGTTCCATAAGCACAATGACATCGTATCATGACATCATTGTTTTCCTGTAGGTTTGAATCGGCTTACTTGCTTTTACAGGAAATTATATGTTCACTGCTCCTTCAACTTAATTGACACCAGGGAAGTGCCACACACGTTACTTTCAATGTTTGGCTTTCAAGTGCACAAACAACATTCCCATCATCCGTTAGGTACCCACCCAAAACAGACTTTGTCGTCATACAAGTAAAAGCAGCTAAATAAACATAAAAATCAGGTTTAGGGTATAAAAGAAAAATTCAGAATATTACTTCTGGGGGAAGGATGAAGCCAAAATTACAATACCTTGTGCTATGGGGACTTCTGGCCTGGTTGAAAACACTGGATTCTATGGTAATACAGTACTGCTGCCAAGAGACCAAAGTTTTAATGACTCTACCTCCCACCACCACAAATCCTTCCTAATATTATCCATGATGTAATTGCAGCCTGTACTATTCACTTTAGCATTGATTGGAAAGGTTTTGCAGAAGAAAGAATAATACAAGAAACTGAAAGTTCATTGTACAAAATGAGCTACAGAATGTGAACCAATGCACAAAACTACACATAACGGAAGCAAATAAAAAAAGGCACTCTGCTTTGTTCATTGACTACAGGACAGTACAAAAAATCACTTAAAATCAGCACCTCTCTTGAGGGCCTCGGTGAAACAAAAGAGTCAAAAGCGTTGTATTTATTGGTTAGATCAGGTTTCATAGAATCATAAAATGTTAAGGGGTTGGACAGGACCTTAAAGATCATCTAGTTACACCCCTGCTGCCATGTGCAGGGGCATCTCCCACTAGACCAGGTTGCTAAAGGCCTTGTCCAACCTGGCTTTGAACACTGCCTTTCTAAGATTCCTCTCTTCAGATCAATTTAGATCCAACTCTGTTCCACTGCTCCACCAGTAAAGAATAGAGAAAATATTCATAAATTTACAAGAAGTACTGAAGCCCTCATTATTTGTTGGAAAGGAGGGGCAGAGGGTAAAGGGGAAAGTGTCACAGTTTACAGCCACGTGTTTTCAAATAAAGGCTAATGTGTGCATACCAGCACTCATTTTACACATCAGTGTCAAAACTGATAAACTGCAAAGTCGTCTTTGCAGTGACACTACACACAGAGCAGAGCCCTGAAAATCAGGGGCTAAAATGGTACACTTTGGGCCATAGGTGTTCTAAGTTGGAAATAACTTCATGACTCTCCTTTCAGTACTACCAAAGACATGGATGAGTTCCTAGTTCAGGATTCAAACTGCTGTTTGACTCTTAACAGGCCTCTACATACACCAAGCTCTAGACATTTATGTAAACCTTGGCATCTCAAGGCTTTGTCACAACCTCTGGGAATACATTTGTGAGATTTTAATTCAAAGGGCTGAGCTATGCATATGAACTAACACCCTGCATATGATCACTGAGCTAGCTGTAGCACTACAGTCCCATCCCAAAACCTGCAGACATCATCTATAACAGTCCTGTCAACAGTTCATGCACATTTTAAAATGATCAAAGTGTTTTTCACTATTTTTCCGAGAAGTGCCCTTGCAACACATAGACAGACACAGACATATGTCTTTGCATGATTTCAGTAAAAACATCCTTTTCTTATTGAAATGTGGTGCTATTCTGTGATTATAATAATCTTCTTTTCCTGGAAATTTATGACTCAGTATGTGTAAATACTCATCTCAGGGGTCTGCCCTTGTGGTGTCTTTGGCTACCCTCAGAACTTCTCACTGCATTTGTGTGTGAATTGCATCAGGGTTGTGTGTATAATAGACTCTCTCTTCTTTCAGCTTCCCTGTTCATCTGGGTGCTTGCCAAGTATGCTGGCTAGCCACCTTATTAGCAACAAAAATGGGACTCAAGTCCCAGCCAGACTCTGGTGGAAGCTGGAGGTGTCCCCATTGACTGCAGTGGTGTTCAACCACTTCCATCACTTCAGCAAGGACTTTCCAGCAGGTGGTTGTGGACTCTGGTTGTTTTAGTCCTGTGAACTACGGAGAGCTTTTGATTACACTTAACTTCAGCACAGGCTAAGGGCACTCCACTGTCACTAGATAAACTCATTATATAATGCAGGTCTGTGTATGTGCCATACTCTCTTGTTGGTTCCTCCATAAGGCAGGTTCATGTACGTGGAAATTTGGTGGGGTTTCACCAGTGGCAGAGGCAGATTCCTGGCTAACCACGCACCAGCATTTCCCTGGAGCCACAGCTTTCCCAGCGAGGCTACCACATATTCACAGTCTGGATCTGTCTCACCCCAAGCCCCAAGCGCTGTGCCTAGGAGAAGCCACATGTGACCCCAACATGCTCTGACACCAGCTCATCACCCCTACGTGGGATGAGACCAAGCCTTAGTAAGAAAGCTGAGCTCATGTTTCCAAGAAGCAAAGAGAAAGGGAGGCATTTGCGCAGCATGTCGTCACTGCCGGTGGTATTTTCCAGACTAACAGTAAACTTGGGTTGTTTACTGGATCCCAAACTTTCTCTGCATATATACAGGAAAACAGATGCTTCCCACTCCCAGGCCCCATGCCCAAGCAGGCTCCCTTAGCAACACCATAGGCAGGGGACAAAAAACAGGGCAGCAGAGACATTGCTTCCTGCCTCTGTCTGCTTTGAGTTGGTGATAGAGCATTATCTATCCCGCGCACTTCTGTGGCCTCCTTGCCAGGGTATCAGGCGGGCTCACAGCACACAGTTTGCTTTTCCTGCACTGTAGGAACAGCTGCTGCCTCTGCTCCCAAACAGGGAACACAGACCGAGGCTTGCAAGTGCTTTGGCTCAAACAGGGGGCATGGGGCAGGGATGAGAGAGCTGGGAAGCGAGCCACATCTCCCAGAGCTTGAGCAGGTGGATGCCCCAACTACTAGGTTACCTTTCATCTTCCAGCATTAAAGGTCTGGCATGGTCCATCCATAGCCCTGTCTGCAGTAAGCCTCAGGTGCAGTCCTCCAAATGATTCATTTATGCCTGCATAAATTTAATTTCAGGCTCTTACAATGAATTAAAGAGGCAAAGGTGAAATAGAGCATAAACTCCTGAGCCTGGACATATACTTAACCGTTTGACTTCAGGATAGCCACCTATCATTCTCTTGCCTCTTCTTCTGAAGCAGTGGTGCTGGTCCCTGCCTGTGCCAGGGCTGTGATTTATCGTGCCCTTCTGTGGTCCAGAGAAGATCTTTCAGCTTTCTGCCTGAAGAAAGTGACACAGGCTGCTTGAGGACGTGATGCACTCACCGTTCCCCTCTCCTCTGACATTTCTTTATGTAAGCAGCTGAATAGCATAACATATCAGTGTTCATTACTAATTTTGTTATTTATAGTGAGCTGCCACAGATGGAGACTGCAGCACCATTCTATCTTTAGGGCGTAGTGCCTGCCTGTCCATACAGACAATTGGTAATTAGCACAAGAACAAGTTGTTTATCTATTCTCAAATAAATAGGAGACCCATTTATCCATCAAAATTCATCTGCATCCCTTCACCAGATCTCCAGGTTAACTGCTTAATGAATAGAGCTCATCGCTTCAGGCATTTAAGTAAAGACAAAAGTGTCTTTAAAGGAAATGAAATATGCAATTAAAAAGAATCAGTTATATACTGAACAAATAGCATTTAGATCACAAGAATCATGAGCACAAGACAAGATGAAGGTCACAGGGGTGCAAAGCAGAGGTGTAGAAATGGACTAATCAGTACATAGGGGAGATGTGGTGCATATATCCTACTTATTCCTCATATGTGCACTTCCTACCAGTACAGCCACTGAGGTCTGAGCCCATCACTCCAAGTGAATCCTTGCATGAGCATGAAACTGGAGAAGAAAAAGCAGAGAGGATAGTTGTAGTTCTTCAAGTAAAATCCCACATGTGCTCTAAGATGACCTTGTATGCCTTGGGTGGCAGGACCCTGCCCAATGGAAACACCACACAAGCCAGGGAGAACATATGACTTTTCCTTTTTTCTATTTTTATTGCTGATTCCAACCCTTCTTTGTTTTCTTTCCTTCACTATACCCACCCCTGAAGATAGAGAAGAACAGGCTTTATGAATAGATGGACTTTGTGAGTTGCACCTAAGGGTTGGCCCCACTTCCTTCTCTCCTTGTACCCCCACCCTCCCCGCTGATGGGAGGGGTACACTCACTATTAAGGTCAAAGCAGTCTGTGTGGAAAAGAACAAACAACCTTTGTCTTTCTCACCATTCAGATGTTTTCAGCATCTGAAAGTGTTCACTTACTCAAGCTTGCAAGTGCAACTGTGTTTTACAAGCATATGAGTGTACACACATCCATATGCGCAGGGTGGGAAAACTGCTATTGCGCAGCAGAAGTGGGTCAGATCTGAGGAATTCTGCCAGGCCACCATTTTCAATCATATGGGACCCAGTAAAGAGCTATTTGCTCACTGCCCTACCAAATTAATCCAGACAAACTTTATTTGGCCTTTTTATTCTCCAGTTTACAGCATCCAGGAAGGGGATAAAAGTTACTAAATAAAAGAAAATTATTCCAAATACAGTGGCTGGAAAAAAATAACTAATGAAAAGGTTCTTCTTTTGTCTTTCAGCTCACAACTCCGAATTTTCCTGTAGTGGTCAAGCTGGGACATGCTCATGCTGGAATGGGGAAGGTAAATAAAAGAAAAAATATATATATCTCTGGAAACAGATACATATGTGGCACAGCATTCCTGTGATTACACATGGCATGTGACCAGCCAGCAAAGGGGTTAAACCTCCCCACAACCTATCTGGGTCGCACTGGCTGTTCCTGTGGGAGAAAAGGCCTTTTTCTGCTGTCACGCACTTGGAGACAGGCAGTGGTATTGGGTTGGAGGCTGTCTGGGATGCAGGAAGGGGGGCTGGTGAAGCGTGGGGGAAAAGCTGGCTGGGCTGAAGTCATTAGGCTTGTCTTTTATACATTTTCTCCTCTCCTGAAAGTGGTAGTGTTGTTTATTCAAGCACCTGTAAAGTGCAGCTACACCCCGTAGCACTCACAATGAGGAGCTGTGGTGCTGGGCTTCTGGAGTGCATTATGATGACCTTATTCAAAAAACGGGAGCCCTTCAGTTATTTTTTTCCTCCTTGCAAGGAAGAACAAGACCTTACAAAGCAGAGTGGCTGGTTGCCTGCCAAGGAATCCTGAAAAACAGTTCACTACCCAGAAGGACCTGTTTGTTTTTCCCAGGCTCTCTGGGATCTTTATTCCCCCAGTGAATTAGCAGCCCGTTTCTTGGGGTGACTGGGCTCCCCTTTCAGTGAGGCATCACCAGCACATTCCTGCTACACTTGAGTCTCCTCTTTCTTGCATATATCTTTTCAAAAGGCATCTCCTATCTGTCTAAAACGTGACTTGCTCAGAAGTACAAAATTCTGAGGTATCATCTCTGAATCCAATTGAGCGGTACATGAACTTCATAACTGATATGCCTGTCGCAGTGCCTTCCTAGGGCAGACAGACCTTCTCCTGGCCTCACATTTTGCCTGCAAAATATATATAGTTACACCAAATTTAAACTTGGTACAGTTTGTTTGCTTGTGCTCTGGAAACAGAAGCCCTTTCTGGCTTGCTGGATTGCGCATGGCAGATCTAATAATCTTTCTTGCTTTGGTTGCAATGTTCCCCTGTCTGGATGGTAGCTGCTGGGGAGGAAGTGGGCACAGATCCCTGTGCCAGTGGTGGAGTTGGCTTTCAGCATCAAGGAACAAACATGTAAATAAGCAGGAAATGTTGGTTAATGTATTGGTGCTGCCTATGTTAAGCAGGCAGAGGTGTTATTGAATTAGAGTGCACGTAGACAGCCTAGAGGTGCTTGTAGGGAGCCACTAACTTGTTCCTAGGAAGGATTTCATTAGCAAAAAGCAACCAGGACAAACCAGAAGGAAAACTTCTCCCCTGAGACCCTGCAAGCCCGCATGTCTGTGACTGCTCTGCCCTTTCACCTGTAATGCAGGGAGGGCTTCATGTGTCTCATGCACCAAGAACCCTTAGCGGCTACAGAAATGGGGATAGAATCAGAGAAAAGTACTCCAATCTCAAAAGAATTTCCAGACAAAACTCTCAGCAGAACATTTAGCTATTGTCTTCTGCACCCCACACCAGATCTTCTTCCACCTCTTACTTTCCTTCCCATTTTATTCTTTAATTATGTTGATTTTTGCTGTCACAAGTTACAGAGGAAGAGAGTTTCTGTTCAGACTCCTGGCACAATTGTACTCAGCGGTACAAGGAGGGTATGTAGGAAGTCATTCCAGATAAAGATAGGCTAACAGCCAGCATCTTAGAAGAAAGAGTTGGTCTGAGGCCAAGTTTACTTTAGTCCATTATGAAATTAGTGACTACTAGCAAAGTCTAGATGTGCATTTGGGCACAGAGTTTCAACACTGCTCTGTTCAGTAGATGAGGAAGGTACAGGAAGCAAGCGCTGTTGACCTTATGGTTTTAGTTTGGGCCCTTCTCCAGCCACAAGCAGCCTGAAGGAAAGTTGAGACTGATTAAATTTTCTTTCTTCAGCCTCATTGCATTTCATTGCACAGAGCAGTAAGAGAAGAGAGAAAGATAAAATAAAACAAAATAAAGAATAAATCAGTTTGTTTAAAACACAAGTAACAATAATTTGTTTCATGCTTTTTTTGAAACAGTAGGGTTCAAGCCCAATTGGGACTGACAAAAGAAACCACAGAAAATATCAGAAGAAATACAGAGAAGCAGAATTATGGGTATACTAGAAAAGTAACACCTACAGGTAAAAAAAAAATCAAACCTACAATCAAGTAATGCAGAAGAGGGAAGTTGCCAGGAGACATTATGGTGTTTTTAACCATCTTAATGCAAAAGCAATAACCAGTGAGATTACAGAGAGTTAAATGATTTCCTTGCACTGGTCTTCAGAAGTAGAGATGATAGCAGGAAATAGCAGGTCTTTAGCTATAAAATATACAAAATATGAAAAGAAAGAGGCTTGCTTTCGGTTTGATGAGTGCAACAAAGTAAATGCTAATAAAGCACCTGCATCAGGTCATGTTTTGTATTAAAGCAGTGACTGGAGAAACAGAGGATAAAATAACCAATGTATTAGCCAAAGTACACATGTGAGTATTAAAATAGTACTTACTGCAGCAAATGATGCCACGATAGAGAGCCATGTATTTGTACCTGTAATTGGTGCTTCAAAGGACATGAGCATTCAGGCTACAACGTTATTACCAACAGAAATTGTCAAGGAAGTACTTACATTTTTTTTGTTATTAATGATAAAATCACATGTAATGGAAGGCACCAACACTTAGAAGAATGAGCAAAGATGGGAAGTCCAGGCACTGTTATTCTTTATTTGTCTGAGGCAGTGGCCAGGAGCCAGAAAAATTCTGGATGCAGAAAATGCCTCTTCCCCAAAGAGCTCCACCATCTGCTTGCAGGGAGATTTGTGTCATTTCACAGTTTTCTTCAGTTTCTCTATGTTACCACAGAGGAATTATAATGATTACCTGATATTTATTGCTAATTCATGTTCATAAGGTTCTTGGCAGTGTAAGTGCTGAGTGTTTATTATTTTGCAATAATTGCTAGAAGGAGCATAATTATAATAGACTTTCATTTTCACATATTGTTTGTTTTGACATAATTTTCCCAAAATTCACTCACCACATTTTTTAATCAGAGGGCTGAACAAAGAATCCTTAAAGTTAAATGAAAAATAACCAGTTTAGGACTTGTACAAAATAGGCTCCATTGACTGCCTTCCCCTTAAGGATGGGTCACCACAACTGTCTTTAGCTTGGGAGAGGAACAGCTATTATTCAAGATCAGAACCAAAAGGGGTGGCAGTATACCATTCATGAAAGAAATGCTCTTGCCAAGTGATGTGTGCGTGTGAGGTGCATATGGAGATGGAGAAAACAAATTCGCAATGAAAGGCATCTTTTGAAATTTCCGTTGAGAAATGCAGAAACAACAGGCTCTCTATTGACTTGAACAGAGACACCAGTAATAGCCTTCACCCAGGAACAGACAATCTTCTAATCTAAAAACAGAACATATGCCCCTCAGCTCCTCCCATAGTTATCATTATCCTCCTTCCAAAATTTGGAGTCACTTCATATTTCAGTGGCACTGGAAGATCATAACAAGTGCTCTCTGTGCTGCTGGTCCTGTGCAGTATCGATACAAATAAAATATCTGTAGAAATACTGCTTAGACAACTGTTTACAATGGAGTCAGTAGAGAAGGACATTTCTTATGTTGTACTTAGGTTGCTCAGACCCACAGGATCAACAGCACTCAAGGACTCTTCCAGGGAAACCATGGATGGACACTGAGAGATGTTTTTCCTTGTGCAGAACAGAACTGTAGTTTACCCAGCAGTTCCTTAGAGGTCAAGGCATTTTTAAGCATCATGCAGTTTGAGCCTACCTACCCCAGGAGTGATTGGGGGTCTCTGTTGAATAGGGAGAGCACTGCAGTGAGAAAGGAATAACACTTCTCCCTGACTCCGGATCTCATAATGCCAGAGCCCATCGAAAAGAATAAAGCTCTGAGTGTGTTAGTATTTGCCATTTGTGTGCTAACATGACCCTAAAGTGCCCTAGGAACAGAGCCCAGTACTGCAAATTCACTCAAAGAGCCTCTTCACCTCTTCCTGATCAGATAATGAGAAGGAAACAACTGCCATATCCACAAAGAGAGGAAAACCAGTATCTGTTCACGTGACTTTACATATATTTATATCAATTATATATATATGTGTGTGTGTGTGTCTGTGTGTGTCTGTGTGTGTCTGTGTATTTTGCTACTCTTACTTTATTTTCAGACATCTCTAATTGGGTCCGTTTAAGAGTCACCCCTTGTCCCCTCCTGCCCCATAATTATGAAAACACCTTCCCAGTACAAATCCTGGCTCGGATGAATTTATTACGTTGTAGAAGAAAAACTTGTTGTTCATAATAATATGGTCAGAGTTATTTTCTCTCTTACTGGATGGGAAAGACTTCTCTGCTCTGCTTCCTTTTTTTCCCTGGTATAAATATAGCACAAACTAAACAGAGCCACTCTGTAATGTAAAAATACTGCAAGGTTTTTATCAGGAAGGACAGCTCGTCACCTTGTCTCTCTCGGGACTGGAAATAGAATGTTCCAAAAGTGAGAGCTTTGAAAATCCAGTGTGCTAAAGAGGAAAGGAAGGGGAAAGGGCTGCCTCAGTTTGTCAAGGAACAAATATTTTCTTTTAGAGAAGACAAATAATGACTTGACATGTAACATTCATTCACAACAGAGTAGCCCAATCACTGCATTCCCACTGACTCATGAGTGAGGATGTTCCAAATGTCTTGAAAATAGCAAAAACATCCCCATTTCTTGCACATCAGTCTGAAAGCTTTTGCTGGACACAGGAAATGATGACTGACCCAGGACACTAAGGATCAAAGCAGCCAGGACCTGGGCTCTGTATTAGGAACATTCAATGCATTAAAGACATCATCTGGGGAACTTCAGTGTGAGGATAATAAGGAAATGCAGACCCCATTGTGACTTTACTGTTCTGGGGTGGGTCAAAGTTAGGCCTAAACTGGTTGTGTGTCAGCTGGATCGGGTATTTTCTGAAAAGGGGAGTATAATTTGGGGTAGAGGAAAGGAGGGATTCAGGAAACAGTCTGCACAGATCTGTTCCTGAAGACCCACTATGCCAAGATGGCAAGGTCCCTACAGAAAGGCTGAGAGCAGGTCGAGGTGGACAAAAAATCACAAGTTTTGTGTGGCTGCATCAGTTCCTCTAGAGGAAAATACTCAGACCAGATGCTTTCACAAGCCTACCAAGACCCAGTTAGACACCATGTTGCCAAGCCCAGCCCTGGCTCAGCCTTGGATGCTCACCTTCCAGGTGAACCTGGCTCTAACCTCAGTTTGGACACAGAAAGTGCTTCTGCAAGTTATCTCCAAAGTGATGTGTGTTTAGCCTGTAGGGCAGAGTTAACCTCAAAGGCAGAGTTCAGACTGGATGACGCTCAAGAAAGGCAAGGCTAGGGTAGCCCTAGCAGACTAAGATAATTATGGCACTTTGGCTAACTGACTATTTTTACATGTAGCCACATAGTGAAAGCAAAAAGGAATGGCAAAGCAATACCTTGCAGTGCTTAGGCTAAAGATGAGGGAGGAGTGCCGTAGCCCTGGGACCCTGGTGTCCAGGAACATCTGGGATGTACAAGAGACAGCAGATTAGGGAACTATGAGACAGAGGAAGCAGAAGTTTCTACCCAGATAGACCCCTCACTGAAGGAACCCATGCTCATACAGATCTCAGGTGTGGCTCAGACTGCCCAGGAAATTGTCACATTGGGGTTTTAACACTGACAGAGCCCATCCAAAATCCTGCCTTGCAAGAAGGCTTCAAAACAACATTTGCAGCAGGGATGGGGCAGAATGTTTGTTCCTGACCTGCCTCTTGGACTGCTCTCCAGCCAAGGGCAGAAAGGTCAGTGCCTCTTAGGCAGGCTGAGGATGGCAACAGGTACCAGATGCAAGTCATGTAGTATCGGCCTCTGAGATGCCACCACAAGGCAAAGGGATGGTCACATCTGTGTGACCATGTCCCCAGCGATCCAGCCAGACTCCCCTTTTCAACAGGGAGCGTGCTAGGGCATCACTGGTGCCTGGGCTAGAGAAGAGAGGCAGAAGGGAAGGAGGAATTATCCCAGGGAGCCTTCTTACTCAGAAAAGGCATTTGTTAACACACTGGTCCAAACCCTTCTTAACAGGTCACTAAAACACTACGGCAAACAGCAACTTATGGCTTCAGAATGAGTCTATTGCTGCTCAAACAGCCAGCACAGCTAAGCAAACAGGCTGCCAGGGCGGGGGCTGTGTTTGTACTCACTGTTTGCACTCCTCTATGCAGTTAACGGGATATAGCATTTATCCTAAGAAGCCTGCAAAATAAAAGAGAGAGAGGGGGGAAATGGCTTCCTGTTGGTTTCTTTCCAACTTCTTTTATCAGCTTTGTGTATTGGCCAACCTGCCATTTTAGAAGACAGATTTGTCTCTTGTTAGGTAAATTGGTAGCTTTGCTCTGGAATGATTTTTAAAAGTCCCTTCTTAAATAATGCCCTCTGGTGTTACACTGCATCCACTCTGGCTTTGGTTATGTCTGGGATTTTTTCTTCTGTTGGGAGAATGGATATCTTATTGACATCTAAAAGGGTTACAAGGCAGGAAGAAATGAATTATACAAAATTTAAAAGTAGAAAGCTAATAAAATGGTGGACTCAATAGATAAGTCAGGAAAAAAATCTAATTTGACTGTAACTTGAGTGCTTCCTGTTTATGAAGTAATAACCGTACCCTGGGATAAACCAGCATTAACCCAGAACACGGCTGTTATTTTGTCAAATTTGGCTGGCTCTAACAATTAACAAATGGTGGCTCAGATTTCAGCTTTGGTGTGGTGATTATTTTGATGCCTGGTGGGAAATAAGGCTGTGATCTCTTAAAAGGGGACTTCTGTGAGTTGCTTTCTCTGAAAAGTCCATGATAAGTACTCTGGCACAGGCGACAGAAGATGCCAGGGCTGTTTCCTGAGGACTGTGCAGTGGTGTAGCACTGTGGGAGTCATCTTCTTTATCTTTCATTTCTTACTTTGTGTCCTTGGTGAGTTCCCCCTCTTCATTAACCCAGCCAAAAGCCTTCAGGCCCATTAGAGAGAACACTTTCAATTGCTTTCCTTCTCTCCCCATAGGGAAGGGGTGGTGGAGAGGAGGAAGAAATGGACCCTTCCTTTCCATAGTATGCTGTATTTTTGAGGAAAAATCACATTTAACAAGATGAGCTCCTTTCTAGCAATATCAGTATGGTCTAATTTCAGTCTGGAGGGGGAAGCTGCATCCTTCCCTCTGCTCTGGGACAAGTGTTCCTGGGCTGAGGATGCAAACATTTCAGTTAGGGCCCAAAGACATCTGTTGCACAAACACAGCACTTTTTTCAAATCCCACAAATGTCCTTGTTCCAAGTAGGTCATTATATAATGGCTTTTGTATTTTCTCATTCCCAAAAGGGTCCTGGAGAATATGTTGTAACACCGTGTCAGTGTCGCCTGCCCTTGCAGTTGCTCCTGCGATCATCTCATCTGGGTGGGACTCTCTTGCTTGATGTCATTCAGCCCAGGGCAGCTCTTATCAGTGCAACAAAAATACACAGCTCCAACACAGCCTGCATTGTTCCTTCTGATATTTTGCAAGTTCGGGCTCTGGGTTCCCTCTCCCATTATCCCCACTGCCTCCAGGGCATTCCTGCCACCTCACCCTGCCCTGCACATCCCCACTCAGACAGAGAGGGAAACAACACAGCCTAGAGGAAGGCTGCTCCTCCTGGATGTCGTGTAATGGTTGCCTTCACATATCCCCTTTGTGTTTGTTATTTCCTTTTTCTTTCTTTTGGTACCCTCCCTTCCCACAGATGACTCTCATCTCCCTCTGCTGCTTTCCTCGGCAGTTCCTGGATAGTGAAAGCACAGCCCTCACCACAGCAAAAGGGAGAAGGACTAAGGGTGTTTGGTGGTCAGCAATAGGAGAAACAAAGAGAGTTCTTCTTCCTGTTCAGGCATCTAGAAATGGTCACGGGTGAAACTGGTTGCACCTTTCACCTTCCCCACAACTGTTCAGTGTTTGAGAGCTTTTCTGCAACAGGATGTGGCCAAATCCTTGGCCTCTGCGTAAGCTGGCACTTACACAAACCCATCTAAACAGAGTAAAACAGGTTAGCAACAAGCTTGTCCTCTGTTCCCTAGTAAAGATGGCTCCCACCCTCCCACAGCTGAAGGCAGATATGTAGAATCATTTGTTTGTTCTTTGCGAAGAAACGCCAAATACCATTGCGTGTGTTCCTTCAGCTGCTCCACACAGTCTGGCATCACCCTCCTTTAACACACAGGGATGCAGCAGGGGAACTCTTCTGGAGAAGAGACCAATGGATTGTCACCCATCAGCGCACACTCAGCAAAGCAGGGTTGCAATCCCCAGCTGTGGCCTCAAAGCACTACCAAAGTACAAAGTGAGGGTAATAACGTAAAGAAAGTCACTCACTTGCTCATCCTTTTCATAAAGTCTTGGTCTTTTTTCTACAAATTAATCCACCCTTCCTGCATATAACCAGCCCTAAGGAACAAGACTTGTACAGGTTTCTCTGATGCACCATACAAGTGTTTGCCAATACACTAAAGGACATGGTTAAAGGTATGAGTGAGGTGAAGTTGTCCACTATGTTCTTGTTACCTGCTTGTTCAGTTTGGCTTTCCCAAATCAATGGGCTTTTGTAGAGGTTTGATTGTATCATTAGAACTTCTACTGTTTTGGTCCTTCTTCATTTCACTTTGTTTTTTTAATAAGATACAGAGCATTTCCCATAACTGGATACAGATCTGTGAAAAGCCATCTTCTCAGAACAACTGTAGCTCATAGGTCAACTGCTCTTTCATTTCCAAGTGCAACTCAAGTCTAACATCCAACCAGCTGTCCTACCCACATGCCCATTGCCTCACACTCACACTACTCTCCCCAAGAGTCACAAACTCCCCCAGAGACATCCTTTTCCTTCAGAGCTTGTGTCTAGTCAAGAAACCCGCACCACTCCTCAAAGAAAGTCTGGAGGGAGGTAATGTGAAATGCCAGGGAACTGAAGCCTAGAGGTGGCCGACAACCAGCTCTCATGTTGATTTCCTGGAATTGGTTTGTATTTCCTGACCACCTCAAATACTCTGTTTTCATCCATCTCAACATGGGAAATAGCAGTTCCAAAGTTTGAATGAAGTAATACCTCTTAAGAGATTGAATATTTTTCTGAAGTATCCTAAAAGCAAAGAGCATTAGCAAGAGCCATTTGGGCAGAGGTCTAGCTGCCTCTCTGGTGCCAGGTTTACCAGGGCTGGTGCATGAGGAAGGAGAATGGGATGGATTTGCTCTGGGTTGGTTTGCTCTGGGGAGCTTCTCTCTTTAAATCACACAAACCCTGCTCTGTCCTCCGCTGTGTCTATGTGAGGTTTAAATGACATTGTGCTATTCAGGTGCAGAGATGACTTCTTCTCACAAAGTATTCATGTTCTTTTTATTCTTGTCTCTTTTTCACTGGATTTTGATAGGTCAAAGTTGAGAACCAGCACGACTTCCGGGACATGGCCAGCATAGTAGCCATGGCAAAAACCTATGCTACCACCGAGCCATTCATTGACTCCAAATATGACATCCGAATCCAGAAAATTGGCACCAACTACAAGGCTTACATGTGAGTGCATGGCTATGCCAGAGCAAGATGGGGAGGAGACACTGCTGTGGATGTGATTAAGTTGGTGTCTGCTCTGGGCAGGAGTAGGTAGCTGACTTAATTTCCTTGAAGAACCCTGCTGTTCTCCTCCCACCTCTGAACCCAGATCCCTCATCCACCAATCATCTTCTCCATTAGTCACTGTCAGGTCATTGTTTCTGGAATGTAAATCTCTGTCTGTCTGTTTCTGAGATCCAGTTAGTTCCCACTATAATGACTGTGCTCGGCTGTCACCTCTCCATCCTGTTGTTGAAGGGATAATCTTTCCCAGAAAAATCTTCCACCTCCAAGTACCCTCTAGTGGGAATTGAACCCACCCACTTTCCACCTGGGGGAAAAAATAAAAAAGATCGAGCCAGCTGCACCTCCTGGGGTCCAGGCCATAGCAGCACCCCATCCTTCAGCCCACAGCAGCACCCTGTCCTCTCCCCAGCTGGAGATCATAGCACCCCAGTCACACAAGGAGCACAGAGCACCAGGTATGAATGGCCTCAGCCGTGGCAGCACGCAGGGTTTCTGTGGGCATTTTGTGTGTGCGCTTCTTGACACATACAAAGGAGGGAGAGGAGGTGAGACATTTCTGTGGGTACCCCAAAACTCCTCCCTGCCCTGTGGGGTAGTGAGGGAGGTGGCATGACAGCAATTTTCAACACTGGTATGTTTAAAAGTATTAAAAAGCATTCAGCCAAACTTCAGTAGTCACCACACTCAATTAAAGATGTAACCACATGAGTCAGTAATACACCTGTTTCTTCTTACTACAAACCAGTAAATGAAAAAAGCCACACTGCACCACTTCTTCAGAAGCTCCTCATCGAGCCACAGAATTCTGGACAAGTAGTCAGCTCCAGCAGTACATTCTTCAGGTCACCAGATAAATTGCATATGTTACCTAACACCCACAGCACTGTGACTTTTGAGTCCAAGTTTACAAACCTCCAGGCCATAGTTCTGCTGAAACATAGTTGAACAAGATAATCAAATGTACACAATCACATATTTTTCAGCTATAACTGCCTAAAATTCCCAGGTGGATTCCTAGCACAGAGATGTTTAAGAAAACTAGATAATGACTGAGTCACATTCTTCATGGGAAGGAAGGATGTGTGGGACACTTGCCTGCTTCATGTGATCTCAATGAGAGAAAATTTATTTTTAATTGAATCAGGTCAACAATAGCACAGTTGCCTAATATTACATTAACATCTCAGAGAGTCTGACTCAAATTGGCCAAAGGAAAGAAGGTTTAAAATATCAATTAAAATTCCATATTCCTGCCAACGCACCCAGCCTTGGCTCCAGAGCCTGCTCCCCAACTGCTTCTCACTGAAACAAAGGCCAAGTTAGCTTGACCGTATTCTCTCCTCACTTATTATTCGCACTTACCATGCACTCACCCAGAGCAGGGATCAGAAATAATACCAGATGACTGAGGAAAGAAAGCAGTCACACTAAGATCTAATCCCACTTGGGAGTATAGCTGCACAAACAATTGTTTGCTAAAGGCAAAACGTTTTCATATGAAAACGATCATGAACAGAGAATACCTTAATGAGAAATGAAGTTCATTAGCAAAGAAAGCAAGCAGCAAGATTCACCCAGTAACTTGCTAACCCAGGAGGTTGACTTAGTTTGAGAGAGCCATTTATGGATGTGAGCTTGGGAGAGTGGTATAGTCAGTCCCACCAGGGACTGTTCCTTCTGCCCCAGCATTAGACAAAATAGGTTATTTCTATGGTATAAATAAGTCCATATTATGTCCAAGGACAGAGGTAAAAGCACCCAAAATATCAGAGCTCTCACTGGTGTCCCAAATAGGAGGCTCAAAACCATTAGTCATGCTAGCAAATCTCCGCCTTAAAGGCAATTCCAGCATCTGCAGTAGCGTCATACTAAGTGACTTGCTTTGATCTATGAGCCATGGAACCTATCCAGTAATTTTATACCTTCACCCACACATATAGACTTTAAAAGCTCCTTTTCTTCTGAGAAAAGACTGCACTGGAATTCGCCAGAATGTGTTTACTTTGCACCAAGCATCTGCCAGAGGGAGGATGCTGCAGGGTGAGTCATGCATTCCTCCCTGCCCCAGATGTTCAATGCACTTCCTTCCAGCCCGTGACCCAAGGCTCCAGTTCGGTTTCCCATTGGCTTCAGTGCAGTGACTCCAGATTTGCACGGCTAACAAACTCCTACTTAGCCCATGCCTTGGGCCAGTCTGAAAACAGCAGATAAGGAGCATAAGATACATGCCTAAAATTCCACCAAGTGTATTTGACTGCCGTTGTAATACTGGTGAAGAGAAAACATGAAAACAGCTCATGTTGCAGGGGAAATTGGGGCAGAAATTGTGCTTCCACTCTCACCCCAACTGGAGGCAAATGGGGATCATTTCCAGTCAAGATTCATGAAATGTTGTTCACTTTGAATTAAGCCAGAAGCTACTGACTTACAGGCATGGGATATTCTTGCCACCAGCTCTTAGAAAGAGGGTAATACCCTTCCTTTGTAGTTTCATGAGTGGGATTTCTGACCTTGTCACCTCCAATGCAGTTCAATGTGCTCTGTAGGGGACACCACATCAGCTGTGTCTAAACTAGAGCTATTTTTAGACGGAAGTGGCCCAGGTTAGAGATGGTGAGTGCAGGGCACCAACAATTCTTGAGCTACTCATTTACCCACTTATACTAAACAATGCTGAAGGTGTTGTGGTCGCACATCTGTTTAAGCAACTAATCTCTAAAAGCCTGGGGTCCCTTCTTTTAAGATACTGACTTCTTTTAAGGTACTGACTTTTAAGACTGTGTGGCCTCCTGATGCTTAGGATGGTTGGAAGCACTTCAACTTTCAGGTCCTAAGGGAAACAGGGTTTGAGGTAGAACATCCTTAGGAAAATGTTTTTGTCTTCAGTCTCCTTTTTCACTTCATTTAATACAAAAAACAAAATTGAAAAGAAGCTGTATGAGGAGCAGTTGGGGTCACTTGGTCTGTTTAGCTTGGAGAACAGGAGACTGAGGGGCAACCTCACTGCAGTCCACAGCTTCCTCACAAGGGGAAGAGGAGGGGCAGACACTGATCTCTTCTCTGTGGTGATCAGTGACAGGACCCAAAGGAATGGCCTAAAGTTGTGTCAGGGGAGATTTAGGTTGTATATCAGGGAAAGGTTCTTCATCCAGAGGGTGCTTGGGCACTGGAACAGGCTCCCCAGGGAAGCGGTCACAGCACCAAGCCTGCCAGAGTTCAACAAGAATTTGGACACCAGCTCCCAGGTACATGGTGTGACTCTTGGGGATGGCGCTGTGCAGGGCCAGAAGCTGGGCTCGATGATCATTTTGAGTCCCTTCCAACTGAGAATATGCAGTGATTCTGTGATCCTGTAAGTTTGGGAGCACAGTTGACACCTGAACTGCTCAGACATGCTTGGAAGGGAGTGATCTTGACAGAGGCTGTGGTGTAGGGTTTGATGTCTGATCCAGTGGACTTCAAATAAAACTCTTCAGTTTCAAAATTCCCTAACAGGAAAGTTAGGAATACAGCAGAGAGATATATTTTAAATCTTATGCTCAAAATTGGCTCAAGATGGATAGTCATAAACAAGTCCAACAAATCAGTCCAATGGCTTGAGCAGAGTTCTTATTTTGGGAGCTTTCCCATGTCAAATTCTCTTGTAAAACTGTCAAGCTGCGGTTTCCTTTTCTTAGGGACAACACAGCTGCTTACACTTGGTATGCCAGGTACATTTTCTACACACCAATGTCAAATCATCTTGTCACTAATGAGACTCCAGGAGTTCCCACCAGTACTAATGGAATTTTGGATGTCCTCTGCCACTGCAGGGCAATTTTCTGTTAAAAATAAAGGTTAGCAAAGAGTAGTTCTTCCCACTGCAGAGCTGAACAATGTAATCCTAAGAATCCCATACCAAAAGAGAAAGAAAGGCTGAGGACTGAACACTGACCTTACAGGCCATCAAAGGGGTCATGACAGTCCAAGCTTGAGGAGGAATCCATTTTTTGCTTAGAAAGAAGGGCAGCAAAATGGATGCTGGGTGAAGGCAACAGGCCCAAAAGTCAACTATATGGAAACACAGTTATTCAACACAGTAATCATATTCCTTTGGCCCTCCACTCCACTCCTTTAAACATGGTTACAAAGACAGTTTAAATTTCACGGCAACTATACATACCAGTTTAGAGGAGGATTGGAAAAAGCACTACAGGGTGTCTCTCACAAGAGTAAGGGGGAACCTTAGGCAGTCAGCTATAATGATCCAAGTTTATAGTCTAGGACATCAGTATTACCACTGCTGAATATAGTTTTGCAAATTCAGTGTCTTTTACACATGATGCTGAAAATGTGAGAGAACTGGCAGCAAGGGCTCCCACAAACTCATATTGAAGTGTTGGATCACACGTCATACTCCCCCCATAAATCTCTACCTAAATCTTCTTTAGCATGGAGAGTCTCCCTGGATATATCCTGTCAGCTTGTTGACTTGTCCTAGCTTGTACACTATGGAAGGGTTATCTGGAGTGTTGTCAGAGCAGGCTGTCCAAAGTCTGCCTCAGGCCTAAGGTCAAGAAAAGGAAAATTTTCACCCCTGATGGATTATGGTGAAACCCAGAATTTTCCAGCAACAGTACCTTTTTTGGAAATTAACTATCAGTTGCAGCTAATGAAACTCCAAAGATTTTGAAATAAGAAATTTTCTAAGTCCAAACACAGTGAGCCACCAACAGGTCAATGAAAAGTCAGTGAAAAGACAGTATGATAATATATTCTATGACATCAGTACCACTGAAATCAAATTCAAGTGGACCCAGGAGTTCAACTGAAATCAAATTTAAGTAGACTCAGAATGTCAGAGCTGATGTTTTGTGACGCTGCTCAGCAAATATTTGCCTGGAGAGCTTCTGTTCTGTGGATGGAGGATGCTACCCATTGCAGAACACAAGGGTGATTATCCTAGAGATCTTTTCCACACATTTCAGCTCCCCTAGGCCTGATGTATAAAGAAAGAAAGTACTCACAGAGCCTGATGTGTGCTCAAGATTCCTTGGAGATTTCTGTGTCTAAGTCCTCAGTCAGTTTTTCATGAGTCTGAACAACATATCCTGTATGGAGTGTTGTTCAGGAAGGATTTGGAAAGGCTTCTGGGAGGAAGAACCTCGCCTCATCCCCTCCTGTACAAGCACAGAGTCAAGAATGAGGACTACAGTATGCAGGAGGATGGGTCAGGAGTCTATTTTCATGTTCAGGTTATGTTTTTGGTTTGTTTTCCTAGGAGGACTTCCATCTCTGGGAACTGGAAGGCAAACACAGGTTCTGCGATGCTGGAACAGATTGCAATGACAGAGAGGTAAGGAAGAGTGTTTCAAGACAGTATTAGCTATTCTTGGGTTAGAAGGGAGGAATTGTATTTCCGACTTTGGTTAATTGAGAGAACGGGTAAGTGAGGTCTCCTGGGAGGCTGGATAAAGAGTTTAAAAGACCAAGTGTTTTCTTAAAAGAATACTAAGGACACAAAGGCAAACTGTCCTATTTTGAAGAACAGACTGAAAGTACAGCTAGAAACCCACACTGCTAAATCATTAGATCTTTAGTGAACGTAACCACAGGAAACAAGACCAGCATGCTAGGTCAAGCACACCAGTACAAACATGTAGGGACAAAATCAGGAAGGTCAAAGCACAAAACACAAAGTAACATGAAGTTATTCTAAGTACATTGCTAATGAGAGGCAGACACAGAAAAGTGTTTTTCTTCTGCTTAACAGAGGAAAAAAACTGTCAGCTGAAGTGCTGAAAGCACTTTTTTGCTTTAGGCTCACAAAAGTGGTCACTGTCTTAGCTAAAGTCTTCTCACTGCTGAACAGAGCAGAAAGAATTCCCTGATGCATCTTACAGACTAAAATTTGCAGACGCTACTCCCATGTATTCAAATCATATTGTGGTACTTGCTAATATTGCAACTGCCTGACACTGGGGGCTCACGGTAACATGCTTTGCTGTAACTCCTATTCTGCAGAACTAACACTTGTTCTCATCACTTTTCTCCATCCCACCTAAGTAGATTATTCACAGATTTATAGAATCCATAGATTACATGTAGGCATTCACCCCTAGTGAATTTAAGATTTTTTCAGATTATACCCTCAATTTGTCAGGATCATGATTAATTCTGACTGTCCAGTTTTGGGCACCACATTTGAAGAGAAATAGCAAGGAGCTGGAGAAAGTCCAAAGGACAATTAAAGGAACATTCAGAGAAAACCTAATGAACTGTTGAGAAAAACATGCAACAATTATATGTAGTTCTATGTAGTTTTCCACTTTTTTCAGTTAGCAGGCCACTGATATTTTTCCAGTAGAGATGTAGACTAAAGCACAATGAATCCCTGCCTGCAATGCAGTGGTTCACTCTCCTTCATTAACTGTTCCAGACCTGGAAGAAGTTGCCCACAAGCTGAATACCACTTCATCCTAAAGATGAAAAAAACAAAAGAGCATAGGATCTTTAAATATATGAAACCCTGTTATTAGGCATTTCTCACTACTTATATTACAAGTATAATATTGTAAGAAATAAATTATAGCAGAAAAGGTTCCTTTGAATATTTCCTATATTTTCTTACAGTAAGGATAGCACAGCACAGAAATCAATTCTCTGAAAGAGATGGCAAATCTCTGTCCTGTTTCAGACCAGATTAAAGAAATGTCTCCTCTTGGGAACATGAGACTAGTGCAGGCAATCATCTGAGGTCCCTTCTGCACCTTTAGTTCTGTGAAACAGGGAAGCCAAGCCCCAAATCATATGCTGAAGGTCTCTGCAAGACCCTAGTAGTACTGTGGGAAGTGGACATGATGATGTATCCTGGCTGTTTATAACACAGCTGAAGCTAGAGACATGAAGGGTAGACATTACCTTATTGCAGTGTTGTAGGACTAGAACCCACATTCCTGCCAGCCTGCTACACTGAATTTTGAAGGTTTGTTTTGTAGACGTAGTACCACAATTAGCCACTCTAAGCTTATTCAGCCATAAATGCAACAAACCCTGACGAAACCTGTGAGTTGTCAGTGCATGAAACAAGGCAGGAATGTGCTCAAATGCTCTGATGAGTAGGAGCAACCTGAAGTGCCTACCATACTGAACAGTAGTACAAAGGATTGACATGTTCAGGTAATGCAGAAATGACAGTGAACCCTCTGAAAATGCAATGCCGGGTGCATGCGCATAAATATGCTCTTCTTCCCGTTAATACTGCTATTACACCCCAGCAGCCCTGATGCTCCCAGTGCTCACCTATGGCCGACAAACATTGAAGATGTGTAGCTATCAGAGTCTCTGGCATGAACAATTCCCTGAGCCTGGCTGCTGAACCCAGACACCTAGAGATGTTCCTCAGGAACACAGGTGGTTCCCACAATGGTGCCCCTGGATGCAGGGCCACAGCAGTGGGTGAGGGGGGCTCTCTGTGCCTCCTGCCTGGCTCATGCAGTCCATAGCTCTCCTCCTCCTTATGCTACTGACTCCTCCCCATACACTGTCTTCCTTGGGGGTCCAGGGTGAATGCACTTGGTCTCCTCATTAGGGATAAAAGAGCACCAGTAGTCATATAAGTCATAATTTTGCTTCTTCCCAGTTCATTGTGTTCACACAAGATCATTATGTTGTCAAGCTATGGGGACTCTAGTTGGCTTCAAGGACGTAAATTTGTTCTTTAGCCAGAACAGCTCTTTCCTCAGTCCCTGTAGGGTCTGCAAAATGTCAGTGTTTTCATGAGACTGTGGCCTTCCCTCCCCTCTCTGCATCTTGTGATAGTCCTGCTTACAGATCTGCTGTTCTGAGATTATTATTTTTATTTAAATGGCTGGGACCACGGCACAGCTGCACAGGAAATAAAACCAGGCTGCCTCATTCCCTCCTCATTTGCACAGCAGGGGGACGTGGTCCCCCCATAATATGCCTCTTGTCATTCTCTCTCCTCCTCTGACACCAGAATAGCTAAGGGGGCACCAGCTCACGTTCCCATCCTGGGATGTCTAGGGAAAAGGGCTGCAGCCTGTAGGTCTCCCTCTAACAAATAGTGCCTGGTCCACGTGACGAGACTGCCTGACTAGGAACAACACCCAAGGGATAGAAGGAGGCAGGAGACTGTAAAAGGATAAAATTGGGAGTAAATTGTAAAATGCAGGAGCCATTGCGTTACAGATCAGAGAGGTGATGGCTACTCCTCACTAAATTCGACACTCACTTTATGATCCTATTCCAGTCCTAATGTCCAGGACATCTTAGCAGGAGAAAGCTGCCTGCATAATGCAGGGCTTTCAGGCAAAGCCAATACAAATGCTGAGGGGCCAACACTACTGAGAGATTAAATGAGCTAAATATTTATAGCTTGGCTGAATGACAACCAACTGGAGATCTGATGTAAATACCAAGGAGGGAAAGAAACATTTTAAGGTGGCTTTGAGGGCAGGATTTAATCAATCTGAAATGAAGGGAAACTTTAGGCAAGATTCTTTTTTTTTACTCCATCTCCTGCACAAGAGAGGGAGTCAAGGACCTAGCAAAGCATGTGAAGGATGCCTTGTAGTAATGGCTCCAAAATCTCTTTGTGTTCCTATGGGCAGCAGGGTGGGTGGCTGGTTTTGGTGGACTACCCAAGGACAGCTAATCCTAGGCCATGCTCTTGTGGTTTCTGCAGGTACAGACTCTGGGCAGACGCCTGTGCAGAAATGTTTGGAGGTCTCGATATCTGCGCTGTCAAAGCTGTCCACAGCAAAGATGGAAAAGACTATATCATTGAGGTGAGAGTATGGGCAATGTGAATGCCAGTCTACTTTGGGAAGTGTATCTGCAAGCACTCTGCCTTGGAGTTCACATGCACCAATGTGCTCACTCACCCCTGTGTGCTCCTGCAGTCTCTGCTCCTCTGTGCCCACCTGTATCCTCAGGCCATGGCCCACTGACTGTGTGTTCCTATATAAAGAACTGATTCAGAGCCCCAGCCAAACTAGCAGATACACAGCAAGGTGTCAGGGTTGAAGTGCCTTCCTTTCTCAGTGTGGAACTGTGAAAGGAAATGGAGAGACACGAAGTGCTTGACCATTTCAGCTTTCCAGCAGATGATTCAGTTCATTAAAAATCTCAGTTTCTCTCTGAATGAACCTGTCTTTCTTCAGTCACTTTAAATGGGACTTCCAAACAAAAATCCTAGCTGCATCTAATTTACAAGAGGAAAATAAATGGTGAGAGTGTAGCAAAAAGTTCACGAGCAACAGGAGCAACTTCATTAAACAAAAAAAGAAAGGTGTATTTTCTAAAATCTTTTGCCCAGACAGTATTCGCTACAGTAAGAGGCCATCAAGACAAAGCACCACAGAGTTACTATGGGCAATGTGTACTACAACATTTTGTGTTCAGAGCTGGACAGACTGTGGCTCTGAGAGCTAAAGTTCAATGTGCTCCTTCCCAGGCCAGGAGACAGATATGGAAGTGGGGTAAATAGCACACTCAGGTCATCCTAACAGGGCAGAGAAGGAAAAGCTGGCCAGAAAATCAAAGTGGAAACTGAAGAGATGCCCTGGAGGAGAGACAATCCAGCAAGTAAGCAAGTGCCTCTGTCAGTATGTGACTCGAGGAGACACAACATCTGACCTACTGTAAACTCCACCAACACAGGCCAGCTGAGGAAGACGAGCAGAGCCAGCCTATTGGCTTCATGCAGGGGTGCTGACACACTGGAAAGCTATGTGTGGGAGAGCAGTCCCACCCGCTGAGGGTTGGGATGCTGATGAGAACCACATGAGCCCTCCAGTGACTGCGCATTCCTGCATTATGTATCTGCTCTCCCCAGGGAGGGGAGCAGTGACCTGTCAAAGGCCATGTGATAGAAGCGTGCTGCCAGCAACCAAATGCTGGCAAGCCTCTGTCTTTTCCTGAATTGATGGGGCCAGGGCTAATGGGTCTGCTCCTGTATGCAATTCGTCAGCACCTAGAGGAGCATCCCTCAGAGCAGACTGTTTCCCTGCTGTGCACTTTCGAATCTCTATGCCCCTGCAGCTGGGAAAGGAAGAGCAAGAAAGCAGCCTTGCTAGAGACAACTGTAAGGACATTTGGATTGTGTCCACACATGGTTAGACGTGATATGTGGTTTTCATATCCCTGCATATATTCTTGCACATAAGCCTATGTACGTGCACACACGGCTAGTTCTGGGCTTAAAGACTATATGCCTCTGTCTGGGTATGCCTCTGGGTTTTCACATCTGCCACTGTGTGTGACTGGCTGGTGAAAAGCACATCCGTACCCTGACAGCCACCATCAGCTTGCACACAGAGAAACGCACGCTCACGCTCCTCTCTCTGTGAGCAAGTAAACAGCAATGCATCTAATATGACACAAATCAGAAGAAAAACAGCAGTTTCATATAGGTCATGCTGAATTATGACACTGGAGAACCTGACTGAGCAGTCCTGATATACCAACATCTAGCAGGCCTTCAGATGCCAGGCTGATGGACATTGTTGGGAAAGGAGCAGAGCAGTGCAATATAAAGAGCAGAACAAAGCCAAACAGGCACCTTTTAATGCAGATCTGAGGGAGATGTTGACAAGTAATTAATTGCCTCCAGCCAACTTCCTGGGGTACTTTTCTTGGTCTGAAACTGATCCCTTGTTTTGATTTTTTCTTTTGATAGTGGGAGAAAAAAGTTATTTGACAGAGTGACAGTTGTATTTTCTTGGTAAGAAGGAACAGTGTGCTGTGACATTTTACAAGAAAGCACGCCTAAATGGGCTGAACAAACAAGAAATTTGCACAATGCAATTGCAGGCAGTAATTAATTTGCAAAGTAGTTCTTCAGAAAAGATTCACAGAGGTAGTGATGGGCAGTTCTATGAACTGAGATTTATCACAGTGGTTTGTGGCAAACAAAATCAGATTAAGACAGATGAGTTATCAACAGCACAAGAGTAATCTTGCACACATGGTATTTGCTCTTACTTGAACTTCACCTTCTTTTCTTTTCCCATGGCAAACAGCAGAATCTGTTACATTTCTGCCTTCAAAGCATTAGCACACTTATGTACCATTTCCATGGCTCATATTGAAACAGATTGTGAATTTAACAGTAAATGTTGGTAATTCTTTTTTCCTCTACATTAAAGAACTTTGTCACTTTGAGGGAATATTCAGCATAAGTAGTCAGCACTCAATCAGAATTCCTCAAAATAGTGCAAATTCTCTACTGGTGTCAGCAGCCAGATTCTCAAAAGGACTCAGCAACATATAGAGTTTAATAACCTCCCCTCCCCTCTCCCTCTTTTTCTTTTTTGTTTTGTTTTTTTGTTCTTTGTTTTGGGTTTTTATGTTGTTGTTGTTCTTGGTTTTTTTGTTGGTTTTTTTTTAATCTAACCCATTTCCATGTCTCTGGTAAGCTGAAAAATATGATGCAAGTAGAGGGCAAGCAAAATGGTCCACGTGATTTATTCTTCCTTCTGGAAGAATAAGATAAGCCCTGACTATCATACAGCTAAGCTATGTTACTAGACATGCTCCTTGCTGCCCTGCAAGGAGCCCTGCTCATCCCTTCAGCACTGCCTACCATTGGTTTTGATATGTCCAATCATCAGTTCCCTCCCTTCCTTCCTTCCTTCCTTCCTTCCTTCCTTCCTTCCTTCCTTCCTTCCTTCTTCTCTCTCTCTNTTCCTTCCTTCATTCCTTCCTTCCTTCCTTCCTTCCCTAGAAATCACGTAACACTCCACTCTTGCACATCAGAGTGTGAAAAAACAAACCCAGGCTTGAGTATCAGAAAGGCACAGAAGGAGAACCAGGATAGTCTTTTCCTGAGTCTCTTCTCTGCCTGGGCACTTTTCCTTCGACCCTCATACACCTTATCAGGCAATAGCAGCTGCACCAGGAGCAGCCACTGACCTTGGGCAGCTACAAAGGCCGGGTCCATATGTGCTGACGTCTTCTTGCCTTGCCCAGCTGTTCTGTGATCACCCGGGAAGGGATGAGTGCAATCTGTCTGTAATTCACATATTCCTCTCAGCCAGTTGATTTATTCAGTATTAGCATTTGTATCTGCCCCGTTCCAGACCAATTCACCCTTAGTGGAGGACAGGCACAGTAACATTTCATGATTCTTTTCAGTTCAGTGGCAACCAGCTGTGTCATTTTACCCACAGAAATCACTGCCATTTTCAAAGGCCTTCTCTTGTGCATGTGATTGTTCACTCCTGTATTTGCTGTCTCCCACATCTCACATTCCCCTGCCAGACGCTCCATATCAGGACAGCACATAGCCTCATCCTTGGTACACCTTCACTGGTTCAGGTGGAACTGCTCCAGGGTTCACTGCTCCAGGGTTCACTCTCCCTGGTGCCTTTGGTTCATAGAGCGCCATCTTCCTCTTCAGCTACTGCAGCCACAGAAATAGGAAAAAAAGCAGTCCTGGAGTTGGGGAAATCAGCTCTGGGGTTCTCAGCACAGGAAAAAAATGGACCTGTTGGAGCAGATTCAGAGGAGGGTCATGAAGATGGTTAGAGTGCTGGAGCACCTCTCCTATGAGGACAGGCTGAAAGAACTGGAGTTGTTCAGCCTGGAGAAGAGAAGGATCTGGGGAGATCTTTTAGCACCTTCCAGTATGTAAAGGGGGCCCGTAAGACAGGGACAAACCTTTTAGCAGGGCCTGTTGCAACAGGACAACATACAGAACCCCCAGCTGGCCCACCTCCCACAATTAACATAATTAACAGATTGTGGACTGCTTCAATTAACTCTGGGGAATCCAAAAATCCCTTTATAACAGGGACAAACCTTTTAGCAGGGCCTATTGCAACAGGACAAATGATAATGATTTTAAACTAAAAGAGGGTACATTCAGATTATATATAAGGAAGAAATTTTTTACAGTGCAGCTAGTGGTGGATGCCCCATCTGTGGAAACATTCAAGGTCAGGCTGGATGGGGCTCAGAGGAACCTGATCTTGTTGAAGATGTCTCAGCTCATAGCAGGGCTATTGAACTGGGTGGCCTTTAAAGGTTCCTTCCAGCCCAAACCATTCTACGAGTCTATGAAAAGAGGGGTTCGGGGTATTTGGAGCAGAGCCGTGTCTCGATGACTCTCAGGAGGGCAGGAGCCGGGAGCGCAGCTCGCCTGACTCTCGGCAGGGTAACGGCATCATCAAGTGGTCACACGGCATCATCTAGTGGTCACACGGGCCCCTCGCACCGCGCCGTGCAGGGACACGGAGACCTCTTCTCTCTCGGGAACTGTAATTGCCACATTTCCTTTTAAGATGGGAGTGGAAAGGAGGGAAACCTGCGCGGGAACCTGCTGGAGGGCCCCCAGGAGCCCCTGGCTAGTGAGACCCGGACGGGAATTGGCCATTCCCTGACATTCTTAGGAAGCATCACATTCCTCAGCTCATCTCTCAACAGAAGAACAGCTAAGTGGATAGTGGAAGGAAAAGCCACGTTGTGTATTTTGCCAAATACTGACATATAATTTTCTAACCTTCTCCTTTTGCCCCCTGGGCCAAGTAGGCCATGGATATAAACATCAACCACTCTCCAATGGTATCGTAGTTTAAACTTTCTAGGTAGCTTTTCTAATGTTCAGAAGAGACACCTATAGAAATTAAACAAAACCATTATTCTGCAAGAAAAGAGTAGAACACAAACTCAGCAAACTCAACTCACTGATTTCCTCTACTTTAAATCTAAAAAAAGAGGGTGCAAAATTTTCCATTTCCCTCCAAGAGTGTACTCTTGCAGCCTTGCCAGGGTGGAGTGCACTTCCGATTGTTATCTGAGCGTGAGTCAGTGCCTTTCTTGAGCAATTCAACCTTCAACTCTGCATTTCCAGGGATTTTAATGTTTGCTTTAAAAATAAAAGCAAAATAAAATAAACTCTTCCAACCCTGATATTTTGGTACTATTATATTTACTCCAGCTGAATCTTAACTTCATCAGAGTACAGTTCTTCCTGTGGGATTTAGTCAATGTTTGCAAAGCATTTGATTTATGATGAACTCTTGAAAATTATGTTCAGGGCTGCTATACAGCTGAGGGTCTGCTGTGCTTTCAGTATTATTGTTGTGAGGCCACTTCTTACCTCAAAGACCCTTTGACAGTTTTCCTTCCCCCATCCTCACAGTCTCACTTCCCAGTTTTCCCCAGCAGAGTAGTAGAACTTGCTTGGGAAGCAGTTGTATCACAGCATTATCAAGAAGACAAGCAGAGAATAAGTTTATTTTCCTGCACTTGGTGCTGGTTTGGTGACATCCTATTCATTACACATCTGTGGTGTTTGTTTTCCCTCTCAGGGTGCAGTGCTTTGTGTTCATTAATCCCAAATGTTTCCTGGTTTCCTCCAGTTCTCATTGCTCTCATCTCCTCAGGCTTCAGTACATGTTGTTTCTCTTCTCCTGTGGCCCTTTCAGTTGCAATGTCACCCCCAAATACTGTGAGACAATGCCAGAGGGACCTTATCCATCAGAGGCATCTCCTCAGGACATGTGAAGGAGGAAGTCTGTGTTTAGTTGATTTAGAAACCTCCAGCCACCACAAGTCTTGGCTTGACTCCCAAGCTGTGAAGGGGAGGAAGATGGAGAGTTGGGGGAAGTACATGCTATTTTGGAAAAACCTAAGCGAAATCCCACACCTGGAAAAGTCAAGCATCTTTCAGTATGAAGGGAGTGGTAACTACAGATGTTGGCAAGGATGTGGAGACACAAAACAGGTTAATGTAAGAGGTGAGTTGAAACAGGCATCTGCCCGCAGGAAACTTCCTTACTGACTGTTGTTTTTTCCTCCTGTGGCAGGTGATGGACAGCTCGATGCCCCTGATTGGGGAGCACATAGAAGAGGACAGACAGCTTATAGCTGATCTGGTTGTGTCCAAAATGACTCAGCTTGTTGTCTCTGCTGGATCTACACCGTCACCGCTGAGGCCTTGGGTATGAGTGAATAGAGACCTTGCGACCAAGTTATTTCCCTGAACTTCTTTCTTTCTCTCTCCTCACTGAGTGTCAGGCAGTCAGACATCTCAGAGAGTTGAACAGTCCCATATGTGAGTGTATTGGACAAACTGACTCCTGCTCTTCCAAAGGAGACTCTCACAGGCTCCTTGAAGTGGGCTACCCTAAGGAACACAGCTCTCCCTTACTCTCCTTTCAGATAAATGTGACATCACACCCATACCATGTCCATCCATCTAGACATTCTGACTTGCTAAATTCATGGATTCACACTGAAGACAGGCATTTTTAGAGGTTTTTCTAATGCCCAATTTCATTTCTGTCTAACACCATCCCTCAGGATAGGTTTCATTCCAGTTTTTGCATCCCTGTTCTGCTTTCAAGAACAGAAAGTGGCAATTTCCACCAGACTTGTTCCATTCCTTACTGCAATTTCTTCTTCGGAGATGTCTTTTGCTGCCTTCCTCAGGGGAGGCTTTACTAAGGCTGAACTCATATAAGAACCTGTCACTTTTGCATTTAAACTGACCCCTTTGTTCTTCTTGTGTACATCCATTTTGAGTATCAAATGCATCTAATTTTACTGCCACATTTCCCAGGGGCAGTTCTATGTAAATTAAACACCCCAGACCATAACCTGAGTATCCAGGTGTGCTTGCTACACCCCTTTCAGTATCTAACAGGGATCCAAGCATGAAGGTTTGAGGACAACAAATCTGTACAAAAGAAGAGGCAAGAGAGTAAAAAGGTTGAGAGACAAAACTGATTGTAACACACTGGTGCAATTTTTATTTCCACTTGAGACAAAAAAAAATGGGAGAAGGCACTTTATGGTGCTCTGCCTTTGTCATATGACAGTCCACTCCTCCTAAACCAGGTCCCAGCATGAAGGGTATTCAGAGAAGGGTATTCGGGTACTCCAAGTTTTAGCTAGAGTGAAGGAGTAAATATTTGATGTTTACACATTTAACTGAAAATGCTTTGAGGCAGGGAAAGCAATACAGAAGAGATAGCATTTACAAAGTGGAATCAAGAAATACTATCTGAAATAGCCAAGATATAGAGTGTATGAACTAAGAGCAAAGAGCAAGCCAGCAGAAACTGAGAACATGGGCAGATGTGTCTGTTTTCCATGTCCATAATATACTGGTACAGGATTGGATTGGATTATAGCAGACCTAAATTAGGGCCAAAACAAGAACAAAATAAATCTTGAAGGCATAGGATGTCAAATAGAATAGTCAAATAAGAAAAAGGGTCTTCACCGGGAATACAACCTAGAAATATCTGTATATATAATCAAGAAAACTAAACCCACAGACGTGTTAACTAGAATTTTACTATAGAGAAAGAGCTTGGTGCCACAAACATCACAAAAATTGCACACACTACATTACTAACATAATGTTATAACAGTGAGAAGTGTCCAGAGAGAAATAATTAAATATGAGGCTGGTGACATGCGGAACTAGAGCTACAGGTGAAGACTTCCACAGAAGGAATACAAAGAGCAATTCTGACTATAAAGACAGCAGTACTGAATACACAGAAATACGAATCCTTGGATATCCTATGGGTATGAATAGAATACCTATATGTATTATTGGACCTCTCTGTACTAGTCTCTGGGTCAAGAAAAACTGAGAAATTATGAAACTGAGTGCACAGAATTGATACAGATGGAAAAATAACAAGTCACAACAATGTGAGACTTCAACTATGAAGAAACAAGTCAAATACCACAGTGGGACAGCAATTCAGAGGGAGGAAAAAACACCTTGACTTTGCCTTGAGAAACATCCAGGTACAAATTCAGAAAGTGAGTGTGTACCATTAGATGTCCAAGGGACAAATGTGATCATCAAAAAGTCAGGGTATGACACAAGCAGTGAGAAAACAAAATTAACCAACCCCCTAGCAGTAAAACTGCATAGATGCTATTTGAGAGACCACTGTTTTCCAGAATGCATATATACATTTCTGATCTGCTCCTGAACCAAGAATGTGAGAAATAAACTTGTAGAGTTAAGTGACAAAAAGGACATTGAAGACAAACAGGAGAAAGAAAACCTTTCACATTTGGAAATCTGACATTTAAGAAGACCTTTATGTAGCATCATACAAGTAATAAAAGGAAATGTAAAAAGGACAGAAATTAATTTTGAGGACCAGATGTAGGAAAGGATGAAAGGAGCTCTTTGAGTTCATCAGAAAATGGAACCCTACCAAACAATTGGTGGGTTCTGTGGATAATCCAAATTTAAGGGAGGAAAAGAAGATGACAGGGACAGTGTTGTAACTCTAGTAAATGCAATTGCTGAAAGTGGGGAACTTCTTTACCTCATTATAGTTTTTCCTGATCAGAATGACAAGGGAGAGAACAAAAACAGTTATTAAATCAGTGATGACTGATATTTGTAAAAAATTATTAAGCCCCCAACTCCAGATGGCCACATCCAATGAACTGAATTTGGGAAGTGACTAAGCTGCCAAAAAAACCTGTGCAATATCATTAGAAATAGTCACTGCTCCAGAGGATTGGTGTACAACAAATACAAAATATGTGGTTTGAAAGCTTTAAGAGTAATGTAGAAAAATTCAGACAAGTAAGTCATAGACTTTATGAATTATCTCAAATGATAATTTAAAGAAGAATACAGAAGAATAAATAAATCAGCAGAAACCACAGCTAAGGGCATTTACCTCATTATTTTTTTGCAAAGACGAAAAAATTCCCCATTAATTTCCTTTCAATTCTTTTCCTTTCATTTTTTTGGGAACTCTTTAATGAAGTGGTAGATAACAGGCAATCAGTCAAAATGATGTAGCTAGTCAAAAAGCCTTAGGCAAGGTAACAGACAAGCCATTAAAGAAAGCGTGGAGGGGCTAAAAGGTAAAATTTTATTGAGTAGCAGAAGCTGACCTCAGATAAAGACACAGATAGCAGAGATTTTAATTCTTGCAAACAGTTAGCAGAGGAGATACTTCAAGGCTACTGAGCCTGGCCATGTTGGGTTAAATGGGTTGGTTGAGCCCAGGACAGGATAAGATGTTAATGACATATTTGCTTTCATGCCTTCAACATGAAACCTGGTTTCGTGGTTACACTGAGGTTCTTCCTTTGCCTCTCTGACCCACCACCAGACTTTCCCTTCACTGTGTCTCTTCCAAAGGCAGGAGACCTTGGGATGGCCCTCACCCCTTCATCCCTCAGCCTCAAAAACTTGTTTTGCCTTTATCTCTGAGATGCCTTGGTTGACTGCAGGGAAAGGCTGTAGAGGTGAATATGAGATCCAGTTTCCTGTCTTTGGCTGGTCTAATCAGGATGTCTCACAGCATTCGGACAGTAAATTTCCATCAATACCAAAGCAAGGTTTAGTTCCCAAGCTATGTAGGGCTAGAAACCATGAATGGGAAATTCCCAGATTTTCCTTCCTGTCCATATGCAAGTCCCAGACAAATAGTGCAAAATAGGGACTGGCAACTTCATCACATCTTTGTTAGTCAGTTGAAACTAATTTCAAAGTTTCCAGCTATAAAACATTTCTTCCCATTTCCAGAATCACTTAGCTCATTCTCTTGACCTTTCAGAAGCCTTGAAGACCCTTTTATCATGATGTTCTCCATGTAAATAATCCAGCATGTACCAGCCTATCTGTCTCCAGCTTCCCCAGTTTTCATAAACAATTTTGTGCAATAGGCTTATTCAGACTTTCGTTAACTTCGGACCAGCCCTTTGTGCAGCAATTCTGTGTTGCTTAATCTATTAAAATATCTGTCAAAAAGACTAAACAGCAATAGAGAAGAAAGAGCAGATGGCACCAAATTATTTGCATTAGTCAGGACCAGGGATGGCAGTGAAGAACATCTGACAGAGCTATGTATGTTCAGTCACCACAACAGCAAATTAAACTCCATATGGAAGACTGAAGGGTAAGCTAAGCTGGGGGTAGAGAGAGGGAGAGCATAAACAATGTGCAGAACTTTCAAGTGGCACCAGCCATTCCCTTGGGAAATTCTTTGTCACATACAGGCTAATGAAAACCATTGCTCAGCCTATGGTTGTGTTGACAAGGGAAAAGCAGGAAATTAGGATGCAGGAAAAATGAACTGGCAATGTATACAGAGAACCCAGATATTGCTTCATCTGGAAAAATGTAAGCAGACCCATCTCTGGCATCTGCAGGAGGAATTACAAAGCTGGGAAAGAGAAGATGGTGATGAAAACAATTAGAGGCTTGGAAATATTCCCATGGAGGGGCTGGAGGGATCCTAAAGTCTCTTGGCTTTAGAAAGGAGGTGAATGAGAGAGAGGGCAGTGAAGGTTTACAAAATAATGAATGGCCTAGCGTGGGCAGGTTGTGAGAACTAGTCTCAAAACCCAGAACAAAGCAATGGAGATAAGAAATGGGAAAGACAGTGAGGCTGAAAGCTGAACAACACGCAAAGGGTCTGGATGTAAATATCTAAACAATATCTGGAACTGTTGCAAAGATTTTGTGGAGCAGATAATAAGCTTCATGTTTCAGGGCTGAAACTGACCCTTGCTTATTAGCAATCAAGAGGAGACCCCTTAGGGTACAGAGGTGATTACTCCATAGACATTTCCATGGTTCATCCCTCCTTCCTTCGGAACATCTGGTGCTGGCAACTGTCCAAAATGGGAGATGAGACTAAGAGAACCCCTCGGGCCAGATACATTTGGTAATTCCTGATTGCCTAAAAAACATTCTAAACTGTAACTTCATTGTTATTCCCTGTGAGCAAACAACTTCTATGCTCTTTATTACTCACCTCTCCATTTTGGTCCCATGAGATTTTACCAGCCAGATGCTGCATGTGTGTGAGTGTGTATTTAAGGAACACTTCATGACTCTACAGTTCCTGTATTACCTCAGGGCTTCTCTTTGGGGACTCCATATTAACTGGATTGGCTTTTTTTCCTCTAGCCTCCACAAGTTCAGCCTGTGTCAATGAAATCTCAGACTGGACCTCCTCTTGGACAGCTGTCACAACCACGGCCTCCTCCACAAGGTACAATTCTCTGATTCCCATGACAGTGATGACTCTGAGTCCTATCAGTTTGCCTCCTAAATAAAAGGAATCAGGATAAAGGTTTCGTTCATTTTCCAATTCACTGACAAGCAGGTCGCAAGTTCAGTGTACTATTAAAGCAGATACTGTCATATTCCACAGCAGCTCAGAAAGTGGGATGAAAATTTGATATAGATCCAGTTGATAACCACTGGTAGGACTTGGCCCAGCCAAACAAGGCCACTTGAACTAGCACTGGAGCAGGATTCTGGGCATAGAGCATATTGTGTTTGCACAAAGCTGTGGTGGCTACAAGTGTTAAGAAGTGATGGGAAGATGCTAGTGTTGTCAGGCTTGGAACAGACATCAATGTTACAATGCCAGGAGGCTTGATTCATCTGTCCAGGAGTTCCCATGTCAGCAGGAGCACACACCCAGCTCCTCCTGACACCAGAAGCAGGTTTGACTTATGTGGCTTGGTCAGAACAACAGGTTAGGCTTATTGTCCTGATGTACACTCAGGTGAGGAAGCACAGGGCTGCCCTGTGGCTAGCCAGATCACAACAACCACTCAATCCACATAACTGATTAGACCCTCATTTTTGCCACCTTCCCTTCCTTTCTCCATTTCAACCTTCTAGAAAATTAACATCCACCTCTAATTATCTTTTTCTCATTGGTCACAGTTTTGCTGCATCCAAAATTTAGCATTTCTGATACTAAACACATCTATATAATCTTGGCATTCCATACTATTGATAGAAGCTGTTGGCCTTGCAGGGTACTACTCCCCATCTGTCTCCAGTACTCCCCTTCAATTCTCTGCAAAGCTTTTTCTCACATAACTCCCCTGACCACCTGTGAAATCCAGCCAGAATCCCCCACAACACTATCTGAAACTTTTGTCAGGTTCTCACAGCATTATCTGTCACACCCAGCAATTTCTCATGTCACGTCCAATTGTTTTCCACATCCTCTTCAGTTCTGAGAGTCTGCTACCAAAGCAACTGAAGCCACCTGGTGATGGTTCTGGAACAGAGGTATGGATAGTGATAGGATGGAGTGTCTCACATCAAACTGCTGGGCCCGTGAAGGGACTGCTGACCCAAACCAGCAGGGTCAGCTTACATTTCCCACAGAGCTGGTTCTCCAGTGACTCTTCCTTCCCCAAGCAGGAAGTGCTCACCAAGGATAAGAAATACCAGATACATGAAGGGTAAGGCAGGTTGAAGTGAATCCCTTTGGGGAGAGTGGAGGGACTTCTTTAGTGCTGAAGAAGGTAGAGAAATGGACAGCTCTAGAGAGGAGGGCATGACAACAATTTTAGGCCTGTAAAAGAGGATTTGCCTTATTCTTCTCCACAAAGTTACTCTGAGGAGTCTCTCCTCTTAGCAAAACCCATCCTTCCACAGAGACCTTCTGTGCTTATTGCCCACCACATGCACTTCCTCACATTTATGTCTACATGTCCCTTTCAGGTGGACCACGCCAGCCACAAGCATCTCAGCCTGCACGAACAAACGCACCCCCACAGCAGCGGCTCTCTCCTCAAGGACAGCAGCCCCAGAGTCCCCAGTCCACCTCCCCTCAGCAGCAAAGGTCACCTGGATCTCCACAGCAAGTCCGATCAGCAACCGGGTCCTCTCCAGTCCAGGCTTCCAAGGCAGGCGCGTTCCCTCCACAGCAGCCTAGGCCTCCTGCCCAAGGCCGGGCTCCCAGCCAGCCGAGCCCCACGGAAATGTCCAAGCAGCAAACCACCCCACACCCACACCTGAAGTAAGTGCTCTGACAAACTGATAGGATCTGTAGATATTAGAATAAGGCTGTCCAAAAAGTATCCTGAGCTGACATGAAGAACATATCACCTGTTGTCAGGCAGTAGTCCCCAGGGATAAAGGCCTGCACAACTGTGAGTGACTTCAGAGATAAATGTGTATCCCTTGGCATAACAGGCCACCAGTGATCTGTTGTCAAATACAACCCGTTCTTCCTGACATCACTAAGATGTCACACTCTTCCTTCACTCTTGTTCATGTGCTCACTGTTAATCGTGTGCTCTACGCTGGACACATCAACACAGCCACTGCCTTCCCAGCAGGGTGTATACTCCTCACAGGCTGCAAACAGCACAATATTGGCCAGAAGGCTCAACAGGAGTTATTCCTTTACTATTTCCTAAGTGCAGAAGCCACTAAGGTTCTTTTTGCATTTGGTAGCAAAACGGCAGGAGAGACAAGGGGAAGTGGAAGTGGCCCTATTCATGTATATAAAATTTCAGATGGTGACTGTGTGGGGAAGCACTCTTCTGGATCAGAGCACAATGATGAATTATTGTGGATCTTTGGTAGCAGCTTTTGCTATCACCCTTTGTGGAGCATATCTAGCTGGCACCATGGCAGGAAAACTGACCAAGAAAACGTCTGATGCTGACAAGAATTTAACACAAGCAAATTGGTATGAACAGGCCAGAACAAAATATAGGCTAGGAATAAGAAGACAATTTCTGAGAAGCAGAGGAGTGATGTTCTACAACAGGCTTTCAGTGATGATGTTCACATCAGCAAGGCAAACTAAAAGAAGCGTACTTAAGGATCAAAATGTGGGTACTAAGGATGCAGTCACCACATTATACATATTTCAGGTACTTTTTCCAGTCTGGTTTTGTGCTGGATACCTATTATTGACCATAAGAAACTAAGCATGGTAGCAGGGAAGATTGGGACATTTACTTCAAAAGCACAGTCCTGATCTGAACTTGAACACTAGCAGATACACAGCCACCAGGAGCAGTGTGGTCAACCCAAAGACCTGCATTACAGAGTTGACAAAGCAGACAGGCCATTGAGGGCAGGAAGCAGCACACATTGTGGGGGATCTGGCTACCAACTTACCCAACCCTCTGGCGCTCTTGCAGCTGAAAGGCCAAGACCATCATTCCTGGTAAGGCTGATGAGAGACAGGTTACCCCTAATATCAATCCATTCTTCTATATTAGTAGTGAAATTACTTATGAGTTTCCCACAACAGCCTCACCAAATGGCAACTGCTTACTTCTAGTCAGATGTTTTCAGTAACACTTACCAGTATGGACTGAGCCACTTGGCCATGCCCAATTCTGTCCCACCTCCCCCATTCCTGGACGTCTTAGCACATGGAGATTTTCCATGCCAACCTCTCCTTTTATCCTTGAACATGTCTGTGTGATGAAACACAAATCATGAGTAACTAGCTTTGAATTCCCACCTTCTCCTGCTGAGTCTGAACTTTGTTTTCCCTTCCAGCAAATCGCAGTCCCTGACAAACAGTTTCAGCATATCTGAGTCATCTCAGCGAGGAAATGCCACTGAAGATGAAGCAAAAGCTGAGACCATCCGCAACCTGAGGAAATCATTTGCTAGCCTGTTTTCTGATTAACAGTCCTGCAGCTGGATCTGTGCTTCTGTCAGCCCTCACTCTACATTATTTCATACCTGATGTCATCCTGGAATACACTCAGTGAACCCAGCGATTTACAACTAACACCTGGGTAAAGGGAATTTAGAAAACTATAGTTGTTTTAAAACAAAGAAAATATTCGAATAACAGTCTGAGAAGTGACTGCATAAAAGTGTCACTATTTCATTGGGTTTTGTGCATAATCAGAATCACATCTGTTCAAATGACTGAGTTGTAAAGCAAATTTTACTCTTGCTAGCCCCTGTGGAGTCAACACAGTTATGACAGTGCAAACTGGGTTTTATTTTGATTTGTATATAGTCAACACAATTGTTAACTTCCAATTACTGAATTCTTGTTAAGGTCAAGCTAAAAAATTAGGCTTCTTCTAGAAACACATGTGCAAAGGCAGAGTCGAGATTAAGTATCCATTGACCGACAAAGTGAGCATGCTTGAGCATGGAAATACAGTGAACTGTGGAATTTCATGATACCAACTTCATAAAAAGTCACTTTTCAGAGCAAAACTACATTCAAGATGAATACGGTACCAGGCATCAGTAAGCACCAAAGATCACAGGAGCAGGTCAGCCAGATGGACTGCTGGTCTGTTCCAGATCATAGCAGATAAAACATCTCTGTTTCATGCCTTGCATTTATGTCCCCTGCGTGTGATTCCCAAGTTCTGAGAGAAAAATGTCATGTTCTAACCTGGTAGCTTTAGTTCAAATATAAACTGAGAAATGGGTCTTCCACACAAAAAACAACTTCTTCCCCTGCCCCTCAAAACACCAGAGTTCACATTCACAGTTCACACAAATTCCAGACAAAACCTAGCTAAATTCCAAGCACTTTGGTGACTTGGTCACATCTGGCCGGGTATGTCCCTCAGGAACATGCTTAATTAACAGCAGAGCTGATGAAGTGTACACAGTTGTGTGCTGAGTGTTCCATAATACTGAATGGACAGAGAGATGGAGTGAAATCCTGTCTCCCGCCTCGAATTCCCACTGACTTTGCTGGGGTGAATGCAAAATGAATGCACAGTGACAAACCTGCAACAGTACTGGAAAACTATGCTTCAAAAATAAGATGACCTGGGTCCATCCAGAGACACCAAGCCACGGGAGGGCATGTATGGGATTGTCTCAAGCAGGTAACAATCAGTATTAGCTCTCCCTGACCACTCCCAAGAATTATCCTTCCGGAGAAGACAGAGATGGATCTTTGCTGGTGTGCTTTTCCTCTAAGCCTGCAACACAGAACGAAGCTGCGTCTATGCACATATACTCGAACTGGGACACGACAAAACCCACACAAACTATGTCCATGACTGAAAAAACTCACCCTGGGTAAATCCACGTATTTACAGCTATTTATACCAGCTGAGAGCCTACCCTTGCACTCTGGGAGGTCTGTTTGTAACATACCTAATGCAGGTGCCAGTCCTCTTCCCGCCTCAACATACAGCTTTGAGGCCAGACTTGGCTTCGTGCTTCCCTTGGCAACCTCACCGTGATGATACTTAGGAATGCCCAGGGAGGTCAGTAAGTTAAAAAAATATTTGAGCCAATGGCCCAGATCGTTGCTGCCACTTAAACAAGGAGATCCCCAAAGCAACAACAGCAACAGCTGCATTTGCCATCTTGGATCTTATGATTCACTGGTGGGAATAAAGCCAAACAAGGAAATCCTTCCTGCATAGCACCTGTAATGAACATCTAAATCCAATGAAGTCATCTGGACCTTGTATGACCTATCCCTGAGCAGGCCTTTGCACATATAATGGCAAGTAACAGCATAGCTTTTCCAGATTGGAAGTCCCTCAAGAGACTCATCTGGATCAATGATTTATACCTCAAGTTCAGTATTACAGAACCACCTTACTCTCTAATGGTTTGTCTTCTGTTTTGGGGGTTTTTTCCCTCAGT
>VZTH01001027.1:32976-49651 GCA_013397815.1 Aleadryas rufinucha | reverse complement strand
TCTCACTGGTTTGCCTTTCAAACATTCACAATGAGAGATTCAGGTTACTGAAAATACCTGTATTTCATAGTTACCTAATACTTCAGTCTGGAGGCTTGTTCAGTTCCTTGTCTGTGGATTTCCACTTTCTCAGTCTGGCAGCTGCCCCCTCTCAAACTCACTGGATGTTAATGGACACATTGCTTGATAGATTTAGAGGTGCCCTGAGAGTGAGAATAAGTTACCCTTTTCTCAAGGTAGACACAGATACCTGAATAAAAACCACATTCTCTGTAAGATACATTTAAAGTAATAGAGTCTGAGTGACAAACAGCTTTTGTTGCATGGGCTTCCAGCTAATTTTCCAACAATGATAAAAGCTAAAGCTGATGTACCAGCCAGTAGTAACAAGACCCACTTAACTAGCAAAAAAAATCTCAAACACCTTATTTTAACAATAGCTTCCTCACCATGTTTGGTGACCTCTGCAATTCTGTCTGCTAGATACACTGTAGGGTCTGTTGCTAGAGAGCTCTCTGGGTTATCCCTTCTGATAAGGAAAACTGTGTTTTCCAAAATATTTTCAAGCTAATGGCTTTATTCACTCTTCTAATGGGTCTTGGATACTCACCTGAAATCAAACTATAAATTCTAGTGTTTCAGTGATACGTATAATATGTAAAAATAGAAAAATATTATGATTGATTTGCAAAACTCTAAGCCACCTTTTTTCAATGAATTGTCAAATGGATCACAGCCTTTCAGAACAGCTTTTATTGCTATTTAACTTACTTTAGCTGTGAAGACTGAAGAGTTCTATGTCAAAACTAACTCTCTTTTTCACTGAGCTGCTACCACACTAGACTTACATTTCTGCCAAGATGTTGGAAATCTGTAGTTAAAAACACCTGGAAATGTTTGGCAGGCCCAACAGGATGATTGTGATGCTATTGTGGCTCACAGTGTAAGAGTGGGTGTCCCAAGATTCTCTCTGCAACAGTTTTGGAAAAAAATCACACATGATTTTTTTTCCCTCTCTGTATTTCTCTGTTCTGCTCCTGTATGACATAGAAATGCTTGTCAAGTAAACTTTTTACATCCTTTGTCCATCCAAACTCTTAAGCATCTTTTTATATTTGAGCACACAACGGATTGCTCTTTTTACAAGTTTGTCATGAAATAAATTGCCTCACAAGCGTTCTATTGGTGCATGTCTGTGCAGCAAAATACAGAAGTGATTGTACTAAATGCTGAGAACAGCCTTGATTGCTCTGCCTAGTACCTTCCATAAAGAGGCGGTAGTTCAAGCTGCCACCAGAACGTCAACTCAACATCCCTAGGAAGGATGCAGTCTCCTGGTTAATAGATACCTACAGCACTGTGTCTTCAATGCTGTTATACATTAATTTTACAAACAAAAGCTAATCTAGTTATAGTGGACAATGTAGACACATCTATGTGAATGTTTGGTCCATTCTCTGTGGGAGCATATTCAAAGCCATGGAAAAAGTAAGGATGTTGGAGTCTCTGAAAAGGGGCTCGGAGAGCTCCAGTAAGGTACTACAGAGGGAGCTGTATATAGGAATGGTGGTTTCAGATGCTTGCAGGAAAGAAGCAAAAGGACAAGATTTCCAGGCTAATGCTGGAAGCAAATTTCAGAGACAGTAGTTAGTGATACTCCAGTCCTCTTCTCTAATTTGTATTGAAAGAGCTCTTGCCAAACATTCATTCATGATCAGCTTGTGCTGAATGCAGAAGAATACTAAAAAATACACTGAGTTCCTCTTAAAGGATGATGAGTAGCTGAGTGCTTACAGACTATGTTCTGAGATTTAAAAAGAAGTTCAAAGTGCAAAAAAACCCCTCAATTTATATTCTGTTTAAAACAACATTTTATGTAATTGATCAATAACTTCATTGGACAGTTTCCAATTAGAATGAAACTAGCATTAAAATGGTGTAAATTTTTTTTATGCTAGAGAAGTCTCACTTTCTTGAAAGAGCTGAGTGAATGCTCTGAATTGTTAGAAGATAGCCAACTTGTGTATGCTGTTTTTCACAGTCCAACTGAGCAACATTGTACTGACCAGTTCTGCTGATCACATAAGACTTTGATGTCTGTGTGGTGTTATTCCAGCTTCAATGCTAAGAATTAAAGCAAAACAATCCAGTTGGGAAGTAAAGGATACAGCTGTCAGTGACATTGCAATCCACATCAATATTTCATTTGAATTTCAGGGTTCTTCCACAGGGACTTGAAACCTGAAAACCTGCTTTGCATGGGACCAGAACTTGTGAAAATTGCAGATTTTGGATTAGCCCGAGAAATCCGATCTCGACCTCCTTACACCGATTATGTATCCACAAGATGGTAAGTGCTAGTACTCACCTACATTGTAGGAACTTGAAATCAACACTTTAAAGTAGTACAGTACTGAATTTGTGCTGATTGTTATACCACTTTTGATCCCTCCTCTTTATGGAACTTTTATTTAAGCTTGGTGTAATTTAAAAAGCTTCAGTTAGTGCAAGACAGTTTACACATAGCAGCAGCACAGGAGCAGAGAGGGAGTGGGGTAAGGCAGGTGTGGGAACATGCTAGGATTGCTGCATGTCAGGAAGGTATAAGAGTTTACAGAAGCTTATGTGGTTTTAATCAAAAAAAGAAAAAAGTCTGTGTACAGGAAACGAGAGGAGCTTTTTAAAGGATGTTTGCTCTTAATAGCAAAGAATGAAGAGGTGAGTGATTTCATGTATGTTTGAATTGTGTTGATTGTTGGGATTTCCTTTTCTTTCTTTCCTTTACAGGTACAGAGCTCCTGAAGTCCTTCTGAGATCCACCTGCTATAGTTCTCCAATAGATATTTGGGCTGTTGGTTGCATAATGGCAGAAGTTTACACGCTGAGGCCTCTCTTCCCAGGCGCCAGTGAAATTGATACTATATTCAAAATTTGTCAAGTCTTAGGGACCCCAAAAAAGGTAACTGAAGTAATACTCCACCCTGCAGTAATCCTGGAGCTGTTCTACAATACACAATGAAAAATAATACATTTTCCTGCTTACTGCTAATTTATGGTATTGATCTGAGATATAATAAACTAAATTAAAACTTATGTCCTGTGCAGTAAGCATTATGTAATTATGCTGTTAAAGGTGACACATAGAGGAGGAGAAACAGACCCCTGAACAGCAAATGAAGTCCTTCATTCCTTCATTAGGTGGGAATTTAATTTTCTCTTGTACATTGCATATAAACCTATGGTTTAAGAGGCTAAAAATTGGGATAATGACAAGATTCCTATTTCCTGATTCCATTTGTGCCCTTGACTCTGTCAGATGTACAGCAAGACTCACCTCTCACCAGAGGTTTGAGGTGAAGATTTTTAGTGAAATTTTCAGTATAAGTCCGGAGCAAGCTGGACACAGTCTGTTACTGGTAGAATATATGCTAGAGTGCTTAGGCACTGATACTTTACAGCGTAATCTTTTTTTGTGTTTGGAAATCTCATTCTTTCAGAACGACTGGCCTGAAGGCTACCAACTTTCAGCTTCCATGAATTTTCGCTGGCCTCAGTGTGTACCTAACAACCTAAAATCTCTCATACCTAATGCTAGCAGTGAAGCAGTGCAGCTCATGAGAGACATGCTGCAATGGGACCCCAAAAAGCGGCCAACAGCTACTCAGGTTTGATTTTTTCTTTTTCTCATTTCTGCTTGTGATTTTTTTCTTTTACTGCAAGGAACAGTCATTTAGCAGTTGCTCAGGGGTGCCGTTCTTAGAAGGGAGAAGAGAATCCAAGAACAATTTGCAAGACAAAGGAGGGTAATTAAGAGAGAGTAATCAATCTTTTGCATGAAACATCAACTGCTTGGGGTGTGTGCTCAATGATCAAAAGTGTGACTGCAAAATGCAAATACACTTGAATTAAGTGTAACCCATTCACTGTGAATAGCAGCAGAGTGAAGGTAGGATGTATGGCTGAAGGCTGTGATGCTGTTCTTTCATTGCTGTTCCCCACAGAATGACTGGAATCTGGTTCAACCACCTTGCCCTCGGCAACCTGTGCCAGTGCTCAGTTATTCTCAGAGTGAAAGTGTTTCTTGATGTTCAGAGGGAGCTTCCTGTATTTCAGTTTGTGCCCACTGTCACTGGGCACCCCTGAAAAGAGACTCGCTCCATCTTCTTGCCCTTCTGGTTTTTTGCATACTTTGGTAAAATCCTCAAGAACCTTCTCTTCTCCAGGCTGAACAGTCCCAGTTCTCTGTCTTTCCTCACATGTGAGATGCTCCAGTCCCTTAATCACCTTTGTGGCCCTTTGCTGACTCTCTCCATTATGTCCATCTCTCTCTTCTGCTGGGGAGGCAAAAACTGAGCACAGCAGTCCAGGCATGGCCTCACCTGTGCTGAGCAGAGGGGAAGGATCACCACTCTCAACATGCTGGCAACACTCCTGCTCAGGCAGCCCAGGAGTTAGTCTTATTTGCAGCAAGGGCGTGTTTGGTAGATCATCCATGTTCAACTTGGTGTCTACCAGGTCCTTTCCTGCAAAGCTGCTTTCCAGATGGTTGACCCCAGCATGTACTGGTGCATGTGGTTATTCCTTCCCAGGTGCAGGACTTGGTATTTACCATTGTTAACTTGATGAGGTTCCTCTCAGCCCATTTCACCAGCCTGCCGAAGTCCCACAGGATGGTGGCTCAACCAAACGGTCTGTCAGCCCCTTCTTCCACTTGTGTCATCAGCAGACTTCCTGAGGGTGCACTCTGCACCACCAGCAACATCATTAATGGAGGTGTTGAACAGTATTTGCCCCAATATTGACATCTGGGGAGCACAGATACTTCCTGGCCTCTAACCAAGACTTTGTTCCACTGATCACCACCCTTTGGGCCTGGCCTTTCAGCCAGCTGTCAGTCCACCTTGCTCTCTGTTCCTCCAGCCCAGTGTTGCCTGGATAAGGCTAGCTTTTTCTCAGCTCAAGTGCACTGCAGATATGTTCCAACATCCTTTACATGAGCATTGCCCAAGTCATCAGTATTGCACATATAGGTGGTTGTAGCCACTGGTTTCAGATAGTACTCAATTACATGAGCAGGGCACCTTTTGGAAAACAGATGTGATTCTGGGTTCAAATTTGACTTGACTTGAAGGGCCATAGCTGAACCTTTGTGATTTAATTAGACCTTCAGTACAAATTGGAATAAAAAGCTTGAAATGTTATTAAAACAGCTAAAAAGTGAAATAGGTTAAGAACTCACAAAGATAATGAAAAACAAAAAAACACTGACTGTAACAGTATTAAAAGCATTAACAAATGTTTTATAGTAAAGTACAAATAGAGTGAGGAATCTGAGCTTTTAGAAGCTTTTTGCAGCAAGAGGTCTTTGGGAAGGGAAGATGAGTATGCCTGAAACAGCAAGATAGGCAGATTAATTGCTGTTACTGACAACTCCTTAATTACTCGTAAGGCAGGATAAGAGTACTTTTACTAACTTGTCTGTCAGAAAAGATAGAGGCTAATTTTCATAAGGGTTGTATTTCTTTCACTTAATTCCATCTTGGAAATGGAGAATGGAAGAGATGGGATGTCTCTTGGGGTCAATGAGTTTTGCTGGCTGAATCTGTAATGATGGGCGGGAGATGTGTTTGCACACGCACACATGAAGAGACAGCACATAATGAAACATGCCTTTAGATGCCATATACTTGGTTATATATCTTAATTCTGGAGAACTTTTCCTTCTGTACTAGTCCACAGAGGATTTGATAACTCACTATCTCTTGAAACTTCCCTACTATTGTAGCATTTTTTTTGAAGTGGATTGTGCTCACTAGAATCTAGTGTTGAGAGATGGGTCTTCTGCTGTTTCCTGCTCCAGAAAAAAAAGGAAATTAAATTTGTAGTGACACATAGGACTGGGGTAAACGAAAAACTTTGATTTTCTAAGCTTAATGTCTTCATTACTTTTTAGGCACTTCGATACTCATACTTCCAGGTTGGGCATGCCCTGGGCATCCAGGAACTGGGAAAACAAAAGGAACTGCATAATAAATCATCTCTGCACATTAAGCCTGTCCCCCCAGCACAGCCCTCTCTGAAACCTCATGCCCGAATTTCATCAAGGCCTTTTCAACAAAGCCAGTCTTCTCAGCACATGGTGTACGCATGTAAGACAGACAACTGTGGGGCTGAGCACAGTAACTACTTACAGGAGGACAAGTCTAACCAGGTTCTTCTGCCTGCAATTCACAATAAGGTTCCTCAGCAGGTAAAGGTCCATCTAGCATAAGATAAGCTTTCTGATATACTGCCTGATTTTTTCCTTGTGTTACTTTTCCTTGTTCTCTTTCAAGGTTCTTGTACTTCACTAAAAGGATAGTGAGTGGGAATAAAAAATGGTTACAACTTTCTGCTAGAAACTGGAAGTTACTCTATTGAAATCTAAATCCAGTTGTTGTAAAACAAGTCAATTTCTCATTTTAGAACCGTTTTGTTGAAAAGCACCCTTCCCTTTGTTGAAAAGCTCCACTTACAGGATGACACTGATTTCATATGAGTAAAAAGGACGTACAGTGTTCAAAATATGAATGGGATTGATGCCAGAGAAAAAAGTATTAAGCTAAATAGTATTGAAATGAGGGAAAGGAGGCTATTGCCTTCATCCATTTAAGGCATCCAGTTTAGTGACTGGGAATAATACTCCCTTTGGTCTTCCATACTGGACATGGAAACCAACAGATTGTTCCTTCAGCATGATAATATACTCTTTCTGTTGACTGATGAGGAGACTGGGTTCATAAGATAGATGACGAGAGTGGACAGTGCAAATGCTGCTGCTAAGGATCAGTCATAAGTAGGGTCTGTACTGGCCAGTGTCACACAAGGTCAAAACGTATTGCTGAGCCTGAATGACTGAAGAGACACAAATTTGTACCTGTGCTGTCCTGCAGGAGGAAAAATATTTTAAAATGTCTAGACAAAGGCTTGTGGAAACATAGGCGTTCATGCAGTTTCATACTCCCAGCATGGGTCTAGAGGTAAAAATTGAGCATGAAGTAATGGTTTGGAGGTGCATACTGAAACATGAATAGAATTGGAATTGAGACTTAAGAAATTTCTTCTTTTGGCAGTTCAAGACACTTTATTACAGGATGAAATGCAGAAGGTAAGTAATGTTGGCAGACTACAGATTGTGTTCTTAGCATGTTTAATAGAAGATGGTGTTCTTACAGCTCTATTACCACTATTACTCTTTGAGATAGAGAAAAAAAAATCCTCTTTGTTCCTGCCACCTGGTTTATAGTCTAAGCACATGGGTTTGTTTCTTTTCAATCTTTATAGCAGAAAACATCTGCTGGATCTGAGAATATAAATGGTGAACTTAAACCAAAACCTAGGCGAAGATGGGGACATCTTCCCAGGACAGTTAAGAGTTCTGAAGTCTGGGATGACTTGGAAGACCTTGATTTTAGCTCTTCCATCATGAGAATGGACTTGAAAAACAAGAAGAGGCAGAATGATGAAACTCTTTGTAGGTAAGGGGGTTTTTATGTGCATGTGCTATTTGGTCTATTTCTTTGGCCTTTTTCTCTTTCTTAGTACTGTTGCTCTTCATGCTTTCTTTGTATCTAGAAATTTATATCTATACAATTTCATGTTCTTTTTTTTTTTTCCCACTGAAAAAATTGGCTTAAGTCTCCCCAAGTTAATCTTTGAACATATACTTTCGATTTTACATGTGGGCTATTTTGACGTACTCCACGCATATAAACTGTTTTGGACAACTCTAAGCTGCAGTTTTCATGGATGGTATACCGAAGAGAGAAACCTACAGAGTGATTTATAAAACCTTTAAAAGCAGTTTATAGGGGAACTAGAAGTACAAATCTGATTTTCAGGGGCACTTGTATGACTTCATGTTGATAATACTCCCTGTTGTCTGTGTGCTTATGGTGTAACAAACATAGTAGAAGGAAATGATTCCTGGAGATGGGATGGAGTTGAGAAAGCCAACTGTGAATAAACATGTACTATAAGAATTGGACTAGGTGTACCAATTTTTGAATTACAGATTTGAAAGCATTTTGGACCTGAAGCCTTTGGATGCTGTAGGCTCTGGCAGCAATGCACGAACTTCCCATGCAACCTTTTTGCGGCAGGACACTCCCACACTGAGAGTTTCTGCAGCAAAGCAACACTACTTAAACCATTCTAGGTATCAACCTGGTTAGTAAAAAATACTTTCCTTTTCTTCCTGCAATTCCAACAGCAGTACGAAATAGTCATTGGTACATTAGCTGTTATCCTTTGACCTTGTGGAGGGGGGCTTCTGCTTAAAGAACATGAGGAGAGAAAGAGCTTTGCTAATGTAGATGGCCATGACACAAACTACATTCTAGCAGTCTAGCAACTGAGAAGTGCTGCTTACAAACAAAGGGACAGGATTGTTGGTACTTCTTCCTCCTGATGGATAGTTTTATACTTGGAAGTGTGTTAGGAAATGTCTGTATATGTGCCAAACTATTCCCTGTCTCCATAAAAAGTATAAAACTGGTCTTTTAGACTGGAAAAGAAAGTGCTGTGTGTTTACCTCATGGGTGTATAATACCATGAACAACAGGCTAACTAGTAATGGGAATATGCTTTGCTGTAGCTTGGAGTTAAGTAAAGTGCAGATCCATGTCTCTATAGAGAATTAATCCCTGTCTTCATGATAACCTCTGCTGCACTGAAATCAGTGCTGGGGCAGGATGAAGTACATGAGGCAGATGGCATATCTGCTAGTATTTAAAATGAGCTGAATATAGGTGTATTCTTTCTCATAATTCCTATTCATAAAGGTAGTGTTAGCTATTTATTCACTTGTAGTACTAATATTTAAAAATTAGTTAAGTAAATTAGAAGGTATTGTAACAGCAAACTCAGTCTTTTTCCCTGAAACAATTAATTGACTTGCAAATTGTCTCACTTAGGTAGAGTTTTGGTAGCTAAAACTTGTTTTACTAGAGGAGGTTGTAAAACACATTGATCCCAAGCCTACTTTAGCCTTATCATAAATTGTGAGTGCATCCTTGAATGTTAGGTACTCTGCTTAAATACGGGATCTATGTTAAATACGAATAATAGGTGACATCTGAACTGTACTGCAAACTGTTGGCATAATCTGTGGTTTCAGTAGAGACACCAAAGATGAGTACAGTGCTATGAGAAATGGAATTGCCTTTATTGCCTGTCAGGTTATGTTGCCGCTGTTAGGCTTTTATAGGAAGCATAGATTTCATGTACCTAGCAAGGTTCACCTTCTGTGACTTGAGAATATTTGTGGGCTTGATGTAAGGATCCTGTCCTGTGGTATAAGCAGCCACTGATGCTAGTGGAACTACATACATAGTGATGTTTGCAGATTAGGGCCTGTGGCTAGTTACAGCATTCCTGTATTATGAGAGGATGGGGAGTGACCCAGAGAGTTACTGAGAGGGAGAGGTTTTGATTAAAAGTTGAACCAGACATCTGCTCTAAGACTGTGCACCAGGTGGAATGCATGCAGGCCTGTGTGAAAACAGGGATTTTAATGAAGTAATCTTTGAATTTCTGCAATACAGGAATAAGCACACGGAATAGCATAGTCTCCACTTCAAACAAAGAGTCTGTTCCATCTCATCCCTGGCCCAGTTCTGGTTTGTCTGGGAAAACTTCCAGTTTGGGAGGAAGTACTACCAACAGGATGAATTTAGGTAAGAAGGTGTGCTAAGACTCTGAGAAACTATAATAAGTGATGTCTCTGCAGTTCCCCACCAGTGTATTTTGGAGTCATCCATTCCCAAAACATTGTCAGCTCCTAAGATACCTGCTACCTTGTCTTTTCTTTGTGTTAAAATCGGTTATGAGCACTCTTCTTTGAGAGACTGCCTTAAACTGAAACATAGTCATTTCTTCTAATGAATCCTCACAAGTCTGAACTACCCCATGCATAGAAAGCTGGACAGCTTAGGTCTGTTCAACCTGAAATACTTAATCTTGCTTTCAGTTTACCTATTCATTTTAAGTCATGTTTTCTGGTTTCCAAATTATTTCAGTCCACCTGGTGCATAAATGGCTGTCATTACAGGAGGAAGCCAGTGTGAATTGAACTAGCCATACACACCAGTCTTGTTACATGAATAAAGCAAAGAAAACCTATCATTATGTCTTTTAATTGACGTTTAAAATAATGTAATTGCTGTAGATTAAAAAATTCAGACAAAAAGCAAAACTCTCCAATTTTTCTTCCTCAGGCTTTTTTTGGCATTTGGTATTTCAGGTATTTAATCACTATTGTGTGAATTGAAGTAATTAATTTGTAGATTTTTACATTAGATTTTATCAGATACACTTAAATATGTTGGTGTTTTAGACTATATCTATGTATTTCCTCTCTAAACCATGGCTTCAGGTTTTCATGTGATACAGTTCTGCAGTGCCATGCTTCTTTTGCATATGTTGTTTTGAAGGTATTTTATCGCCAAAGTTTGTGTTGAATCTTGGCCCAAAAAACCATTTTGGGCCTCTAGAAACTCAGGTTAAAAAAAAAAACAACCCAACTTAAAATTTTGGATGTAATTTAATCAGAAAATTGTTCTTTAGAGATTCAAGATGGGAGGACTGTAAATAGCTAAACTACATGAGAACCTTTATATACGTAGCATGTCTCCTTCCTGGCTCTTCTAGAAGTTTTTGCTTCTTTTGTAGCAGCATAGGATGTAATTAGATTTTTCTCTTTTTTATTTATTACCGTCATTTCCCACAATAGACTTTGCTACTGCTCTAGTACAGCGTAGGCACATGTGCAGTGGCTCTGGTCTGTGCATGATATTTTGTTTAGTGTCCATCTGTGCTACAACTCCAGACTGTTTTGTTCCATTTCTATGGCTTATCCTACAGGTCAGTCAAATCTGTTGCTGCTCGTCTTAGGGACAAGTTTTGTAACTGGCTTTCAAAATTTGAAACGTGAATCTGGTACCAGATTTTTAAGTTGTGCTCTCATGGGCTTCAGTAAGAGCTTTGTGTAGCACCAAAGCCCCAGACTCACTACATAAAAATCAAGAGTCAATATATTCTTAGCACATAGTTGCTGAAAGTCAAACAAGATCATTCCAACTGAATGCTAAGTTTTGGAAGCTTTGAGAAACCTTGAAAAAGCTGAGATGTCAGGGAGAATTGCCATTCTCCCTGACAGGCACAATTTGTAACTGTTTTCCATTAATCTGTAATGCAGTCTGATGCTGACAGTCTACTGAATGCAGGTGTATATATAGGAGCTGTGGATTTCCACTGTCTTCAATTAAGTTCTTGTTTTGATCAGTCCATGATCAGGCTTGGCCTTGAACATGACCCCTCAGGGCACACCTTTGTCATCTGTTTATAGTATGGGAGATCCATTGTGTTCAGGTGTTCCTTGCCATTTCTTTCAGGGCCCATAGGATCAAGCGGTCTAACGAGTGCTTATGTCCCTTCATTTCTGAAGAAGGAAGTAGGTTCTGCTGGGCAGAGGGTTCAGTTAGCACCAGTTGTGGATCCATCTTCTGGTAAGCACAGTACCAGTGTTCTCTTGGTCCCTTGGTCAGTACTCCAGTAACGCTGTATGTATGCAGCAGTTATATGAACTACTTACCTTTGCTTTATTTTATTGTTAATATATGACTGACTGGAAGTATTGTTTGTAACCTCTCCTTCATATGGAGAAAGATTTTGTTTATGTTTACTTTTGTTTATTAAATAACGTGGGTTTATCTACAGCCTATTTCAATGGGACCTAGAGGTTGGTGTGAGAGCTGGCACAGAATTGACACTTGTCAAATCAGTGATGTAAATAGTCTTTGTCTGCTAAGGTTTTAGGGATTGGATGCACTATTGTTTCACATCTGCAAACTCTGTTAAAAAAGGAGGCTTTTTTCCTGAAGAAGTAACAGGACCTGCACCCAGTTGTTGTTCAGTATGGATAATAGCTCTCACTGAACCTTTATATCACAGAATTTTTTGTCCTTTAGATTTTGCCTCTCTGACATCAGTCAGACCCCTTCTTGGATGGCCGTCATTCAGTTCACCTACCAAGAGCTCACCGAGGTTAATGCCTCTCCCGCCAGCAGCGGAGCCGATCCATGGGCGCGTTGACTGGTCTGCGAAGTACGGCGCTCACCGGTGACCTGTGGAAATACTCTCTGACCAGTGCGTGCTTCCCAGGAAATGGTGGCCAACATGAGACCATTTCAGACTGGTTTATATACCTGTACATTTAAAAGAAGCAGATCTTCCATGAATTAGACATTTTTGAAGGGGTTTTTTACTTATTTGCATTAATTTGAATGCAATCTTGTACCTTTTTGTATAAAAATGTTTTGTTATATACTTGGGTCCAGTTATTTTCATAAAAGTCATACATTTTGTATATAAGGCTTAGGGGATTTGGCATTTTTAAACAGCAAATTTTTATAATGAACTTTTAAAAAATTTAACTTTTTTGTTAGGTTCAACTTTTTAATGGAAGTGGATAAAAAAAATGTGGTGCAATATTGCAGTGAAGGAGAAGTACTGAGGAAGGGGCATTCACTAGACATTTTCTGAAGTTTATGTGCTAATTGAGGCTGTGTAATTTCAGTGATGCCATGTCTCAATGCCACACTTCTGTTGTCCTATGCTCATTTGCTTCATACTGACATCAGAGTGACTTCACAGTCTACGCTCTCCTTTACAGTCACTGAGAGACTGCTGAATGTCAGTGAGAGGCACCTTTTTTTAAATTTATTTTTGCCTTTAAAAGGTTTTTGGTTGGACTGCTATCCAAATTTACCAAATCTGAGGACTCTTGTTTGGTGAAGGGTAAATATTCTTCTGTAGATCCGTTTTCTGACACAGTGTTCCTTTTTCCTGCTCTAAAGTTGTTCCTTGGCATTGTTCACTATGAAATAGAATGTGGACCTACCTCTGTTAAATTCATTTAAATGTTCCAATGATTTCTAAGGAGCAAAAGCAGATTCTGTTTCTTCTTTTTCTTTTGTTGTGAATGTGAGATCTGAGGACATATTAAAGACCGTATTAACAATAGTAAATTAATAAAATTAATAAAACTGGTTTCAGAATAACAATATTAATGATATGCCAGCAACAGAGTTTAAGGAAATAAGATCTATGCAGCTGACTTACTTTTCACAACTGTTTTAAATCACTGCTGGTTTGAATCACTTAAGAGGAAAAAAACCAAAAACAACGCAGAGGAAATGAGTCAGTCTAAGCTTACTTATGTTTATACTCAGTTCTTCTTCACTCAATACATCTTCATTTACAATGTGAAGAATATGTCAGCTTCCATAAATTAGGCCCAGAGGCTCTACAGGGAAAAATGGGATCTTATGTGGTCCTGTGAAGAAAATGTTGTAAAACTGTGGTTGATTTCACTGAAATTGATACAGTTCTTTGATGAGCAGTTTAACTCAGTTTATAAGAGAGTATGATTTATATCAAGTTACAGAGAAAAGAAAGTAGCCCCATAATCTGTTTTAGTTCTGTTCTGGAAAGGAGTGCCAGAGTCCAGCCATCAGCAGAAGATTAACTTAGATCACACTCAGCATTTGTCTTTTCCTGCACCTCCTTCTACAGAAGAAAGATAAAACTGTTCAGTGCTGTGGGAGAACACCTTCCATAGCTATGTTCTGGATCAGTGCCACCAAAGCTGAAGTGTGCAGAGAGAATGCATCTTCCTGCAGAAGTGTGCAGAAATTATCATCTTTCTGAGCTCAGTGTGTGATCAGCTCAGGCAAATGTTTTATTTATGATACTTAAATCCAGCCTAAAGGGATCAGAGCAGGTGCAGTTCTCAGCACCCAGCCATTTCACAGGAACTGAATGGCATGTGTGTCAGCGAGATCCTCTCCGTGGGATCTGCCAGCCCACACAAGGGGCAGCTGCTGTGGACTGGAGACTGAGAACAGATTCTGGTCTTTTCAGTGCTTCCCATGGAGAATGTGTGGGATTTCAAGGAAACTGTACCCTAGGGTAGGCTGCTGGCTCAGTGCTACAGGGGGAACCACAAGGAGCACTGGTCACTGTTTGCTTTTATGGGGTCGGCCCACAGTGAGACAGTACAAGACAAAGAGGGAGCAAAATTTCTGTGCATCTAAGACTTACACATGCCAAAGACATCTTCTGTGTCCCGCTGCTTTGTTATCTGAGCATAGCAAGTACTAACTCCAAACCATACCTAACTGCTTCCACAGCAGTGATGCCAATGCTTAGCAGTAAAGTAAAGCAGCCATTTGATTTCTAAAGCACACACTGATAGGTGTCTGTGGGTAAGTGGAAAGGGAAATATGTATATTTGTGCTAGAACTGGAAAGATAGTTGTTTCTCTTGGTGGGAATAAATACCTGTATTTATGTCTACATACCATTTAATTTATTTTCTCACCGGGTAATTTGTCTTAAGAATGAGCACCCTGAACCTATCCTGGTATGCCTAGACCTAAGTATGCAATTTTAGTCTGGCCTGTACACTTATTTCCTGTGAGTAGAAGGAGACAGGTCATGAGAACAGGTGGCTGAGGCTTGGATTCATCATACCTAAGCGTTGAGCTCCTTTGTTGTGAGGTGACTCACCCCTGGTGAGTGAGAATCATCTCAAAAGAAACCAGTCTCATTTGAGAACATACAAACACTCTGGAGATACTTGAGTCTCTCCACTAAGGAGGGGGACAACTCTCTGAGATTCAAGTAACACAGGATGAATCTGAACCCGGCCTGTAATCTCCGAACCTTTATCAGACCTTCAGTGATTTTTCTGACTATAGCATTTAGGCTTTAGTCAGTCCATCAAAAAGATTAGAAAAAGAAGTTGTACTTCTAAATTTTTTTTTTCTATCTCCTCCTTTCCTAAGTTAAAGCCTTTTATTTTGGGGGAAAAAAGCTAATAATCTTGCATTCAGCATTACCGCTAGTTTTCACTTAGTGAGACAGAAAATTAGCTATATATAATGGCTGTATTGTTTACTCAAGCAAATTCTTACTGAAGTTGGAAAATTTCTTTTGAGCAGGACACAGGTGAGCTGATGTATTTCACCATGCTGTCTCTGTGCAATATAGATATGGAAAAGATGGAGGTCTTTATATACTGAAATCTGGACAAGCAGGATATCTGAGAATTTACGATATGTAACCTACTACCTTGTGCTTTAACATTTAGCAGCATCTTTGTGGAAAATGTTTTTAGAACTGTACTGTTTACATTTTCTCAGGCTTAGGCATAACATGTAATAATAATGACCATTGGAAATAAAGGAGTCTTGACAGTGGATCATTCACCTCTGTAATCCAGATTTTCCTAAAAGTATTGTGTAAGTGCCATGATGTTAGCAAAAAAAAAAAAAGCCAGAAATCCCACTCCCATGGTGTTCCTGTATCTGATATGGCTGTTGATATGAGCAGGATGTTCCATAATGTGAGGAGGAAAACGTGTACTGAAAAAACATTCTAGAACTTTATATGGAAGGAGGGGGTAGAATTGTCATTGAGGGGAGAAATAATGGTTCTTGTTTATTCAGTGTTTTTGTTCAGAAACATTCTAAATGCTTGTTTCATTCCTTCTGTGTCAAATGTCCTGCCCAGAATAAAGTTATTCTTCAAGAAGTACTGAGTGACTGACCTGCTCTTTTATTCAGTTTTTAATGAAAGCACTTTAGTTTGCCTTTTGTGTTTGGTTGTTGTTTTGTAGTTGGGGTTCAGTTTTTTAATAAGCCTTCTTGGAGGAGTGCTGCACATTCACCGACCACATGGTTCGAGTCTAAGCATGTAATTTCTGCAATATACTGTAAGCTCCATGTAAAGCTGGTTGCTGAGTCCTTCCTTGGATGTCAGCACCTCTGAAACTACCTGGAAGACTGAATTATAACATGTATAACACTTCAGGAGGACAGGCAGCTGAACTAGATTGTTGTGGGTCCCTCCCAAGGGAAAATACTTCTATTCTATTCTATTCTATTCTATTCTATTCTATTCTATTCTATTCTATTCTATTCTATTTAAAATTGTTCTCAGTGTCTTGTGTCACCTCTTTAGCCTTCTCCTCTGGCTTTCAAGGCAGTAGAAGCTGAAGACAGTTTGTAATTTACAAGCCCAGCCCTTTTGTTAGCTGTTTAAGTGGGCTGAGAGCCACTTGCATAGGTGAAGAACTAGGTGAAAAATATGTTTACATGTGCAAGGATTCTAATTTTACCTGGGGGGTGTGTGTGTCGCATGTGGAGCTCACGGATTCGTAGGTGACTGGGGAATTGAAGTTGCAGGAGCGATAAAGTGAAATAAAATACTGGATTTGCATACACACACCCTCACTGCGAGGGACGTGCATATGAGGAGGCATAAAACAATGGCAAACTGCCCCATGCAGCGCCTCACTTGGATGTGTCTGCAGTCTTGGAAGCTTGACTACCCTACGTTCTCCTACAAATGGACCTTGAGCTTGTTTGGAGGTTCTAGCAGGGGAGCGCAGCTACCGTATACCCTTGACCGATGAACGGTACCGTCTCTATCGGGGAGGTCGTCCTCTTCGACCGAGCGCGCAGCTTCGGGAGGGACGCACATGGAGCGTTGAGGGAGGAAGGGGACACCCGCCTAGCCAGCCAGATCAGCCGAATCAACCCTGGCGATCAATGGGGTGACAGATGTCGCAG
>VZTH01001027.1:0-32470 GCA_013397815.1 Aleadryas rufinucha | reverse complement strand
TATTCTATTCTATTCTATTCTATTCTATTCTATTCTATTCTATTCTATTTAAAATTGTTCTCAGTGTCTTGTGTCACCTCTTTAGCCTTCTCCTCTGGCTTTCAAGGCAGTAGAAGCTGAAGACAGTTTGTAATTTACAAGCCCAGCCCTTTTGTTAGCTGTTTAAGTGGGCTGAAAGCCACTTGCTTAGGTGAAGAACTAGGTGAAAAATGTTTACATGTGCAAGGATTCTAATTTTACCTGGGGGGTGTGTGTGTCGCATGTGGAGCTCACGGATTCGTAGGTGACTGGGGAATTGAAGTTGCAGGAGCGATAAAGTGAAATAAAATACTGGATTTGCATACACACACCCTCACTGCGAGGGACGTGCATATGAGGAGGCATAAAACAATGGCAAACTGCCCCATGCAGCGCCTCACTTGGATGTGTCTGCAGTCTTGGAAGCTTGACTACCCTACGTTCTCCTACAAATGGACCTTGAGCTTGTTTGGAGGTTCTAGCAGGGGAGCGCAGCTACCGTATACCCTTGACCGATGAACGGTACCGTCTCTATCGGGGAGGTCGTCCTCTTCGACCGAGCGCGCAGCTTCGGGAGGGACGCACATGGAGCGTTGAGGGAGGAAGGGGACACCCGCCTAGCCAGCCAGATCAGCCGAATCAACCCTGGCGATCAATGGGGTGACAGATGTCGCAGCCAGATCGCCCTCACATCCAGAGACGCTATGCACACACGTAGCTATTTATAGCTCCACAGCTCTGGTTCTCTTTACCTCATGGTTTGCGGCTGCCGGTGAGACTCCAGGGACCCAAACCATGGAATCATCATTTTGCAGCAGGAAAATCCCCCGAGAGAAACCAGTTCTTAACACAGTTAAAAAGTTCTAGCGAAATTCTTTGGAGTGAAATTTCTTCCCAGAAGGCTTGCGAAACATGCAAATATGAGGCTTCTTATTGGCGGCTGTTCCTCTCGTCGCCGCCCCGTGTCCTGCGCGGGGAGGGCCCGGCGGCGATCGCGGCTGCAGGCGGGAGTGCTGTGCGCTGGGGCGCCGTGTGCTCGCTCGGCATCGCCGCTTTAACCCTCCGTGTGTGTGAGTAATGTGGGCCCCTGGGATTTCTCTCTTTCTGTTCCCCCCGCCGACCAGTGCCCGTGGCTCGCTTGGCTCAGGTGAGGCGGTGAGCTGGGAGTCTGTGCCGGCCTCAGGCCTGAGCCGTGGATCCGCCCCCGCTCAAGGGCTCCCGGTGTCACAACACGGACCGCTCGTCATCTCGTGTCTGCCAAAAGCTTGTCCCCAGGAGGGGTGGGAGCTGATGGCCCCGGGGGCTGCTGCCTGTCACAAGATGAGCACGGGACGTGCCCCCGGGTTGGTGTTGCGGGTGCAGAGTGGAACCGCTCTTGGGCTGCTGAATGCAGGCAGGGAAAATCGGGCCCTAGAGTCCTGGATCTGCGGGACGTGCGAGGCACCCTGGCCCTCTTCACCGATGTTCTTCTGGTCCGTGTTCTCCTAGCATGAGAGCGATCGCTTGTTGCACTGATATTCATGTTCCCTCATCCCCCCTGTTTGCCCATATGGCCTTCATAAATCACAGCAAGGGAAAAAATTTTTCCCAAAGTCCGATTTGCTGTTGAGGTGTCAGGCTGAGGGGAATGGACAGCAACCTAGCAGCAATTGCGGCTCCTGGCTGCAAACTGCCACTTTAGCTCCTGATGAAGGGCAGAGAAGGGAGAAGCTCTCTAATCACCAGGGTACTCTTTCCATCAGATTTTCGTTCACAAGTTGGACTTTTCTCTTTCAGTATGGCATGGCAGACTCGGTCTTAGGAACCTAGGATGCTACAGCTCACTTCAAAGCTTGTTGAACCTCCGGTATTTAAAAGACAAGCACTCACCATGCCTTTACCTTCCTTTTGCCTCTGCTGCATTGAGGTGTGCTGGGCATCAGTGACTTGCTTATGTTCTGTGACCTGTCCACTGGCCTGCTAAGAGCAGGTCTCTGAAGTGGCACTCAGGAAAAGTGACTCTTCTGTTTCTTTAGTTTTTTAAACTACAGGTTTAAAATCACCTTTGACTTTTTTTCTTCTTTTTCTGTGAATGTAGCTGTATTACAATAAGCTCCTGTTTCATTCTTCTTTTGTGTAGTTCACAGTGATACTTTTCTTCAGTCTTTTTGTGTGTTTCTAATTGACCGCTATATTTATCAGCGGTAGAGATACTACTTGGCAGTGTTTTAGTTCCCTGTGACTTACCTAAGAGCAGTCGGAGGCCCCTGAGCAGGCGTGGGTGGAATAGCCTGGCTCGTTTGAATTCCCATGGTCTGATGCAGTCTCATATTTTGTGTTCTCTTTTCATGCCTGTTGGCTAACAAGCAGATTATTTTGTGTATGCTCAAGGTCTTTTTTCCCTCTGCTTATGAAGGAGCTGGAGAAACTGGAGGTTATTGTTCGCATGCCAACAGCCTCTTTCAGAATTACTTGAACTGTGGATTGAGGTGACAAGAAATCACCTTACAGAGGGAAAACAGCTCTCAGTTGCAGCAAGGACTTGCTGTTACGGAGTTCTGCGTATGAAATGCCAGTATCATTAAATTTGATTGCCCTCTTGGCTTAGTGGCTCTACAGTGGAATCCAGTTCCTGCTGAGGCCTAAACAACAGTCTATTCAAAAAATAACAATTAATAGCCTAATTTATGAAGTCATTAAATAACTAAAATGCTGCTTGCAAAGCAGCATTTGATCATCTGAAAAGTCTATAAAGTTTTGCATAGCAACAGGGTTTATTAATAGAAAGAAATGCAACCTGTAGAAGGGTAAGTAGTGCAACACTCTGAAACTGTATTTTAATCTGGATTATTACAGAAGAAGCAGGCCATTCTTCTGAAGTTTCTACTGATCCTGGATCAGATATTGCGATACTTTTGAAGTTTCTACTGACTGCTGGATCACCACAGCTAGAAAAAAAAGTGGGAGGCTTAAAAATACATTCCCATGCTTCACCTAAACATGTGTAGAACTAATGTTTAGATACTTGTGGCATTCCTCAATACAAGGCCTGCCAGTTTTGAAAACCCAGTCTACTGCCTCTTCTCTTTGATCAAGACTTGGCTTTTAGTAGTGTCTGTGTAACTTTAGTCCTAAAACATAAATTTTATAAAAGTTTTAAGGATTTTCTTACTGGTGGTTTTTTATTTTTTCTGTTATCTCCTACTTAGCAACTTGATGCTTACTTTTCCTGAACTTCAGGGGGATGAAAAGTCTATGAAATAGTTTGATTTGACTGTGCAGCAATAAAATCACATCAGTTTAGACAGAAACTTTGCTGAAATATTTTGTCAAAAATTAACTTAAATTTTTGTTCTGTGAGTGACCTGTGAGCCATTATTCCAGCTGCCATCAGATTTTTGGATCATTACTAACTTACTATCTCTTACAACTATTTTAGGTAACAGGAAGTCTGAAATCATGTCTGGAAAACCGAAACTTTACTACTTTGATGGAAGAGGCAAGATGGAGTCGATTCGTTGGTTGTTGGCTGCAGCCGGGGTTGAGGTCTGTTTTAGAGTTTTTAACTTCTAGCTGCACATTGATAAGCTTGTGTTTGAGGCAGATCACATGATATTTGTCAAAAAAGAAAAGGCATCCTGAGATGCAATAGTAAATGAACATTGGCTATTCAGTGTAATTACATTTACTTTAAGCACACAAAAGCATGGCTTCAAGTTACGTGTCTTCTGAGCAGTGACACTGTAAACCAGGTTCTTGCTTAACACAAGAATGTCTATTCCTTAATTAAGGCCTTGATTACTGATCCAGAGCTGCTGAGCTGATAGATGTGTTCCTGGCATAACAAGTGTTATCTGTGCCAAGTGAAACAGCAATTTACTTTCTCTAGTCTTTCTGTTTTCAGCTGAATGCTCACACAGAGATTTTTGTTTTATTTTTCACTCCACTGCCTGCATCCTCCACAATAATCTGTAACACAGAATACGTTGTGTCTTGCATCATTTAGATGAAGCTTAGCAGGGTGAAGTGAGCAAATTGACCCACATGTGTAGGGAAATTAGAAATCTCTGTGCAGGAGGAAAAATACTTGGGTAAAACAGAGAAGGAAGATACCACTTTAAAATAATTTTTTCTGATGGTATATAATTTACTTATTCATTTGCTATCCATCTTGGTAGTAAACTGGTAATACAGTTTGAGGACACAAAGGACTAGTATTTGCTCTGAGTGTCCTCTTTTATACAATAAGCTGTTACAGTACATACAGTTACTTGTGTACTGAGACAAGGAATACAAGTTTTTTAAAAAGACCACCAGTCTTTATTTGAAGGCCTTGCAGAAGATAGAACTGTCTGCTTCCCTCCATCATTTGTTCCTACGTTTTAAGTCCTTCTCTCTTCTTTTCCTTTTTTTTTTTAAGTTAAGAAAAAAAGCTGTTGATGGGTACCAATTACTACATTTTTCATTGGAATATTCTTTTCTCAGCTTCTCATCAGCAGAAACCTGGGTTCTGAATTTTAGACTGTGATCACACTTGCTTCTGGTTGAACATTAGCAGTATATTAATATGCCTGATCTTCAGGGGTTTCCCTAGTATAGCAAGTCTTAATTACTAACATGAGTGGTACAGATGTTATGAGAGAGGCTGACTAAGCAAGGCATTTAGGGATTGGTAACATCAATCATTTTCTAGTCTCCATATTCTGCACTGACCATAGACATGTATGGCACATGCAAATACATACGTAGATGTTTAACTTTGGTGTCTTAATCTTGAACTCAGTTTCTCCATAAGTAACACTGATTGGACCAGCCATCCTCAACCATACTGAATATAACTACATCCATCTGATCACCAGTAATTCTGTATCTTTTTGTTTCTCGTCTTGTGAATAATTCATCTTCAAGTGTCTGAAACATGCATCTGTACTAAACTTCCTGCAGGGCTTGCTACTTGTACATTATTTTGTAAAAGCTTTGTTTTAACTGCCAAAGAATTTGTTCCTGTCTAGCTCCCAAATCAGAATATCCCACATCAGAACTTTTTTCCACATTCCAGAAAGCATTTTAAGGACAGCCTAGACTATATTGTTGATTGTTTCACATTAAGTTGCCTGTTCAATACCAAACAAACCATCCTCACTCCAGTTCTTACTGCCTGTTCTTCTGCTAGGGTTGCCCTTAGCAGCATTTATCAAGTGTGACAGTCCAGGAGATTTTGCCAGCACTTCTGTCCTTGGTGTGTTCTCCCTTAGAGCCATATCTGGAATGGAAGGAACCATGATGTATATTCTTTTCCTTTTATGATGCTTAAAAAGTTTCTCTCTTCTAGAAATGTGAAAAGATTCTTATTTCCTCTTCTTCCTCGCTCTCCTTTGTCAGTTTGAAGAAGAGTTTTTGGAAACTCGAGAGCAGTATGAGAAGCTCCTGCAAGGTGAGTCCATGTGAAACCTCAAGGAAAGTGTAACCAGAGTTAGAGAAGATGTGTGAAGTCTTTGAAGACTGTATGTGACTTCCTTTCCACACAGAAGAAATGGGAGTAAAGCTGAGAGCTGTGAGCAGCTGCAGAGGCTGTTTTTTCCCATATGTGGACAGATGAAATTGCAAACTGAGTATCTTTCCAACCTGGAGGGTTTGCCAAGCCTCTAGATTCTTCTATTCTCCATTTGTCTACGCATCCCACCTGGTCCCACAAACTTAACCATGGGCTTCAGTCACTAGAAAATATGTATCTCAGATTTTCATTTTATGTCCTGATATAGCTTAAAGATTGGTCATAAGAGAGAAATCTGTCAATCTAACATTTGCTTCAAATAGTGTTTGAATAATGGAACAGAATTTTTTTACATTGTCTAGAACTAGACAATTTTTACTTAGTTGAGATGTTTAGTGTGATTGTCTCCACTGCACTTCAATTTCATTTTAAAAGATGCTGTACACAGCCCTGACTGCAACTACAGTGAAATTTTTTTAAAGGAAGGATGGTAACCCACAATAATTGTGGTTTTCAGTTTAATTTGTCTGCAGCACTGTAATTTATTCTTTGCATGGAAGAACTCCAGTTAAATACAATGACTACCCATAGCAAGCTCACCATAAAAGCAGTGGTCCTCTGAAGACAGCAAGAAATCTGACGTGGAGTTACTAGATCAGTCAAATAATGTGTGTCTTTCCTTTTAGGTGGATCCCTGCTGTTTCAGCAAGTGCCTATGGTGGAGATCGATGGGATGAGGATGGTGCAGACCAGAGCCATCCTCAGCTACATTGCAGGAAAGTACAACCTCTATGGGAAGGACCTGAAGGAAAGAGCCTTGTATGTAACAGTATTACACTTCTTCAATTTAGTGTAGTAGCTCAGATGCATCAAATATTAATTGCACAGTCACACACACCGAATCACCTGTGGGCCTCAGTGATGGGCAACTTGCAGTGAGCCCGAGAGACCACAGTTAAATGCAAGCCAACTGATTTGTTCTAACTCAATTACTTTTCACATTAAAATATTTGAGTCAGGGGTTTATTGTGCCTTAGTGAAAGATTAATACAGCCTTACACAGGTATTCGAGAGGTGACTGGCCTGTAGATGCTGAACTACTTTTGTAACTAGAAAACTCTGGAAAGAAATGGTTAATTTCTAACTTTTGGCTGCAAAATAAGAGCTATCATTGACATCTGTGGTAAATTGATGTCCCACTGCACTGTAAAAAGTGTGTGGTTGAGATCTTTGGGAGCTGGGGAAGGAACAGCTAAAAGCTGTTGAAAAACTATTGGTTTCATCTGAAATTACATCCATATGAAATTACATCTTGATGTTGTGTCTGTGAAAAAAACAAAAGTATGATTGGGCTGTCTCAGTTTGTAGCATTTTAAATGTCCATCTACAGTATAAAACCTGATCTCATAGCTCTGGAAAAGAGCCAATCTGAAGAACTGCTGTACTGATAATTTAGCTGGATGAAGAACCTGGTATGCTTCAGACTTCCAACCCCGATATTTATCTATTTGGCACTGTTTGGACTTTGGATGAAATTCTGAAGGTGGGATACATCCAGACAATTAAGTCAGCTGGGAATGACTCCTTGAGGTGCTGTGTGTTTCTTTGGTGATTGTGATCTGTAACACTCTTAACCTCTGTGCAATCCTGTTTAAACTTGCACAATGAAGCAAATAAAGAGCCAAAACCACTACAAATACAAGTAAAACTCAGACTGTGACATGTTTTTTTAACTGCAGAAATAATTTCCATTGGGGGGTGTCACGAATGAGTGTGTTTGAGATCACTTAAAAAAACATTTTTCAGATCACACTGCAGCCTGGAAAGGAGGGAGGGGGAATGCACCACCACGGCAGGATGGGACATTCAATTTTTACTATCCTAAAACAAATATAAGGTAATTCTGCTTGTGAAGGTGCCTTCTATTTAAGGTTTTTGTTTGCTTTGATTTTAAGGATTGATATGTATGTTGGAGGAACTGATGACCTTATGGGCTTCATTTTGATGTTCCCCTTCTTATCAGCAGAGGATAAAGAGAAACAACGTGCTTTTATAGTTCAAAAGGCGACAAGCAGGTATTTCCCAGTATATGAAAAGGTATGTAGGAGGATCATTTTCTTCCCTGATTCTGGAGGGATAACAGTGGGAACACTGGTATTTCACCACAACAGAAGCAAAAGTGTCAGTGCAGTACTTTACACCAGGACATCCATACTGTGTGTTGGCTGGAGATGGGTCAGAGCAGTATCAGACAAGTTGGGGTGGGTCAACCCAAGAGCCTTTCAATGTATTTTCTTCCCCATGTTCAGGTGAAGAAGGGAGTGATAGAGCCGCTTTGATGGACAGCTGGTGCCCAGCCAGGGTCAGCCCACCACAGTAATTTGCATTGCAAAAGCCGTGCTAATTGTCTTCTTTGTTTAACATTTCAAATACATCTTGGTGGGTTTTTTTAAACACCATAATACACCATAAAATCACTGCTGACTTCTAGCCATACTGGAATCTTGGTGTTTTCCTGACTGATAGTTTGAGAGATAGGACCCAAGAGGTACTCTCAATGCAAATTAATATGCATGGACAGGATGATCTAGCAGGAATAGCTCCTTCTCTGTTTTAAAGATTAAAGAAAAGACAGTTTTCCACTTTGCCAGGTCTCCTATAGGTGGTTGCCAGGTACATTCTGCCCATATTCCACTTGTTGCATCTTAGCCCCAGTGCTTTAGGCTGATCACCTCTCTTTCGTACTCTATTTTCCTATTGAAGCTATAACGACGTATAGAAAAATTCCAGATAAATTAGACTTGAAAGGTGTGAATACCAAGAAGGTATCTAACCCTGTAGTCCAGTACACAGGGTTACCTAGGGCTATAGGAAGAAAGGATCGGTAAGAGAAACTGTGGGATTCTAGATTTCTGCTGTAAAATGATCAGTGACTGCTGGCACATCCCCTGTTCCCTCTGTTAGCTGCATGGGAGAGAAGGGTGAAAAGGAAACAATATTGTCAAAGAAGGTGTGCCTGTGCATTTTGAAAACATGAACCCCAGCTGGCTATCCACATCTGAGTGTTTTCATCTATGACATTCCTAGGTTTTGAAAGACCATGGGCAGGACTTCCTTGTTGGCAACAATTTTAGCTGGGCTGATGTTCATCTTCTTGAAGCCATTTTAATGGTAGAAGAGAAGAAGTCAGATGTGCTCTCAGGCTTTCCTCAGTTACAGGTACCTTGCACTAACAAGATGCTAATATGGCTGTAAATGTGACAAGTGATATTTCAAAGTCTGTTACATGTTAAGTAATTCCACAAAACATTTGTTACTTTTTCATTCCAGTCTTGCTCTTCCTGCTTTAGGAAGAGCCTTGTAAGATGTTCCATGTAAAGAAATTGTTATTTTCTGGAGTAACCCTGTACACATCTGAAGAAATGCACTCTCCCTTTTTTTGCCTCTTCTCACCAGTTCTGTGATACCATTAAGTGGAAGATATTTTTGGATCACAAGAACTGATCTGAGTAATGTATGTATCAGAAACCACAGATAACTGTTAACATTTCATCCCATGTGAATACAAGACAGAGGGCTGATCTGTTACGGTGGAAAATAAAATGGTTGAAGTGAGTGGGAATAAAATTCATCCACGGTTAAAACTGTATTTTCTGTGTTATCTCCACATAAAGCTTGTTAAAGGATGTTACATAAATCAGTAAAATAGGGGTTTTTCTTGTGTTACTTTCTGTTCTTTAAATACCATGTACTTACTGTTTACCTTTTAGGCATTCAAAGCAAGGATAAGCAGCATCCCCACAATGAAGAAATTTCTTGAGCCAGGAAGCCAGAGGAAACCTGTTCCTGATGATAAATATGTGGAGACTGTCAGGAGAGTTCTCCGCATGTATTATGATCTAAAAGCAAATTAGTTTGCCTGGCTGCAGGCTGTAAGAGAACTGCCAGATTGCACACGTCCAATTACGCTGCGAAGGAAGGTGGAGGGGTGTTCAGGAGGTGTTTCAATGGGCAGGAGGTCATGCCCTCACACAAAATACAGTAGGCAGGTATCTTTTGCAACACTTCAATACTAGCCTATCTTCTCCTTCATTCATCTCGAGATTTTTCCTGGTAATTTTAAGCAAGTGAAATAGCAGCAAGCACACTGTCTTCCCAGACAGTGGAATAGCAAAAAAGAGAAACGTGAGTTGCTGACTGATAGCTTCAGCATGTCATGCTATTTCTGAGGACTTTTTTCTAGATCTAGATCAGATTTTTATATGATGATTGCTTCCAATGTAGGCCTTTATTGTTAATATCACTGTTGGCAAATGAAACAAGTAGTTTTTAAAGAAAGTAGGAGTGAGGTCTTTCTCTTGCCAGTTCTACTGGACATCAGTGACTTGTCTGAAATGTCCACACTGTGCCTTTATAACTAAGCTGCACTTTAATAATGAATTAGGAAATAAAGTGACTGCCAAATGACATTTTTGTTCAACTGCTGTATCTAGAGGACCTGTACTAATCAAATAAACTTTTTATGTAGTCACATTGTCCTGTTGTCTTGTGAATGAAGGTTGGAGCTTGCAAACTTAGTTTTTACTTTTCTTGTAGCATAAATTCTTTATATTTGATGTGAGGAGGGTCCTTGTTAACCCATACACCTCGTGGAAAGGCATATTTTGTGTTTATAAACAAGAGAATGGAGATGTGAACGAGAGGTAGTAAACCATCACACAAACCTGATACAGCTCCTACCTAGTACCAACCAAACTCAAAATGTTGTTTCTTTTCCTCTTTTTTTTTAACTCTATGGTTTCCACAGACAACTAGACAAAGGAATTTAAAATAGTTTTAATCACTTCATGGTACTTAGGTTTTGAAAAGCTGCTCTGCAGGATGTTATCTTGGGGTTTCATATTTGTTATTTATAGTTCTACATTAATGACATAGCTTACAAGAAAAGACTTGTGCTCAATCTCTAAGGGCACTGGCTTATTCCTGTGTTAGCTGTGGGTTGAGAAATATGATGCTGCTTGACCCTGGGATGTAGTAAGTACACTCATTTGATACTTGATGAACAAGTTGCCCACTTGAGAGTTTGTCAGACTCCCCAGCTTCAGCACAACTGAAGTTTTCAGTGCTACAAACACTTTTCCCTCATTGCCAGGTACACAAAGTTTGTACTGACCTACAGTAATTCATCAGCTACTGTAATGTCAATTGCAATTACAGTTCAGTCCTTGGTTTAATCTCAGATTAGTTTAAAAGAAAAGTTTGGAAAACCCTGTAGTTGTTGATCATAATTCCTTGCTAAGTGAACTTTTTCTCCACAATGTGAGGAAAGTTGTGGTGTAATGCTGTTCAAGAGGTCCATAAGCAAAGATGCAGCAGGAGGTGCTTCTACCAGGACTTGCTGGTGATAAGCCTAACAGCTGATGGTTATGCCTTTTAGTAAATAGAGTGGTACAGCAGCAGTGAATGTGAGCAGAAGAACAGTTGGTACTGAAGCCTTGTCATCAACATTCTATATGTTTGGAACAGGGTTAACTTCAGCATAGCTCAAGAGTGGTTTTGTGGAATGAATGCCACTTTCACAGCATTTGGTGCACTCTTGGAGCACATTTTTCAGTTTAATTTCATCCAGAAAGAATCCAGTTTGTACACTCCAAGATCACACTGTGATAAGAGCCAAAGTACAGTTAAGAAATTAATTTTTAAAACATCGTCCTGTTTCAGACCACTAATGTAGACATACCCTGCAATGCTCCAGGTCTGGCCCAGGTCTGATGGTTCATTTCCTGATATTTCAGTAATTTGTTCATGAGAACTTCTGTTTTGTTTCATTATTTTTTACGTATCTTCTTGATTTGTTTTGAAATGAAGACACCTTAAAAGTGTTTATACATCATGTGGACTTCTCATATAAAATCCACAGCCATGTTTGCTTATGGTGTGGTGGCAGGGCTACATGGTGTGACACGGTGCTGTGGGTTAATCCTGCCTGATAACCTTCTTATTTTGATATTCCCATGCAGGTTTGTCAGTTTACTTTCTAACCTGTAAAGAGCAGCAGGTTTACAGACTATTATTGTGATCTTCCATATTCCAGGCATTTCTAGGGATGAAATCAGCTTAAATCAAAGTATTTTACAAAATGGGTTTTTTACTGAGCAACCTTGAGTTCTGGTAAGCACTCTAGCAGTAATTATTTAGGGTGGTAGCTGACTTCAGTATTGCTTTCACAACACATCAGAACTCTTCAGTTCTGTTACCAGCCTTCAAGAGAGTAGTACACAAGTAAAATATACAGATGTTTGTTGCTGTTTGTCCTATGTCTCTCAATGTTGTCAGCCCAATAATTCCTGGCTAAAAATTAGTTAAGAACGCATAATAACGTTAGGATTTGTTTCACTCTTAACTGTCACAAAGCACTTAGTAACGTGTTAGGCAGTTTTGATGTGTTCTCCAAGAAGGACTTAGGGTTTTCTTCAACTCTTGCTCTAGTAACACCTGTTTATTTACAAATCAGGCTGGAACATCATTCTGACAAGCTAAGTAAATTATGCTTAGTGGAGGTAAGGGTTGTCATCCTAGATAACCATTTTTGGTTTAAAACACTCTGCCAATGAAATGACAAGTTCATTTCCATTGAAAACACTAGGATAATTCTCACTGAATTAATATCGAGTAGAGGATATTTGCTTTAGTACGCGTTGTGATTTCTGATGACTGTATGGGATCTTTACTCTGCATTGAGCTTGCTGGTGTTTTGGTATATTGCAGTTCATTCCAATGGAACGCTACTGTTTGGGTGAGCGCATCTGAACGTGCAGAAAAAGCATCAACTATTCATAGGAATTTTTCAAGTCTCCTGCATGCTTCTTATGGCACTTCTTCACACCTGACTATAGCAGCACTAACCAAAAAAACAAGATGCCAAATTCAGGGAGAACTAGCCAGGTCAACTAACTGGAGGATTCCAGACACTGCTTCTAGCAGATACTTGACAGATATTCCTATGCTTAGTATCACTTGCCAATTGCCACCATAGGCAAAATAGACTTGATTTGGGGAAAATTTCTTCATTACCAATTAATAAAGTTGGCTGGTGAGAAAGAAAAAAACTTGAACACCTTCCTCCCACTCCTTCCCAGGCTCAACCTCTCTCCTTCGCTCCTGACTCCTCTGTCTTCTCCCCTCCGTCTCCTCGTGTGCAGGGCATTTTCTTCGCTATTTTTCCCTGGCACTCTGCCGTGCAATGTTTTGCCCCTTCTTAAACGTGTTTCCCAGCGCCGCCCCGGCCGTGGGCTCAGCCGCGCCCTGCGGTGGGTGGTTGGAGCCGGCTGGAACCGGCTGTGTCCGGCTGGCGCAGCCCGGCCTCCCCTCACGGAGCCCCCGCTGGAGCCAACGCCCCGTACAGCCGTGTCCGGTTTAAAGAGTTGGTGCCTCAGCGGGTTTCCAAACGGGTCGTGGGGATCACTGGGACCTGCTGGTGGTGGCCCACAGCTTTGAGGTCCAAGAGGGGAAAAAGTTCGCGCTCCAGAGGCGTGTAGGACCTGGACACCAAGGCGCCTGGGCACTGCTGGTACAGAGGAGTTCTCAGGAGGCTGCACTCGGAACCCGAAATTCGGAATTTGCATTAAACCCTAGTCTTGCTCCTAGGAAAGGCTATTTTACTTGCTGCTGGGGAAAATTTGAGTCGTAGGCAACTCTTCGGTGTGTCCCCGGGCTCCCTTTCAACAACTCGGGAGCTCTGGGCATGGAATTAGCCTGACGTTACTTTTCCTGCCCGCAGGTGGGGCCCTGCGCTTTCGGCAGGTGCCCTCGGTGGGGGCTGGGGGGAGGGAGGCGAGGTATCCCGGAGCCATCCTCAGCCACAGAGCTCGAAAAGTACAGCTCCCGTGGGAAGGACCTGAAGGACAGACTCTGGTGCAGTAACTTCAAACCTCGAAGCACCAGATGCTCGTTTTTAACATGTGACTACTTTTGGAGTCAGTGGCAACAAATAATATTACCAGAATGCAATTTATCTGTAAAGCGTGGTTAACCTCTGAGCAGCTGACTGGAAGCACGTCTACAAGCCACGTTAGAGTGCAGGGGAGAGAAAAGCATGTATATACACATTTCCAGCAGCCCCTTCCAGGCTTTGTTTCAGTGCTGATGTCTGTTGGAATTTCTCGTGCTGCAGCCTATGCCTGTTGTCTCTTCTACTTTTACTATCGTCCTCCGAGGGCAGCCTGGTCCTGGCTCCTCTGCAGCTACATATTAGGTAGGTGAAGAGAGTAACTAGATCCTTGGCACGTCACTATTTCACATTTTTATCAAAGGGCTAAAAGAAAAATTAGCACATTTCCCAGTAAATAAAATAAAGTGACAATAGGTAGGAAAGTTGAAACTCAGTGATCTGAATCAGTATGCATACTGGGAATTAATAACCAGAGGCATTTAGTCTTGTTAAATGCACTTTGCCTAAATTCCCACTGATGTGAGAAGCAGGAACTCAGAGGAGGAGCTGAAGAACATGGTGAATAATGAGCCGTATGCCAGCTCTCAGCGTGCCACTGGCATCTGAAAATGCTAATGTGACCTTGGTGTATAGTGGAAATTTTCAAATTGTGTTGTAAGTCTGACTCTGACATTGACCCAAGAACTACCTAGCTATAGGCATCACTTAATCCTAATGCAGAACTGGGGACAATTTTCTAGTTATGCTGCGGATTTGTGTTGCTTACCCTACAACTACTACTTTCCATTTAAGACCAATTTCAACACTGCAGCAGTACCATTTAATCTCACACCTGGAAATGTCATCCAAGAGAAGATGGAATGGAATGTTAGCCTTTCTGGCAAGAGAAAAGGAGATTCGCTTCATGGTTCATCCTCAGATGCCAGAGCTTAGTACATATAGCTGCCTTAGCCCTGCCAGCCTACTTGGATACACGTTAGTTCAAGCAGAGAAAATCTTTCTACTTGCTTTCTCAAGGAAGTAGTTACCTCATTTAACTCTTGCAGACAGTTTTTCTGCAGCAAGTTATTCAGTGGACAGTTTTTCTGCAGGAGAACGTTAGTCAAGGGGTAATCTGGGAGACAACTCTTCTGGATTCCTTTGAAAATCTAATTTGAAGAATTGTTTCTGAGAAAGTTCAGAACGGGTTGCACAGAGACAGCTCTGAAATAAAGCAGTGTAACTCTCATATTTTTCAGAGTATCTTGTTGTTCTGCATTCTTCCAAAGTATGCCCACACAACAAAACAGAGGTGTAACAGGAATGTGTGCGTCTTAATTAAACAAGCACACTATTTTTCTAGTGCCATGGTGCTTTTTTGCTAATAGTAGTAGTAGCTAAAATGAAGGCAGTGTAGGGCTGAGGCTGGAGAACGTGTATCTCCAGGATCTGGGAGTAATTTTTACCCTACAAGACAGACAGAGTAAGACTTCACTAGTTGGATAGTGTCCTGGCTGTCCTTGAAGCAAGAAGGATGCCTCTTCAAAACAGATAACTGAACTGCAGAGGTTTGGGCCCCAAAGATTGTTGTGTTTTTTCTGCTCATTCCAATATAGAAGATTAGGAATCTCCACATTCAGCAGTGAAACATATCCCCATTAACGCTTTTCTAACATGAGTGTACGTATGGTATTTTATTACTACAACTTTATTACCTTGTGTGTAAAGACGGTAGACAGTTTCAGCATGGTTCTCAAGCACACCAAAGTCATCTTTCAGAATTCATGGTATGGTAAGGACAGTTCAGGTCTCTGTGTACATACATGCAGTTGAACCTGTCACCATGCAGGCTGATGAAAAGAGGCTTATGTATGTGGAAGGGAGCTGTTGCCTTTGTGAACTGGGCGCTGAGGTCTATAGTGCTGCTAACTAGCTGGGCAAGATGAGCCAGATTCCTACTCCGCATTATCAAACTTGCACTGAGAACTTCTCCTTGAGAACAAGGGAACAAAAGCATGTGAAGGTTTGTATCTGACCCAATGCACTTAACTTTCCCCTTACTTTTTATGTATCTAGTACCTATCTACAGTTTCTTCTGATATTTTTTCATTTGTAGTTTCTATGGAGATGTAACAACTGTTGTACATTTGCAACTTACAGAACTGATTAAGGATGCAGAAATAAACCTGAAATGAAGGGTTAGATTGTTAATAACTTCATCAACTCTTTTCTGGAGCAAAACTCAGAAAAGTAATTCATTTTTTAATTCCTGTAAACATTTTTCCTCTTGAATCAAGCTGGTTAGAATCCTTCATACCTGTCAAACTTCTGTGGACAAAAGTCCAGCAACTGATGGAAGCTATCCTGATGGTAGAAGAGAAAGTGCCCTCCATCTCTCCAAGTTTCCTTTTCTGCGGGAAGTTAAATCAAATAGTTATACACACATATTCATTTCAAGTTTTGAGGAAACTTGTGCTTTGCAGTTTCTTGCACTCTTACAGAATGCAGATGTAATCAAGACAGAATTGGGAAATACAGCGAACAGAATAAAATACAAAGAATAGAAAAGGAAAAAGCAGAGCTGAGAAATGTATTTGAGAAGTGAATTACAGATCAATTAGTTACAAAAATTACTAGATCAATTATTTTTTATGCATGTGATTTCAGTAAGAGAGACAGAGAAGGGCTTTCATCTCCCCTATCTTACAATACAAGCAATGAAAAGCAACGTTTTCACAATAAGAGAGTGGATCTCTGTCAGAGGATGTCATTGAGGCCAGGAATTTAAATGGATGAAAATAGTGTGAAGGATGTAATGAACACAGTGAAATCTTGAAAGATATTGAACATTTAGGGGCTAAGCAGCTTTCTAGTGCAAAAAAGATTAAACTTTGAAAAGCAGGTTATCCCAGTATTGATCACTGTATGGTGTTATACCTTGCCTTGTAGGCTTGTACCATCTAACTTGCATCTGCTTTTCTCTGAAGTCGTACCATCTGCTCTTAGGAAATTGCCTCCTCCCTCATCATCAGCCCTGAGCCACCATCTGATGAAGTCTGATTTCACAGACTTTTGTTGGCTTGATAAAAGCTTTCCCACCCCTATTCTTAGTAGCAGAAAATAAAAAGATTCTTTAAACCTAAGTTTAGATTATTAGTAGTTTTAGTTGTAATAATACACATAAAGTGAGTTCCTAGAAAGACTCCCAGAACATAACAGGCACCACATAGAGGAAACATATACTCATAGAAGTTTCTATCAAAATATGAACTAATTATAATACATGAGCTATTTAAGATAAATATTTCCCAAAGAAATTTGTGCTACTAAAGGTATGTTTCAGTTGTCTTTGAAACCTTGATCTTGCCTATCACATGCCTTGATAAGTCAGCCCTTTGACCATGTTGAGATAGTTAGATCAATAAAGACTAAACAATCCAAATAACAATATACTCTCCATTTAAACTCTCCTCACAGCACTGCAGTGGGTGTAAATCAAAATTAGGGTTATTGTTTTCAGACTTTCCTGTGCCAGTGGTCCGGCTGAGAGCCAAAGAGCTCAGAGAAATATGTGCGTGTGTCTACAGGCTTGGTTAACCTTGCTTTGGGCGGTCAGTAAAGCTTCTTGCACAGAACCAGAGCAGTCACTGAAGGTTTGCAGCAAGTCTAGGCTTAAGTGATGCATGACTTGTTGTAACTATTCATGTGGACTCGGATTATTTTTATCACAGTGGTGGTGTGCTTCAGTTTAGGAGTGCAATAACCAGCATGGGGAGAATCCTCCTACCCTTCTGTGTTTAATTCTTCGGTGGCAGTTAGTGATGTACCCTGTGCCCACCTCTGAGAGGATGCTGCAATCAGGTATCATCCCCCAAGCCAGCTGCGTATTATTTTGTGAGGATTGCAGGTAGATACATTTTGAGAAGACTTTGAACTTGCCTCATCTACAGCACAAGGAAGTGTGTCCACAGAGCACAGTGGGAAGGCGACATGCCAGGGCATGGTAAACTCACTAGTTAAAATCTGCCTTTGCCCAACCCTAGATCACTTAAGTGGCACCTGGGCCCCATGCCTGCTGCCTGAATACTCCTGGGTGTGGCTAAACAAATCATGTGTAAAAGAAACTTATTTTCTTTTCTGCTCTAGAGGTTTACAGAACACTATTCAAGTTATAGATAGTGGCAGCTTCATTGATATGATTACCTTCAGATTCCAAAGGAGCTTTGTAATTACATTATGAAAGGCTGTGCTGGAAGCAACATAAAAAGAGAACAAGGGAGAATGTCTTTCTGTCAAAAAGGAATGTGTAGAAGGGGAACAACAGTCAAATCTGGATGTGGCCATATTCAGCAAGTCCAAAAAGCATCAGAATGCTTTGCTTGACCACTCAGTTATCCCTCAGCCTTAAATTAGGGACCTCTTCCTCCCATTCTTCTTTGCCACCAAGCCTTCTGCTGTCCTTGGCAGCATCTGAGACTGCAAAGAGGACAAAGAGACCACAGTTACATGCATGCCCTTCTGTGGTCTCTGTTCCTGAACTGACTCTTGCACTCAGGTGCATGCCGATACCAAAGACCTCAAAAGCAGGAATAGGTGAATCTTGATTCAATACTGCCATCATGGATAGGTATGAACAAATGCTCATTTCTTACTCAGCCATCTGTGTATGTGCTGCATTCCTACTGCAGCCACATCTGCATTACTGGTTTAGGCACATGGGGATCATCATGCCCATGCTTGGTACGGCATGCATTTATGCATTGTTCAGACCTTCCAAAACAGAGTACCTGTGCTGCCAGCTGGGAACTGTTCTGGGCCTCTGCTGGACTTCTGGCCTATATTTAGGAATTTTCTGTAGGGTAACCTGGTAGTAACAGGGTTTGGCATAGAAAAAGTACAAAAACATGCATTTAATGTTACACTTCACTCAGTGGATTATGAACTTTAAGGAGAGTTAGGCAAAGTGTAAAGAAGCACCATACAGTTGGGTTTTGCTGACAGTGTCAATCTCTGAAGCACATAAATTACAAATTTGCAGGAAGCCTCTAGGGGAAATGCATCCTCTAGAAGAGACTGCCAGCAATTTCCAGGCAGAGGAACCATTACAAAACTCCAACTGTGAGGAAAAAGTTACCTGGAGGCTTTTGTCCTGAGATTCCCCATAGTGAGGTGCTGTGTTAGTGCAGTCATGGCTTTAGACAGACAAATGCAATTTTGATAAGTGTGGGTTCTGTGAACAGATCTTCAGATTAGTTGTACTGATGTCTGCTGCATGGGTGTAAAGCAATGCCCAACATCACATGTGGGTCTGTGCTAGAGGAAAGAACCTTATTTTAGCACCCAAATCCCATTTTCCATTTGCTATGCCATCCTTGTGTCTGTTCACATCCACTTTCAGTTTTGGGATTTTTAGCTGAAATACAGATAGAAAAGCTGAAACAGTTACTTCTCGTGGGTAAGAAAATCATAGTTTATTTCATCTCTGAGTATTAGCCATGTACATTCATGCTATACAATAATGCTATTGCCTTGAGACATAGGGTGAGTTGTGACATAAATGGCTCATCTATTTTTTATATCAAGTAGGCTTGATACTGTATTTCAAAGTAATTGAGCCCTGTTATCCCATATTTTGGGTAACTTTTCCATGCCATACAGCAGCAAAAATAAAAACCTGCTAAATAATTAAATAAGCCTAGAAACTTAAGTGGTTTTTCTTTAAATAATTACTATTACCTTAAATATGACCCAGAAAAAATCTGTAATTTTCTCAGTGTTTTTAAATATCTTGCTGTTGTATTTGGGTAAAATGCCCCCAAGATTGCAAGAGAACAGTTCGAATATATGGCTACCATAGAAACTATGAGGTTACCGTCATGGTATAGTCAAAGCAGCAAACAAAGACTGTCTCTGCCTTGGGTGTCAGTTTTCAGAGCCATACGTCTTTAAGCTGGATAGTGTCAGTTTAAGAGCATTGGGAGGTTTTTTTCTCTAATTGGGTATGGCTGGAAACTCCCCCAAGCTGCAGAGTTTAAACAGCCGTGGGGAACCTGCCTGTGCTGGGTGGAGTCTGAGTTAAGGTCAGAAGGTAAGTAAGAACTTACAAATTCCTTTTTCTTAAAGTGTTTGCATGACTTTTTAAAAGTGAAACTACTTCTAAGTTTTTTAGGGCATCTGCTGGTGTAATGTAAATTCTCTTTTCTCCTTAGTCTGTTCATGTGCCAGGTAGACTAAAAATGGCTTGATAGTTATTCACCAACTGGAAGCTGCAGGAGAGAAAGTGCCAAAAAAAGATGTGTTTTAACCAGGAAATTAATTCTGTGGCGCAGTCCAGAGCTGACCAGGACAGCTAGGAAATAGCTGAGGGGACAAAGTACAAACCTCTAGCACTGTGTTGGTTTCTTCTAGGTTGGAGCAGGAAAGCTGGCCCATGGACTATGCTGGACTCTGATCCCAGCTCCAGGGCTAAAGAGCACTTCATGCTGAGTGCTGCTGTTTCTGGAAGACAATGATCTCTTAAATTGTTCTTGCATCCCTGAGATGCATGCTCAGAGGAATTCTGGACAGGTGTGTTACTAAGGCTCATGAGGCAATAGGAAATAGGATAGAAATACGGATTTTAGAAAAAACCAATTTAAAAAAAAGTATATAGTCAAATTTTGTGTTGAGGTCTTTGCTAGGTATCAAGGAAGTGTATGTGAGATGTGGTTACTTACTTGGCTGCAGCATAAATTTATGACATGAACCAGTTCTTCAGCAGTGTCTGGGTTAGCGCAGTAGTCCCCAAATGCCCTGAGTGGTGATATATTTTGGCTATGGGAATTGGGTATTACTTAAGTAAAATCAGAAGGTTTTGCATGTCTGTTCTCCACATTCCCTGGGCATTTGGCTGTTTGTACCTTTTGCAAGAATCCATTTTCTTCAGTGGGAGCAGTCAGACACAGCTTTTCAGGAGCAAGCAACACCAGCTCAGATCACTGGACTGCTTGTAAGCCCAGTGGTTTGTACTGCTCTTGTGCAATATATGTTAGACTATTTCTATTTTCTTTGTCCTTTGCGGTGTGGTCTGGCTGATGAATGATAGCATGTTTCTCTGGCAATTGTACAGCTTTAACAGTTCAGTAATTCACGGAGCATTTGATATTTTACTTCCACTAGAAGTTATAAATCCACACAGCTTCCATAGCTGCCCAGTGTCATGGCATACTCCAAATGCATATTGAGAATTAGCATAAATATTTACAGTCTCTTCTTGGAACAGCCGATAGGCCTTTGTTAATGCAGTTAATTTAGCTGCTTGTGTGCTCAGCTTTGAGTGGTGAAGCTTCCACTGCTTCACACACAATAGTTATTCAATAACCTGTATTCCAGTTGCTGCTCAGATAATATGACCACCCACAAATAACAACTCCAGACTGGGATTTAGAAACAGTGCATCTGTTAAATCTTCTTGAACCTTTTAGGCTTCATGGGTGGTTACTACACAGCCGTGATGTTGTTCCTTCCCCAGGTGAAAGGAGTAGTGTAGTGGGATTCAGCATGTTAGTGACTATCCCAGAGGCTATTCCTTGCCCTTCTTGTGCAAACAAGGTAAAAGGTTTACTACAGTCTGGCAGTCCCAGGGCAAGTGCAGCTAGCTTCAAAATCTTGAATATCTACCTTGTGTGTTGCCCAGGGAATGGGTTCTGCATCATCTCAGGTTATCAGTATTGGGTTTTTCTATTTCCTTGAAAGAGCTGTCTGGGAGTGGCAGAATCCTACAGCTCCTGAAAAGTGTTTGGAGTAGCTGGTCTTGGAAGATTTTGAATTATTTTAATATGATTTTCAGATAATAGCTACTCCTCTTGCTGAAGAATGTAACACAGATATTCTGTACTTCTTTTACACAAATTGTAACTTATATAGAAAAGCCCAATGACCATTTTTAATTAAAGCAAACAGTAAAGAATGGGTGACAGCTATACAAGATTACTTGGCTACTAATAAAGCATCAACATATTCTATCAAAAATGGATCAACTTTTTAAAACAGTGCATTCTGAAAGTCTTTTAGTAAAACTTGAGAAATAGTGGTGGTCTGAGCAAAATCCTTAGGCCTTGGCTGTGTAGGCTGTATCTTTCCCCAAATAAATGCAAAAAGGTGTTGAGAGTCTGGACGAATAGGTTTGCTTTCTTAAGGTAGAAGTTGCCCAGTTTCTAGTAAGTTGAGGCTTGTATCTTCTGATCTTTAGGGAATCTCAGGTGTCGGTACTCACAGGGGAATGAGAAACTAAACTGAGCCCACTGGACAAGACTCAGGTCCAGACCCACTAACTGAAAGTAGCTGCCTGTATTGTGAGCTACAGGTGTCACTGTAGTCAGGAGCTACAGTGGAGATGCATTCAGTGGGTCTAAAGACTGAGGCGATTTTTAACCAAAACCCAAGAGGGGTTTTTTTGGTTGGTTTTTTGTTGGTTTTTTTCTGTGTTGGAAGCTTAAGGTAACTGAAATCCACTCAGAGATGACAGAGTTATTTTTAATTTTAAAAAAAAGGATCTTATGACAAGTTTTAATTCTATGTTTGTCATTGTTCTTATTGCATAATTTAATGCCGCATAGAATCTCTTGTTCATGTAAAATAATAAAAAGATGCCTGAGGCTTCTTACTCCTTCTACTCTTCTTCTGCAAACAAAAGATAATGTTTCCAGGAGGATTGTTTCATATACTTGATATTTCAGTCGTTGACTTTTTTAGTTAAAGTCTTATTTACTTTAAGTTTCTGTGCATTACAAATGGGGGCAATGTGTGTTGAAACGATACAGATGCAATGTAGCTGAAAAGTATGATAATGAAAGAAGCACTAGCTAGTTGTTGTGAACTATGTTGATAAGCTTCCCTACAGCAAAAACTAGTCATGCAAGGTGCAGAAACTAATAAAACACCATCCCTAGAGACAAACGTGATTAGGAACAGCTATTCACACTTTAAAACTGAACATACTTTTTTCCTTAATGTGTATTTGGATTATATTTACTAAATTACCTAGAATATCCCTATTTATTCTAGTAACATGACTCAGTTCATTCTGGAATTGCTTAAGGGAGAACGCTCAACCTTGTTTTTTCAAGTCAAGTTTTGGCAAAATATGTTCCAAATGTACTTTTAAGTACACCTACAAAGCACTGTGACTTGAAAAAAACGTATCACTGGAGCATACCAAGCCTGACTCAAATAAGAACTGTCTAGTGGGTGCGAGGTGTTGACAGATGTAATGTTGCAGCTTTGGCTTTTAACTCTGGGAGAACTGGAAATTTTTTTAAGTGAGGCACTCAGCCATTAGGATACCTATTTTAAAGGGTTTCTTTCCTTCCAGTCATCAGTGTATGCTACAAGTATCTTTCTGAAGGGGAATGCTAGTAGTGTTCTTTTAGTAATTAGGGCATGAAGGACAGAGCAATTATAAGGCCTGGATGCAGATATCCTTCTGCTCGTGTGTGAGCACTGCCAGTCCAGCTGGTTGTCCCTGCATATGAAACAGCTCAGTACAAATGCGCTGTCTCTGCTGCACGCTCTGGGAGAGGCTCAGTTACAGCAAAGCATCGACAGCCTCCCTGTGCCAGTTCCCTGGACATGCAGGGCCCCTGTGCCCTGAGGGATACTTCTGAGGGCACCTGAAGCCAGTGCAGCTAGGTTCCACATCTGCCGTCAGGGGACACCTCAAGGCTGCCATAAGCAGCAAGGAAACGGGCTGTAGCCATGCAGGATGGCCAAAGAGGCTCAGGCTGTTTAATGGAATAAAGGGAATATCAGCAATTAATTCACCCCTATTTGAGGAAAGAAATGGACTGCATGTGAAGCTGCAAAATGCACATGTGGCAAACAAAGCAAGACGAATTTCAGCTTACTGGTAAAACATGTTTTCCTTTCCTTCTTTTCATCTTTTCAATGATGATGGCAATGAGGCTAAGTTAGTAACCTCCCTGAGGATGTGGCAGGATTTTCAGTGGCTTTATAGAATTGTCTTCATAGGCAGCAGTGTTGCCCCTGTAGCTACGGACTCATACCATTTGTTTAAACATGTCTGTGTTGGCTTCCAATCATAAGAAACCTCCCTGGCAGCACTGGGGAAGGCTTTACAGATTCACACATCTTTCTTTTCCTAGCACAGGCTATGTGGTGTCACTGGTCTGTCTCTCATTTTATGTTTTGAACCAAATTAAGTTTAAACTTCAACAGGCATAGTGAGAATAAAATGTGCTATCTCCCTTCAAAGTAATGATGCTTACACCAGTTTTATGAGATACTGTTTTCTGCTTAATATCTTTCAGGGAACCAGGAGCTCAGGAACATGTCGGGGAAGCCCAGGCTTACCTACTTGAATGGAAGGGGCCGGATGGAGCCCATACGATGGCTGTTGGCAGCAGCTGGTGTGGAGGTTGGTTGACGTTTCCAGTAGTGTTACAGACTCGGGTTCTCAGCTTTCCTCTGTGAAGGGACAGTTTTAACATGTATGTGGAGGATAAAAGCTGCTTGAGGGTGGCTAATTAATTTGTCCAGTGGCAAAAAAGTTACAAAAGTTTGTAACTACCTTGTTCTGTGGTTGATACTTGGGAAGCAAAACTCATTGGCATTTAGAGTTTATTAGAAGTAGTATCAATCTCCTGATGTAATTAATCGTAACAGGACAAAATGGGGATTTATTTAAAGGACTTAATTAATCTCAAGTTTTGTAGCTGTGCTAAACCTCCTTTACTCAGTCTTATTAAGTGTGCAGTTACAATGTGTGTAAGCTGGGGTGGGGTTAGAAGTATTTCATGTGCCTTGTGCTTCCCTTGGCGCTGGCTCCAACCTGTCTTGTTTCTGTAGGTGCCTGCACTCTGTTTCTGCTTGGTCTTGGGTGATTTCTGAATTAGTGCACTGATGCAGAAGTGGCCAGGCCCTCCTTCTGCTCCCCATCAGCTGTCAGGGCGTGTGGGATCCTCAGGACACCTGTACCCAAAAAGTGTGGTTGAAGATCTGGCCCGTTACCTTTTGCTTGACTCAGTAGTTCTGTGCATGGTTATGTGCTATCACTTAACAGAAGAAAATGTTCAAATACACCAGTGTGACACTATTCTCACTCCTTTTTCAGTTTGAAGAGGTGTATTTGGAAACAAAAGAGCAGTATGACAAGTTAATCAAAGGTAAGAATCCTGACACCTGAGGTTTAGTCCTTCAAAATATTTGTCCTATTTAGCCTAGCTAAATTTGTGGTTTGAAAATAGTTTATTTAAACCAGTGGAAACTTCTAGGTTCACACCTTGAATAGTGCAATACTAGTTTTGAGTAACCTATTATTTCCAGTGCCAAATAACTGCTATAAGCTAAAAGCCAGAGCATCTGTGATTGTGTTTATTGTAGTACATTAAGCAGGCAAACACTTCTATTTAATACAACTTACTTAACTATGCTGTTGAATTGTTAGCATGGTACCTGGGACAGTGTTGATCCAGGGCAAATAGAACTCCCTGAGCCTAAGATGTGAAGCTTCCGCTAGTTAAAAAGCATGGAGCCATCAGGGAGACCTGTGGAAAGCCTGGCATGGTCAAAGCAGCATGCCACAAAGGCTTCATGCCAGCCTTGGGAGCAAGACCAGTTCTTCCCACACACCAGTGCAGACCCCTAGCCACTGCCCTTGATATCTGGTCAGAAGAAATCCAGCAGTGAACCCCTCTACAGACACCCTGGAAGGAGAAGACCTTCCTGCCAGGGTGGGGAAGGAGTTGGGACCGTGAGGAGCAGTAGAGTGTGCACATGCCCCACAGTTTACCTGCTGCCCAAGACACGTGAGAGAAACCTCAGAGCAGGCTGAGCGTGCCAAGCCATACAAGGAGACTTGGAAGAGGACTTGCCTGCATTGTGGCTGAGCTCAGAAAAGAAAAGCTGTGTCTAAAGAAATTCTGTCAGGGAAAACTAGAATGAACAAAAATAAAATAGAAGTGGTATTAAGTAGATCAGAATTAAATTTGCAGGTCCAGTTGGCTGAGTCTCTTACAGTGTGGGAGGACAGTGCAGTATATACAAACTAATTATAGCTCTAAATGTAAGAGCACAGGTAGTGAAAGCCCAAATCTGTAAATACTTTACAGGAATAGGTTATGTAGAAAGAGTGATACTGTAAGTAGGATTGTATCTGAGCTTATTGATATCCAGAGATAATTAAATGGTGGTGAAAAGGATAGGGAAGTTTTATAAAGAAGATCAAGCATTTTATATCTATATATTGAGCTTAAAATGGTGAGAACACAAAGAAAAAAGGTGTGGTTTAATAGAATGGGTTGAAGAAAGTTAGATAAATTAGTCATCCTGATGAAGGGACCTCTGGAATGTTGCCAGTTGTGCAGGGCAGGACTCAACAGGAGTAACTCCACATTACTTCTCCCTTAAACTTTTTTTCTCTCCCTACCAATATGCTTTTTGACAGAGTTTCCTGTGTTTAGACACTACCACATTGTTAGACTGGCCCAGGCATGACTTTGGCCTGTGCCAGCTGATGATCCTCCAAGCAATGCCCTAGGGGTGTCAGGATGATGCCTGGGCCAGGGGCTGTTCCCAGCAGGCAGCTTGCAGACAGACAGCTGTTTTGGAGGCAAAGACAGTTAAATAGCTTTGGCCTGGGCAGACCTGTTGGCCTGAGGGATGACTAACCTGGCACAATCTGTGCAGCCAAAGGTTGCCCAAGTGCTACCTGGGGATCAACAAGCTCTGCTGGTTGGTTACAAATAACAGGTGATTGATTTTTAATGTGTGCTTCATAGACCAGCTTTGGACAGCACAATCCAATCCCTGAAATTACTGGCAAATTCCTTTTAATCCTGCATGTGTATTCTGTGCTGTGGTTATGTGAAGTGGTTCTCCCTGCAAAACAAGGGAGGAGAGGCCCTCTCCTCCCTTGATTTTAAGAGGGACTCCTCTTTTCTGTAGATAAGAAACAAATGGTGTATTCAGTTCAGTCTTATTTGCTGCATTGCTCTTTGTCAAGGGCCAGATAGACAAATTTCATTCTTCACTTCTCATCTTTCTGCTGAAAAATATCCTTCCAGATCTGTAATTTTTCCCGTTCTATTGTTTCTGCTAGATAGATACCAAATAATGTTTCTTCCTTAAGATGCAGAGGTATGTTCTGGAAAGAAAAGAACACACATGATCTTCCTGTGAATGTTTACAAGAAACAAATACAGGCTATTTGTTGCTGCAGAGAGAACTAATCTTTGAATTTTATCTGTAAATTAATAATATAGAACAAGTGAAGAATCTTTGTTAATTCTAGCATAGCAAGGTGTTTTAACAGCTCTGGAGGAAAAGGCAGGCAGATGTGCCTGTTAGAATGAACCTTTATACCTGAAAGAAGGATTCACCAAACAGATAAAAATTGAGCAATTAAAAGAAATCATTAACTTTGAGAAATGCAAGTCGCAGCTGCCTATTTGGATTTGGAGTTCTGCTGTGATTATAAACAGGGCAGGATTGTTCTCTGGATGCCATTAGTGTGTAAATGGAGGAGGGAGTGTCTCCAAAAACAGTGAGTTAGTCTGGCAGAAAACTGGTCTAGAATAGACTGACTTTGCAATGCTAAATCTCTGTGTCTACTTAGCTCTCAGAGCTGCCTCACTGAAAGCTCAGACAACTGCTCCGACCATCACTGGCAGAAAATGGGATTACAAAGATGTTTCTAAACAGGCCTAAATTGTTGTAGAATGGCACTGAGGCTAAGCCTGTAAAATCTGTGGGGACTCTCAAACTCTGGTCCTGGAGTGACTGTGTGAAACTTACTCAAACACCAACAGCTATCACAGGCTCTGCCTCTAACTCTGTGGCTTCAGGATGTTTAAATTGGCCTGACCCCTTCCTGTATTACAGCAGCTTGGCCTTGCTGCAGTACTACTCCTGTGTATGTCCCTGACAGGGAATTGATCTGCATTCAAAAGAATTGGATTTTTTTTAAAGTTCAGATTTACCACATATCTTTATTCTCCTCCTATTCCTTGGGTTGGAAGTGCTGGTTCAGGCTTTTCCTGGCAGCATGAGGAAGGCTCCAGAAGTGCAGAGGTACAGTCAGGGCCAGCTCCCACCAGCTGGTGAAGCTCTGGCAATGCTGTCAAGCCCAGGGCCCAGCTGCACTGTGGTGACCTCACTACAGGAGTGTGATCCTCCCCACAACGTTAGCTGGGTGCAGTGAGTTTTACAGTTAGAGCAAGACATCAGTGGTCTCCTATACTGCAAGAGAAATGTGCTCAGTGCCTCACTCTCCTGTACAGCTTGCAGTCTAGGAGGAACTAACAGGCTTTCCTTCACCTCTCCACCCTAGATGGATTCCTGCTATTCCAGCAAGTGCCCCTGGTTGAGATTGATGGGATGAAGATGGTGCAGACCAGAGCCATCCTGAGCTACATAGCAGGGAAATACAATCTCTATGGGAAAGACTTGAAGGAGAGAGCCCTGTACGTAACACCTCTTATCACTTACAGAGCAGTCTGTTATTTGATAGCTACATTATGTAAACCAAATTCAATCCTATAAATCCAGTATAAAGGTATCAAAAAGGCTAACAATAAGTTTTAACCACTGCTTCTGAAATGCTCCTAAACAGAAACAGGCTTTTGTTCTTTTTGAAAAATACTCAGGTTTAGTTCATGCTTAGTTTTGGCTGTGAAAATTGGCACTGTGTTGGTGATATAAAATTCCTATAAATTGCCTTAGTTAATTGGAAAACAGATGAAATAACTTCTGTGCTTTTTTCTACCATCTTCCTCTGACCAACAGGATTGACATGTATGTGGAGGGAATAGCAGATCTGATGCAAATGATTTTGATGTTTCCTTTCTCTCCACCTGATGCAAAGGAGAAAAATCTTGACTCAATTAAGGAGAGAGCAACTAACAGGTACTTTCCAGTCTTTGAAAAGGTAAGTGACAGCAAGTATGTGTCTACCAAACTTGGAATTATCCAAAAAGTTTCTGCAGAATAAGAATGTGTTTGTAGTGTAGGTCAGTTCCCAATCCTCATCCTTCTTGACTATCTCAAAGAAGGAGAAATACAGCAGCACATTTTCCTCTATTTGTTGGCTTGTGTTGTCAGGACAGTGGTATTTGAACATCTGCAAAGCAGTATGCTCTCAGCTGTACAGAAAAACTTTTCACTAAAGTGAAAGCAAGCACATGTGATTATTTTTCTTGAAGAAACAGTCCTATACTTTTATTTGTTTAGAGCCCATCTCTGCCATGCTTAATTTCATTTGGAAAAGTTTCATTGGAGGAATGCAAAAGTCTCTTGCAAATAAATCAGGTAGAGGGATTAGGAGTACATTAGTAAAACAACAGTCACAGATTTACAAAGCAACAAACCCAACCCATATGATTAATGCATCTGGCAATATTTCCCACTTTTGTAATATTTATCTAGTTTTGCTGGAAAACAATAATAAAAGCTGAACATCACAGAAGTTCTTAACATTAAAATAACCTGTTTCCAAAGGCAGGGATTTTCTTTACTTAGCTGTTGCAATTCTGGATTTCTAAGTTTGCTTCCTGTTGTCAACATTGGACATCACTTTACATGAAGCATCTAAATGGGAGTTCTATGAATTCCTTAAATTGCTTCTTACTTCTTCCATTATCCCTGTTTCTAATTTTACAACTGTTACTAGTCTACTTAAGTACATGGTTTTGTTTCTGTTCCTGGTGCCAATCATCATTCATGATTACTGAGTGACCAAAGTTTGTAGTCTATGTACTAGAACATGAAATGAACAAAACTGGTTTTTTCCAGCAACAGTGAAATGGTTTAGGCTCAGCTTCAGCTGAAAAGTCCACCCTGAAATTTCAGATGGAATTGCTGCTCAGCTCTGCAGCTGTGCTGTGAGGCTTAGATGCCAAAGATGCCCATATGCCCCACTCTCATCTGCAGCCCATGTTTTCTTGTCTTCTCCAGATTTTGAAACAACATGGCCAAGACTTTCTCGTGGGCAACAAATTCAGCTGGGCAGATGTTCAGCTAATGGAAGCCATTTTAGCAGTGGAGGAGAAGATTCCTGCTGTGCTGTCAGGGTTTCCTCAGTTGCAGGTAATTTTATTACTGAGCATGCTGTATTCAGGAGATAGAGATCAGTCCTGAAGTGATCATCTCCCCAGGCTGTGTAAATCACATTTTTGTGGCTGGAATTTCTCTTACTCTGTTTTGTTTTGTTTTGTTTTTGGTTTGTTTGGGGTTTTTTTAGGTGTTTAAAACCAAAATGAGCAATATGCCTACAATTAAGAAGTTCCTGCAGCCTGGCAGCCCAAGGAAACCCCCACCAGATGCCCATTATGTAGAAACAGTGTTGAAGGTTTTTAAGAAATGAAAGCCTTGCCACCTTTGGTAAGACCCAAAGTGCTGTGAGAGCGGGGGAAAGCAGAGCAGCAACCCTAAACCAAAGGAGAAAGAAGCTCAGCAAATTAGTATTGTTTTAGTTAAAACCAGTGCTAGAAAAACAAAACAACCCATACCATAAATAAAGCATTCTATTACACTGGCAATGTGACAGCAGCTTTGTCTTTATTGATATCAAATGTTTGGCAAAACATGAAAACAAAGGCGTATGGAGGCAAAGAACTATTTGTAGGGTAAGGAATTTATTAATTTTGAAAAAGAACAATGCATTATTACTATTGTCAGAATGTAACTTGTTGAAGAAGATATTTTCTATATGAAAAGAAGCTCAGTGTAAGAGCTGTGGAAGAGAAGAAAGAGAAGACTTACAGCATGTAGCGGGTTGGGTTCGATTTCCTGGCCAACGCACCAAATTTGTAGTGGTTTCGGTTCACCTCTTTATCTTTTGTGAGATAGGAGATCTGGAGGAATGCAAAACAGGCTCAAAACTTAAAGAAAATGAAGAGTTTATTAACAGAACTAAAAGAGAAAAGAAAATACCAAGAAATTAAAGTAAAATCCCTCTTTTTACTCGCACACCCCCTCCTCTTTTTTCTCTTCCCCAAACCAGCACAAAGGGCAACACCACACAACCCCTGGTCAGCATTCACAGTTCTCAAGAATCTCTTTACTAGCCAAGAAGGAAAAAAGGTTCCTTTGCTATCCGTGGTTTCCCAAAACTGTATTAGCCACCATCTGACAGCCCCCGCCTGGGATTAAAGCTGCCACCGGGAAAAAACATCTCTCCCATGGATAGAAAATCAGTTTCTTTACCATGGGCCACACATGGGGTATTCTTTTTTTAAGGGTGAACAGATTCCAGCCTGAAATACCAACTCGCTTCTCNCCCCCGCAGGAACGGCAAAACCAAAAGAGACGGGAACTTCCTGTCTCCCCCAGCCTTAAATATGGAAATTCCGAAAAGTGCTACTGGTCAAACGAGCTGTCTGTCAGCTCGGGCTCAACCTACCACACAGCACCACTTACCCTTTAAAGTAGACTTGTTTCAAGTTCCATTCTTAAATTTAAAGCTTGTGGGTGAATTGGATTTTTAAGGTCTCTCAGCAACATTTTTGAAAAACTGATTCTTTTTCTCTGTAAATCAAGTATTTCAAACCTTGTGTATGATCATACCAGCTACTCAGAAGCAGCTTACAAATACGTTACCTCTTGAGAGCAAAGTGTCATAAAAGAAAGGTGCAGTCTATTTTGCAGACTCTGGCAAGGCAGCGGAGGTTTATTTCTACACATTTAGGACAGAACACAGAGCAACAGATGCTCAGGTTCCATTGAATTTCAAATGAAAATATTTACAGCAGACAGTAACAGCCTTGTGAAGTGGCCTGATGCAACAGAGAAGCAGCTGCCTAAAAGGAAACTCTTTTCCAACAACTGTCAGTAACCAGATCTGATGCTTAATATTCTATGACATGAGTGAAGAAAAAAAAAAATTAGAAAAAATATGGGAAAATGAACCTGAGGGAGAAAACAGAAGAATACCATTTCCCAAAATAGTGAAGTGATATTTCCAAAAGTCAAGTTAGGAGACAAACTATATTGGACTTAGTTGCCTGAAATCTCAATGGATACTCGTGACAGGACAAGAAATCTCAGTGTTGGGATAAATCACCCTCTTAAGAGTTGTGCTCCTCTCCCCTACCTCTAAGGGAAGGCCAAAGGGATTGGCTTCATCCAAACTTTTAAGTACCTCAGTTGAGCCAGAATCATTTTGAGTAGTTCAGCTATAACTCAAGAGCATGCTGAGAGATTCCTCCCGAGTTTCGACCTGTTGGAAGGAGACCGGACAGCTAGACCAGATGTAGGTGTCTACAAAGTTAGGTGAGATGAGTTTTCCCAAGTTTTCTACATTGTCATTAACTTTCAGGTTTGAACTCATGTTTTCCTACAATGCAGTCACTAGACGCAGGATGTCTCCTAGAGTTTATCATGGCGAGGCCTACAAATGGTAAATCCAGACAAGCTACCTAAGAGTCAGTTTGGGTCTGTGAAAAACCACTAGATGCACCTTGGTGCATGTCAATGTATGGAAAGCTTCAATCTCCCACATTATCCTAGATTCTGCATCATAAGTCATATATGTCCAAAAACATAGGAAACTCTCCAGCAGTGTCAGAGGCTGGACAGGAGACCTTCCCAAAAAGTGAGGGGACAGAGGGACACATAGAGACCTAACCAGAACAGGGAGCTACAGGAGGTGCTCGCCGTGAGGAGTTCCGTTATGTGAAAACTGGCTGTCCTTATGTGCCATATGGGGTACAGAGTGTTCCACCTGGGGACTAAGCACCTCCTCAAAGACAACACATTGCAGTGGTGACTCTTTTGATGCCTTGTCCTTCTGTGGTTCTAGCTCTAAATAAATTACTAAGCTTATTTTATTGTCAAGCATAGAACACATTGATGTAACAGGTACCAACAGTGAGGACTGATAGGATGAGGATAATTTTCAGCTACCAAGCAATGAAGTATGTGTACAGGAAGGACCTGAAGGAGACAGCCTCCTGTACTGTAACTGCAGCTGCTGGCTACAAGAGTATTAACTTCATGTATTAGATAGGCAGGATGATGCATGGGAATTTATGTTGTATTGACTTTTTGAAATCAAT